>WOVY01009442.1:700000-1115000 GCA_013436015.1 Rhipicephalus annulatus
GATTGGCTTCTTGCGTATCAGTTTCGGTCGTTCCTTCTTTAAGTCTAGGCGGATTCGAGCCCGTACCATTCTATGGTCACTGCATCTTACCATGCCAACCACTTCCACATCCTGCACGACTCCTGGGTGTGCAGTCATTATAAAGTCTATTTCGTTCTTATTTACGCCATTAGGGCTCCTCCATGTCCACTTGCGGTTTTCTCGTTTTCGGTAGAAGGTATTCAAAATACGCAGATTATTGCGTTCTGCGAATTCTACTAGTAGCTCTCCTCTGGCGTTTCTAGTGCCGATGCCATAATCTCCTACTCCCTGGTCTCCAGCCTGCTTCTTCCCTACGTTTGCATTAAAGTCGCCATTACTATAGTATACTGTGTTTTCACCTTACTCATTGCCGATTCCACGTCTTCATAGAAGCTTCAACTGAAGCGTGATCATGGCTGGATGTAGGCGCGTAAGCCTGTACTACCTTCATTTTGTATCTTTTATTCAGTTTAATTACAATGCCAACCACCCTTTCTATAATGCTATAGTAATCCTCTATGTTGCCAGCTATGTTTCTGTGAATTAGGAACCCTACTCCCAGTTCTCTTCTGACTGCCAAGCCCCGATAGCAAATGACGTGCCCATTCTGTAGCACAGTATAGGCCTCATCTGTCCTCCTAACCTCACTCAGTCTTATTATATCCCATTTAATGCCTTCTAGCTCCTCGAATAATACAGCTAGACTTCCCTCACTAGATAACGTTCTAACGTTAAACGTTGCTAAGTTCAAGTTCCAATGGTGGCCTGTCCGTATCCAGAGATTCCTAGCATCCTCTGCTGTTTTGCAGATCTGACCGCCGCCGTGGTCAGTTGCTCCGCAGCTGGTGGGGACTGAGGGCCGTGAGTTAATTTATTTTTTTTATTTATTTACAGGTACCTTACAGGCCCTTGGTTAGGGCATTGAGTAAGGGGGGCTAACAAAGACATGTACAACAAGTAAAAAGGCGAAAGGTGCCAAAAAGTAAGCTCAAGACATGAGTAACAAATAAACAAGAAATAAGTAAGAATAAATTGACATCATACATCGTTAACAAAAAACTAGAAAGATGCAGTTCATGGCACGCAGCAGTTAGAAAGTGCACAATACGTGTAGGTAAAATGGCACAGATTGTGGTATAATACACTGGGAAAATCACGAAAGCGCTTACAGGAAGTGTGAACAGTTCGTCCTAAGCAAACAAAAATAAAGCAGAAAAAAAATAAGGGGGCAATAAGCGCATTAGAAAAAAACTTTTTGCACAGCTTTATGAATGTCATATACATACAAGAACGAAACTGTGAACATGAAATTATCCACCAAAATGTAAGACCAATTTGGTGCGGAAGGAAACAGGGTTAGTGTCAGATACCAAGTTATCGGGAAGATCATTCCACAACGTGATGGCACGAGGCAAAGCGGATGCGTTAAAAGAGTTCGTTTTGCCGTACATGCGCGAGAAACTAAGCCGGTTGTGTAGTCTAGTTGATAAATAGGAGGGTCGTTCAATTGGAAGTCTGGTTATTTTAGTGCTATTGACGTATTTATGAAAGAGGCATAAAAGAGAAATGTTGCGGCGAGTGGATAATAATTGAAGTGAATAATCCATTTTAAGTTGTGTTACGCTGCATCAGAAATTATAATTACGAGAAATGAGTCGGACTGCCCTATTTTGAACTGCCTCGATCATGTTGCTTAAGTAATTTTGGTGGGGGGACCAGATTGGTGAGGCAAATTCAAGTTGAGGTCGAACAAAAGTTTCGTAAGCTAGTTTTCGGACGTTAGCGGGGGAGGAATATAAGTTACGGCGTAGGTATCCCAGTGATCTCGAGGCATTTGCGCAGATGTTAGTGATGTGAGAGGACCATGAAAGATTTTGTGTGAAGTGTAGGCCCAAATATTTGTATGTGGAAACATGCGAGATCGGGTCATTATTTATACGGTATGAAAAAATGGAGGGGTCATGCTTACGGCTAAATGCGATGGTTTTGCATTTTGATGCGTTTAGAACCATTTGCCACGTCTCACACCATTTCATAATTACATCAAGGTTTTTCTGTAGTGCGTAATGATCGTTAACATTTTTGATAGGGTGGTAGATTATGCAGTCATCAGCAAATATTCGTATGAATGATGTAACGCCATTAGGCAAGTCGTTTATAAATATAAGAAATAGCAGCGGGGCGAGCACGCTGCCCTGTGGCACCCCGGAAGTTACATCGCATATTGACGACGAATCGTTATTGATGACAGTGAACTGTTTCCGGAGAGAAAGAAAATTTCGAAGCCATGATAAGGTTAGTGAGTCTAATTGAAGAGAAGATAGCTTTGAGATTAGGCGGCAGTGGGGCACACGGTCAAACGCTTTCGAAAAGTCAAGAAAAATGCAGTCTATTTGGAGGTTATTATTCATGTTCGAGTGAAGGTCAGTCGTGAATTCTAGCAGTTGTGTCTCGCATGACCAACCTTTCCTAAACCCATGTTGATTGCGGAAGGAGAACTGGTTTGACTCGAGATGGTTGTAAATGTGCGAAGCGATAATGTGTTCTAATAGCTTGCAGCAAATGGATGTAAGTGTGATTGGACGGTAATTTTGGGGTAGATGTTGGTCTCCAGCCTTGAATAATGGGGTAACTTTTGTAACTTTCCAGTCGTCAGGTATTTGCCCAGACTCTAAAGATTGTTGAAAAATATAGCACAGAATGTTACTGGTAATGGAAATTGTGTTTTTTAGTACTTTTGAGTTAATATTATCAGCTCCAGCGGAGCTAGACAGCTTCAGCTTAGTTATCAGACATTCTATACCTTTAGAATTTCGATAGGTTTCATGTACTGGTAATCATAATCGGGCACGTTAGGTAATGTGGATTGGTCTTCCCGAGTAAACATTGAGGCAAAAAAAGTGTTAAAAGCAGAACAACACTGGCTGTTAGAAAGAGGTTCGTGATTCTCATCATGTAAGGTAATGTGGTTAGCATCCCGATTGCGAGATATTTCACGCCAGAATTTTTTTTGGTTTGTTTTTAGGAGGGAGCCCAGGTCTGTTGAAAAATATTTAAGTGTAGCAGAACGTAAAGCTGCGCAGTAGGTGTTTAAACACTTCTTATACTTATCCCACGCACTGGCTGTGCGCAGGCGTTTAGCATTTCGGTAGAGACGTTTCTTTTTATTTCTTAGTTGGTTGAGTGA
Source organism: Rhipicephalus annulatus (assembly GCA_013436015.1). NCBI lineage: Eukaryota > Metazoa > Arthropoda > Arachnida > Ixodida > Ixodidae > Rhipicephalus > Rhipicephalus annulatus. The sequence continues at coordinate 703,209 of WOVY01009442.1, forward strand.
CTTAGCGAACCAGGCATTAGACTTGTCATTAGATATCGAAATCAAGGGAATGTATTTATTAATCAAGACGGTCATTTTGTCACGGAAAAGTACCCAGTTGTCGTGGACTGAGCGATTGCTAAACGAGGTCAAGAATACCTGGTTAAAGAATATTTCAAGTTTATTGTTGATTTCGGCATAATTAGCTTTATCATAGTCGCGAATTTTTTTGGTAGTTTTGCCGGAAAACGTTACAGGAAGATCAAGGGTTACTTCAAGAAGTCTGTGATCGCTAAGACCTTCTCGGTAAAGGACTTCCACGACTGTATCAGGGGCTGAGGTCAGTATTAAATCTAAAATATTGTTTCCACTGGTGGGTTTATTGACCACCTGTACAAGATTAAAGTCAAGAGTTAGGCTGATAAACTGGGATGATGTGTTACAAGGGGAGAATAGAAGGTTCCAATCAATCTGGGGAAGGTTGAAGTCTCCAAAAAGAAAGACAGTTTTAGTATGGCACAAGTTAATGGCATCAATAATACTTTCCCTCAATTCAGCTATGAAACTACTATTGGAATCAGGAGGGCGGTAACAGTTTCCTATCAGAACAACGTTAGTAGGGCTTGTTTTGCAAGCAACCTAAATTATCTCAAGGGCCGATTTTGTGTCGACAACGTAAGAACAAACTGTTTTTCTAATGCCCAAAAGAACACCACCACCTCTTTTATCAGCGCGGTCTTTACGATAGATATTAAAGGTGTTAAAATTTGGTAAAACCTCGTCATTGTTAATATCAGGTTGCAACCACGTCTCAGTAAGCACGAGGACGTCAGATTCGTTGTCGTCTAGCAGCGAACCTATTTCTTCTTTTTTAGGCAGTAAACTACGTATGTTTGTAAACGTAAAAGATAATGAAGTTTTGTTAGAAAGGGGGTTATCTTGAAGACACTCTTCCGCGCACGTGTAGCTGCGGTTTTTGATATAGCGCTTTGCAAGAGGCGGAGGATATAAGAGCTATCTTGTCGACAGTACCACTTTGTTCGCAATACTATCAACCACATACGTTTTTTTGTCCATGTGTAAAGTGTCGACGGCTAAGTAGAATCTGGTGTTCTGAGCTTTGGCAAAGTCGTACAATTTTTTCCTTATTTGCCTGGTTGTAAAAGAGAAATCTTCACTGATAGACAATCCCGTTCCTTTAAGTTTTCGCGCTGATGACAGTACTTCCTGTTTGTCCTTGAAAAATGCAAATTTTGCTATTATGGGTTTATTTTTACCTTGTGTGTATTTCCCTAACCTATGTACGTGTTCAAAATGCGTGCTGGTTTTTCTTAACTCTAATTTGTTCGAGCACAAATTAATTATTTTTTCTTCTGATTTGGCCCAATCTTCCTCGGGATCATCATCGAGTCCAAAAAACAGTAAGTTTGACCTTCGCTGTCTATTTTCTGCGTCATTGCAACGAGACGCGATTGTCGTAACTTGATTGGAAAGTTCAAGAATTGCTTTTTCGGCTGTATCAGTATCAGCTGTACTGAGGGAGGCATAGTTTGATTCTAGTGTTACAAATTTAGCTTTCAGCGCAGAGATTTCATTAACATAAACTTCCTGTCGCTCTTTGATGCATTTAAGTTCTGCGGTGAGTGTTTCGTTTCTCTCCTCAAGCTTGTGGATAGTCTGGAGAGCTGCAGAAAAAGCCTCTGCCTCGGATTTGCTCATCGGCCCGGGGTTTGACTCGACATCACCCGAGAGCATCAGTAGAAGGCCAAACAAGCAAGAGCACATATCACGCCAGAAAGACACTGTTCGCTTCAGCGGATCAAACCACTCTGATGGGCACGACACCGAAATCATGCAGTAATCTCAACAAGTCACAGTTTCAGCACTTGACGAATGCCTAGGGGAGGGGGTGGCCAGATACTGCACCAGGGTGGCCAATCCTTCTCTGGTGAAATCATCGGTGCGTACCGGCTTTAAGCCGGTACGATCAGACAGTAGTGGGAATGCTCCATGCATGTCTTCCTTATTGTTGTTCAGCAGCGTTGGCGGCCACCCACCACGGAGCCCAACGAGGGGACGCTACAAGGTTACAAATGCTGAAACCTGCAGACGCCAGCCGTACAACGCCATTATAACCCAATGCGCCTAGACCAAGGTAGGCTATTTGCACAGGGTTAACCCTAGCCGCCAGGAAGTTTGGAAGTAAACGGAAGAGAGTAGAAGACAGGACAGATAAATAGTAAGAGATAAAGACGAAGATGTAGGGAGAGAGAGATAGGAAAAGGCGACTGCCGATTCCCCTGGGTGGGTCAGCTCAGGGGTGCCGTCTACGTGAAGCCGGGGCCAAAGGGTTGTGTTGCCTCTGCCAGGGGGCCTTAACGGTCCAATCACCCAGCGTCGGCTCAACCCCCAGGATCCCCTTTTCCTCGGACACGGCAAAGCCACGCACGGCTAGGCGTGGGAGGGAGTCGAAACTCCCCCGTTAGCTCGGGTTCGTGGTGTCGCTACGCACCAAATGCCTACTTGCGCAGGCGCCCCTGCGGTAATTGAATCAGTGGCGACAGTTAACCGCGAAGATCTTTGTAGTTGGTGGAGAAACCTCACTATCGAAGTAACACTTGGAAAGTCTTAAATTTTGTGAACTATGGGCTATTACCTTTCTAACAGCAGCCTTACATTTCTGTCGTTTTTTGATGCTCTTGACCAGCGCAACTTGTTTTGAAAGACTTTCAAGGGCTATTTTACGTTATCTTCAAGCCTGAGTGCACATGTACATATACCTTTCATCGGTGAAAGCTGGCACTGTTGATAATTCCAAAAATCACAAATTACTTCCTAGTTGGTGCCTTCTCTTTTCCTCCACGTTTGATCAATTTGCGCATTTGAAAGAGCTCTTTAAGTTTCCCCATGCTACAAGCTTTGTAACTTGTAGCAACTGCACATATATGCACGTTCTCCGAGCGTCGCTTCAAATAGTGACTGTGACATTACTGCAGAAGCTGCACTGCAAGGTGCGGATGAGCTTCAGTTTGTGTTATTTTAAGCCTCTTAATGACACATTGTCGTAATTTCATTTCTTCAGGACCTGCGGTAGAGGCTTCAAAAAGCGGCTCCCACACATTGAGGTGCCCCGATGAACAGGGTGCGTTCAGTGTCGCGATTTAATTTTTTTTACCCAAATTGACTGTCGACCAAACCTCTGCAGGTGGCAGCTCCCTTGTAGCTGGTGAAAGAATTTCTGCTGACTTCGTCTTGCCGGAGAAAACCTTAACCAGTCGTTCAGCTGTCACAAAAGGAACTTGTGTGACCGGTAAGTTGTATGTTCACTTCAACACCAGAGTGGATTGATATTGAGACTTCCGCAGGCCGCTCGCAAGATTGTTCCGACAGCACTGTCCGAGGCACTGAATAAGCTTCACGAGACCCTCCAGAAGATGTCTCCGCCAACAGCTCCACGTCTGAGTGCCCTAGAGAAAATGGTGACTATGCTTTTATTGCAGCTGTTTTTAAAGTGCTATTTTATGTTTAGGACGTTCTGAGGAAACTATTCTCAAAAGGACACTACGTGTGCACTTACAAAATGTAAGGGTGGGCTCTAAGTGATTTTCATTTTTTTGTGCATTGTCAACATTGTGAATGGTTTGTTTTTAGGTAGGGGGATCGAAAACTTTGCACCACAGAAAGTTGTGCACCTTGGGTCTGAAAGAGCGAGGAAAGTGCTCGTATGGGATTAGTTGTTCTTCGCTTTTACATCCATTTTTTGTTTATTGCAGTGCGTTCCTGTGTGCCAGCGACAATGTCTCCATCAATGAAGTACAAGCAAATCATTAAACATCTGCAAGCCAAAGTAGCAGCACAGCGGAAAACTATCAAAAGACTGCGGAGACAGCCTCACCAAACTAACCACTCATTCGTTGCATACATTGTTTTGGTTACCCGCTATGAGGAGTAGGGACACTGTGTATTCGCTCGAAGTGATTTGCATAACCTTAAAAAGAATGTTGGGTATACTGTCTGTATTTTTGTAGCAAATGCGGGCGAACTGTACACTTTACTGTGGGTCGCTTGGTCACTGTGTATGCTTTATCTCTCCAGCTCAAGTAATATATCGATAACAAAACCGCTTGTTGAAATGTCTTCGAGCGGGTAAGGAACACAGTATGAAGTGGGCACAGTTCACGTTATCACGTTTTTTGTAGTTTAGCTTCTCATCAACCTCCTCATCTCGCCCATCAAAATTTTCAAAAGAATACCCAAACTTGTAGCGTTTGATGGGGCTGCGGACGCTGCCATTTTATTTTTATATAGCTTGTGAGTGATAACGTACGATGTAGAGCCTTTGTGAAAAATAATGAGCCGAAATGGTTTTCTTCTGCTATTTATTAGCCCTGTAATACCGCTCTCGTAGCACCAATTAAAGTCCACAATTCTGGATAAAGTGATGACTACAATCTATTTTAGCTCGCAAGCGTCACAGCAACACCCAGACGCAAATCACTTGGGATCTTAAGTTTTTGATGAAGGCGACGCATAACAAAAGCCACAAGACCTGCCAGTGTTGTAGCATAAAGTTTGTCTTTCACGTAGTGAGCAAGCTGCAAAGCCCTACCTTTCTGAGGACAAGCAGGCATCAAGTCTGCTTTTTTTCATTTTGAACTAGCTGTTCTTAAGCACAGCCAGCACGCTGCACCTTTGCCTTTCTGCTATATTGTGTCGTGTGGTTTATGTGCGCTCTTTTTTTTCTTTGCATTATTTCGGTTAACCCCAGGCGTGATTCGCGACTTCATTGTTGTGTATATGTCACTTCTTCCTCCTTCTTCAGCATTGTGCGCTGTGTTTTTGCCATAGATCATTAATTACCCACGGGCCCGGTGTGTCATACTTCACCAGCTTCTCGGCTTCTGCCAACTCTAGCGATGTGTGCGTTGTCTGTGTTCTCTCTCTGTATTTGTTACAATTTATTAGTAAGGCGAGATGCATTTGTTGTCTACCTTTGTGATATTGTGCTTTTTATATTCTCAGACTCTACCTTGCCTTTGAATAAAACATTGCGGATACTCTGTCTCTTTGACTGATATATACATTGATCACTTGTTCCAAAAGAACAAGTGATCAACAAGTGAACAAAAGAACAAGAACAAGCGCGATGAATGAAATCGTAGTTAATTATCAATACCTGCATCTCTCTTTATTATAACTTAATCAAAATAAAAATAAAAAATAAAAATTCAAAATTTGCGCCAGTGAAACCGAAACAGGAAGCGCACGCCACTTGCTCTCACCAACCAGCAGGAGTGCTAGGGTCGATTGGGCCGCTGGGGTCTACGGGACCCTATCGGAAAAATTGCCATGGTGGATACTGGAAAACATGGTGGGCGTAGTGGAAATAATAGTGGGAATGGTGGAAATAATAGTGGGCATGGTGGAAATTATGATGGCTATGGTGGGACGTAGTGGAAAATATGGTGGTTATGCCGGGACATACTGGGTGGTATGGTGCACAGATGATGGGTAAAGTGGAAATGATGGTGGAAAGCAGAGGCTAGATAGTGGGCAATAATGGGACACTCTGCCCACCATTGCGATAATGCTGGGTAGCCCTAAGCATATGGTGGGTGGTGCTTATTATGGTGGGCTACATGGTGTACCAAGTTGCGAAACTCTTCCCACCATTGCGATAATGCTGGGAAGCACTAAGCAGATGATGGGTGCTGCTTGTTATGGTGGGCCACATGGTGTACCAAGCTGAGAAGCTCTGCCCACCATCGCGATAATGCTGGGAAGCAGTAAGCAGATGATGGGTGGGCTTATAATGGCGGGCAATTTATATAGTGTACCAAGCTGGGATCTGTACACTACATGTTCTACCACCATGATTTCCACCAAAGGTTAGGCCTACTGACCGAGCCCGTACAATTGCGTTATCTGTCCTTCCGGGTTTCAGAATACACAATTACGACGATTAAGTATGACAATACAGCGCAGCCATATGGCATCAGTTAACCTAAATGAAGCATTTTTCATTGTGTATGGTGTCCGCTCAAGAAGCAACAAACATCGATGCGACGCGATTAAAGCACTCCCAGAAAACGTAATTAAGTGTCTTCTCACCGACAGCCGCCGGTCGCACTCGCCGGCACTTCTCTAGCTTTTGTACGAGAACTCAGACGTGGCAATTCGTATGCTTGGTGAACCAACATGAAGCGTAGTGTTTCCGGCACACTGCATTCGTTTTGGCCAAGCCGTTATGAAGTTGCTGTAGCAAAAAAGCTACAGCATTGCGCTGGCGCGACCGCCCTCTACATTGCGCGCAAAGCATCCCAATATTCAATCAAATAAATTAGGCGGGCGAATCTATGGAATGAGCGTAGAGGCGTCATAAAGCGTGAGCAGATGTCACCCTTATGAACGAGCGCGAAACGGATATTAAACTTGGCAGACCCCGCCGGTAAATTGTTGCTGCTCCCCAGTCCACTTGGCTTTTTTCTTGAAGTTGGGAATTGTAAAAAAAATAGCACTAGTGCCGTTAACATAGTGGCAATCGTTACAGGCCGCAGTTGCTTGTGTTCAATAAATGTGCAATTTTTAGTAGCAGGTGTAGATCTTGTCTATGTTGTGTACACGACAAACATAACTTAAGTTGAACCGTAAGTTTGTATGGCAACTAAGTATTCAACACCCATACAACGTCATGTTGGTGTGGCGCAGTGGTTAGCGTTTTCGAATGGGAATCCGCAGGTTGCACGTTCGATCCTCCGTGGCGCCTTGTTTTTTTTTACGGGACAGGTGTTTTTTATACTGTTTTTATAGAATTCTTTTTTATTTTTTGTGGCAGCTCGTCACGGTGATTATGACGTCATTTCGCACTCAAGTGTTGCCGGCACTGCAGCACCCACCATACCCACCACGCGCCTTGGTGGGCGTTTCCCACCATTCACCCACTACACTAATCCACTATAATGGTGGGTGGTGGTTTCCACCATGCCCACCATTCGTTTTTTTCCGATAGGGGAGTGTCCACTCTTCACCTTTTTTTATTTCTCTATGGTCTAAGATACTACTGGTGCGGCTTGTATCGGCACGTTCGCCAGTACGTTCGGTCATGCACCACATGTCAACGACGCAAGACACCTTCTCACAGCACTGCTGGCCCTTTGCAAACCTTAACCTGCCCAGCGAGACCATTTCACCGCGTAGGAATTGATATTTATGGTCCTCTACCCAACTCTCTTCGAGGCAACCGGTGGATTATCATCACCGTCGATCATTTGACACGCTACGCTGAAACATCTGCGCTGCCTGCTACCACTGCGAAAGATGTTGCGTCCTTTCTTCTTCACCATCTCATTTTGCGACACGGTGCACCTTGTGAATTACTGAGTGATCGTGGACGCGTGTTTCTCTCGAACGCCGTCGACGAGCTGCTCAAGGCATGTCGCACTGTCCATCGGAAATCCTCGGCATACCATCCTCAAACCAATGACATGACCGAACGCTTTAACCGTACCTTTGGATATATGCTTGCCATGTACGCCTCTGACGACCACACTAACTGGGACCAAGTGCTCCCTTTTGTCACGTACGCGTACAACTTTGCGCCACAAACAACCACTGGCTTTTCTCCTTTCTTCCTTCTGTATGGACGTGAGCCTTCATGCTCCATGGACAACATTCTCCCTTACAGGCCTGATGTTTCCGAAGCGACGCCTATTTCTGAAGAAGCTGCTTACGCCGAAGAGTGTCGTCAACTCGCTCACTCATTTACCGCACAAGACCAATGGCGTCAGAAAACTGACCACGATTCATCTGCGTCTACTCTACACTATAACTCAGGAATGCTGGTTTGGCTCTGGGTCCTGTCTACCCCTCCCGGTCTTTCCCCGAAGATTTCGTCGAAATACCATGGCCCCTACCGTGTGGTGCGGCAAACATCTCCTGTCAACTATCAAGTTGAGCCCATTATCCACCTTTGGACCAACGCTGCCGTGGGCGTGAAACAGTACACGTATCACGCCTCAAACCGTGCTATGACCCCCTTGTCGTGTCCTTTCCCTAGGTCGCCAGGTTGGCTCGTTTCTGCGCGGCGAGTAATTGTACCGAAGCATAGTGGCGCCAGCTCTGTGCCAGCGTGAAAGAAGACGTTGACGTCCGTGTGTGGCTCGTGCTTGCCGGGTTCCTGCCTGTACCAGCTTGTTGCAGCAGCGTTTCTCGAATAATAACCTGTGTTTTGCAATATATATATATATATATATATATATATATATATATATATATATATATATATATAAAGAGAGAAAGAGATAAACAACTTTAGGTAAAAAAATGCACAGGGGAATGGTGCTCAGGCCGTGCCTGGCCACCACCTCCTCAGCTCGCTGTATGGCCCGGAGCTCTACTTCTAGGCTCGTATCGCGGATCACACTTTCCCACGCCTCGGCCGACAGAGTGGTTAGGAGATTAGGGGGGGGGGGGGCGGGGATAAATCCTCGCTGCAGTCCCATAGTATATTAGAGAGGAAGGTGACGGAGCCACATTTTGAGCAGTGCGGACTGAACAGATCGGGGTAAATGTGTACGTACACCCGCGGATACGGGAACGAGTTCGTTTGGAGGCGGCACCATGTGATTTCTTGTGGTTTCATGAGTTTGAGATGTGGCGATGGTTTTGTTCGACGTGCGAGGCGATAGTGCTGAGCAATTTCGTGATGAGATCTGAGGGGCTTGCTGTGGTTCTCTGGGTTCGTGGCGGGGCCCATCACTCTGTTGACGAATTCTCGAGCTTGTCGGTGGGTGGCCTCGTTCCCTGGGTTTCCCGAGTGCGCCGGGAAACCCAGGGAACGATAAATATAGACGATAAATACACCCAGACGATAAATATAGCGGACACTCGTCTTCGAGGTAGGCGAGGGACTGAAGGAGCCGTAAGGTACGGGGAGCAATGGTTCCGCGAGCGAAATGGGAGATAGCGGCTTTCGAGTCGCTGAGAATCGTAGTGAACCCGGTGGACACCGCAAGAGCTATGGCCGCTTCCTCGGCTTGGGTGGGCTGGAGGGCACCTAGAGCCGGCTGCTCGCAAGATTGCGTTGGTGTTGATGGGGCGCGAGTAGGTATTACGCTAAGTACGTACACGCTTGGTTGAGAGGGGTAGAACGCCGCGTCCGCGTAGGCCACACCGGACCACGAGGTGTAGTCGTCGTGTAAGGCTTGACTCGTGCTCACGGTCTACCGTTGTGGTGTCCTGCAAGCATGTTTTTCGACAGTGGTTTGGTTAGCAAACGCCTCCGTAAAGTCGGAGGTATTGAGACCTGATCTGCGCCCGATGGCGAGATGGTGTGTCCTATGCGAGCGAGTATCCAGCGGCCTGTCTTGCTACCGCGAAGTCTCTGAATCTGTGGGGTGCGATGAGCTTCGATGAGTTCGTCGACAGTGTTGTGGATGCCGAGGCCGAGGAGATGCGACGTGAAGTTCACACTAGTGAGGCCAAGAGCCGTATTATACACTTTGCGAAAAAGTCGGCCAAGTTTGTCACTCTCGCATCCCAGTAGGCACAGGTATCGTAGCCCGTACGTGAGACGAGATATGACGAAGGTGTTGATAAGCTGGAATAGCTGCTTTTCTTTCATGGCTTGCTTTCGAGCGGACACGCGAGCAATGAGGTGGATTGTTTTAGTCACGGCAACCGTGAGGTGTTCCAGTGTGATAGTGTTCCGTTGATTTTACTGAATGAATAGGCCTAAAATGCGCATGTGGTCAACTTGCGGTACGGCTACACTGTTGACATAGACGTGAATGGCTGGTTAGGAAAGGTACTTGTTCCGACGGTGGTCGGGAGGGCGAAGCAGCAAGAGCTCCGACATGCTCTCCGAGCACGCGAGGCCCGACTGCGTCGCGTGGCTAACGACGGCATCGGCCGCTCGTTGGAGGGTCTCTTCTGTCTGGCCGTGTGAACCCGTAGTCGTCCACAGCATGGCGTCGTCTGCATAGATGGTATGACGAAGGCTCGGGATGCCATCAAGTGAAGATGGCAGCATGATATAGTAAGGTTAAGTAGAAATGGAGGCAAAACCACTCCTTGAGGGGTGCCTCAGTCCCCGAGTGTGAGTTGTGTAAACGCGGAGCCATCGGCTAACAATATTTCGATGGTACGGTTTGAAAGGAAGTCACATACGTACTTAAACGTACGTTCACCCGGGTCAATGCCGACAATTTTTTCATGGTGATGGCTTCGTGTCGCACAGAGTCGAATGCCTTATGAACATCTAGACCAAGCACGGCGCGAGTGTCAGTCTTTGGCGGGGTACGAAGGAGGTAGTGGTGGATTTGCACTAGCATGTCTTGCGTCATTGGGTGGGCGCGGAAGCCGAGCATTGTGGGAGGGAGAAGGTCATTTTCTTGAGCGTAGTTCTGTGATCGGGTAAGAACAACGTGTTCTATTAGCTTGCCAATGCAAGACGTGAGCGATATGGGGCGTAGGTGGGCGATGTCCATTTTCTTGCCTAGTTTGAAGATAAATACGAGCCTCGCGTGTCTCCACTCTTGTGGTATGTTGCCCGAGCGCCAGCATTCATTAGCGTACCGCGTGAGCGCAGCCACCGATTTCACGTCGAGATTTCAGAGGAACTTCTTGCTTACCCCGTCAGGACCAGACACTAACGTAGTGCGAAGTTTGAGCATTGTGGCGTAGATGTCCGCCTCCGTAATATCTTCGTCCAGTCGGGGGTTCGGTTTGCCGCTGTACGGGGCAAAGCGCTCCGGCGGCACGTTCGGCTGGGCGAGGTTCACGTAACGACGAGCCAACTCATCGAGCAACTCAGCGTCTGTGCCAGGCTAACGATGTAGCAGTCAGTGAAACTGTTTTTGCACAGATGACTTAGACGCACAGAAATCGAGTAAGCGTCGTGGTATGTGCCACGTGGTCTTGGAGCTCATCTACCCACTGAGACTGTTGCACAGCTGACCCCACTGCTGTCTCGCAAGGGCAAGGTTGTGGTTCTCAATTTTGCGCACCGGCTCTTCGATGCGGCCGCGTAATTTTTTATTGTGGCGTTGCCGGCGCCACCTGCGCAAGAGGTCAGTGTGTGCGTCCCACACGTGGAGGAGGCGAGGATCGGTTGTGGGTAAGTTGGTGGTAGTCTCCACTTCATGGGATGTGACTTGCACGTGCTCTTGCAAGGAAATGATACATTCATTGATGTCCGTACAGTGGCTAAAGTGCTTGGCTGCTAATCCGCAGGTCGTGGGCTCGAATGCCAGCTGCGGAGGCTGCATTTCCGGTGGAGGCGGAAATGTTGTAGGCCCGTGTGCTAAGATTTGGGTGCATGGTAAAGAACCCCAGGTGGTCGAAATTTCCGGAGGCCTCCACTACGGCGTCTCTCGTAATCATATGGTGGTTTTAGTACGTTAAGCCCCACATATCAATTGATTTCCTTTAGGGTGTCAGAGGCTTGTTCTTCACGCAACTGGCGGAATTTCGGCCGATCGGTAATCCGAGCTGTGGGTTTCGGCTTCTCGCTGAGGTACGTTTTAATTTTTATCGTGAGGATGTTGTGGTCACTGCCCACTAAAAGGCCCGTATTATCCGAAGTAGCACGCTTAACGTTCTTGCACAGTGTGAGATTCGGCGATGTGTCACGGCAAATACTGTTGCCTTTGCGTGCGAGCAGCTGCTGCGGATTGTTATGTAGGGTAAGGCGAAGGTCTTGTGGTAACGACCATAGTACTCGTCTTTTATTTTTTTTACGTCATACTTATAGCTTTCTGCCTTTCGGATCAGTGTGCGTGTAGTCCCAATCGGGATGTCGTGCTTTAATGTCGCCGAGCAAGAGCAGCTGCGCGTTTCCGACGAGAGCGATTGTCTCAGTGAAGAGGCGAGAGAAGTCTGGCGCTTTCTCATGGGGTAAACTGTATACATACAGGACGAAGAGCGACTTGCCTGTGCGTTTGCGTGGTAGAATCTTTACGATTGTATGCGGAACGACCGTTGCTTCCAATTTGTGATGTACAGCTGTGAGGCTGCTATGAGCGAGCGTGGATGTGCAGGGGGACGCGTGCGTATCAGGCTGATGGTAAGCCACATAACCGGGGAGGGTGGAGAGAGTAGACGTCTCTTGCAAGGCGATAACATCCGGGGCCGATATCGTCGCCTGCGGATCAGCTTGCAGTTTCTGTACAAGCTGCTGCAGCTGGCTCCGTTTCTCACGGTACCCCCTGCAGTTGCTCTGCAATATGGTTAGTGTGGGACACGCCATGATTAAGCCATGGCAGGCTTGGGCCCCGCCTGCAGCATGACAGGTTGGCCAAACGTGGGTTGATGCTCGCGGTGATCGAGCTGTGCATGGATTTCAGCGGTGGTGGACTCCGTGTAATTTTTGATCAGTGAATTATCGGAGACCTCCATATACCTCTTCAGGGCGTTCAGTGAGGTGTTCGTGTCTGCAATGGGTTGTTGCAGAGTAATGAAACGAACTTCGAATTTCGCGCCTAGGGTCGTGAAAGCCAAAGATGCTGCTTTAGAGACCGCCGTATCGGTTTTGGCATGAAGCGAAGCGGAGGAGGTGTTTGCTTTGTGCTTACCCGCGGGCGGTGATTCCGGCTGGGATGGAGAAGAGACGGCCTCCATCAGTTCCGACGCGGTTGCGGCTGGCTGCTCAAGGGTTCTTTAGCGGCGAGAGAAGAGAGACGTGAGACGGCGTCGACGGCGGCCGACGGGGCCGTGCCGATCTCGCCACTTTATTCCATGCCTTAAGCGGAGTCGCGGTGGCTGTCCACGTCCGACACGCCAGGTGCGTGAGCTCGTTCTAATCCTCGCGCAGCTAGAGCTACGATCAGTTGCGCGAGAGGCGTGGCGCGGTGATCAAGGAATGATGATGGTGATGATGGAGCTACAGGGCTCCTGCCCTCCTAGCGCTTCGCGCGATTTGAAGCGTATATAACAAAGAAAGTGAAAGAGACTATATTGTCACATGGTTTGCTTGGGTGAGATCGAAGAGTGAAAGAGGACAAAGACGATCTCTCTGAGCTGCTGCTTGGCTAGTCGACTCAACGGGCCCATTGTATCAAGTTGTCGTGAGTAACGTGACAAGACTGGCGGAGGTGCTGGGTACAACGTCTCACGATCCACCCGATGCCCAAGACCCCGCCCAGCTGCCGGAACACAAGCCCTGTACCCGTGGACACTCCTGTTCATAGAGTAAGCCACCGCCAACGAGGCCTACCGCCTGAGACACCAACCACTGACGCAGCGACTATGACTTCGACACAAGATCCCGTGCAAGCTCCGACACCTTCCACGCCGATATACTGCACCGTCCAGAACCCGCTCAAGCCTAGCCCCTTTCACGGAGAGCAGCATAAAGATGTTGACGACTGGCTGAGTGAGTTCGAACGTGGCGCAACGATCAATTACTGGGATGATGCCGCAAATCTCCGGAACGTGTATACTTGCCTAAAAGACGGTGCCAAGACGTGGTTTTTGAACAGGGATGATGTTTTGACATCTTGGCACGAGTTCCAGCGTCGCCTCTTGGAGACCTACAGGAGTCCCGACCGCCACGAACGGGCGGAGCGTGCACTACAATCACGCATCCAGATGCCCAACGAGGCCGCCTCGATGTACGTCGAGGACATGACACGGCTTTTCAAGCGAGTGGATCCTGTTATGGCAGAAGAAAAAAAGTTGCGCCACCTCATGTGTGGTGTGAAGGAACAACTTTTTGCTGGTTTGGTGCGTAGTCCCCCCAAAAAGGTTGCTGAGTTCCTTACTGAAGCGGCAACAATGGAGCGAGTACTGCGCCAACGGTCTGCCCTGTTTGACCATCAAGTGAATGCTGCCTCATCTCCCGAAATTTTCGCCACCCCTGGGAGCAAGAGCTCCGAATGGATTTGCGAGATCATCCGCTCCGTTGTCCAGGAAGAAATGGAAAAGATGTACAGGACAAGGCAAATCAACGTCGGTTCTATCACCAGTGTCATCCTTAACGAGGTCCAGCAGGTGCTGCACGCCCATCGTTTTCCGCCGATGTCGGTTGATACGGAAGCAGCTCCTGTGTCTACTGACAGTCGCCGTCGTACGTGCGCGGAAGCCTTGTGATCTGCCACGCCTCTTTCTGGTCAAGGAGTCCCGACACAGCCAGTGCCGCACGTCCCGATCTAGACAGTGCCGCTCGTCCCGATCCAGACAATGCCATACGTCCCGATTCAGACAATGATGCCGTCAGTCGTGATTCAGTCAGCGCACGCTGATTTGGACATCGATAGTCGCCGTGCACCGGCGCGCAAATCTGATCTCTGGCGTACGCCGGACAGAAGACCCCTCTGCTATCATTGCGGTGAGGCTGGTCACATTTACCGCGAATGCCCATACCGGCAACTTGGACTGCGCGGATTTTCCGTCAATTCCCCTCGTTCCCGAATTGGTCAAAGGCCAAGGGATATCGAAGAGTATCTCGCGCAGCAGGGTGCACCCTTTACACGACGGCAATCACGGTCACCATCTCCGAGGAGACCCGCAGCCACTAGGCCACGTTTTGGGGTGACGGCACGGGAACGCTCCCCGAGCCCTCGTCGGGAAAACTGAAGGCAGCGGCCTTCGGGGCAAGGTCGCTGGGACTCAAAGTGCGGAAGACCTCCCATCAACGCTTGCACGCAACGCCGAAGGCATTTCGTCAGAGAATAATCGCAGTACCGAAGAAACGCCGACATCAACATCTGAACCTAGTGACCGCGTGTCACTCGGCATACCTGTGCTGATTAACGGTCTTCAGGTGAGTGCATTGGTGGACACTGGTGCAGACTATTCAATTATCAACGGGAGGCTAGCAAAAGATCTCAGGAAAGTGATCACGCCGTGGAATGGAACGCCAATTCAAACAGCTGGAGGACACGTTTTAACACCGCTGGGTCGCTCTACCGCAAGAGTGAAAATTCCTGCGTCAACGTTTGTGCTCAGCTGCCTCGTTCTTCGCGAGTATTCGCGTCAGCTGATTATTGGCATGGACTTCCTTCGGGAATACGGTGCCATCGTAAATCTCCGTGAGCGCATCGTGACCTTCTCGACTCAAGGCGCAACAGATCGAGACGCTGATAACTTCCGTAGACCTGCGCTGCGTGTTGCTGACGACAGTGTGACGCTGATACCTCGAGCAACTGTTCCGATCGGAGTCACTTGTGAAGACTCCCATGACGGCGACGTGGTGGCTGAAAGAAACCTATCACTTCTGCTGCTCCAAGGTGTATGCGCCGCCTGAAGTGTTGTGCGCGTCCGTGACGGACAGTCAACGATACTAGTTACGAACTTCAATTACGAGCACCGGCATCTTTTTCGCGGAACCACCCTAGCTTATGGAGACCCTGTTGCGGACGTCACGGAGGTCTTCGCGTCCGAGGAAACGCATGAGGATGAGGAATTTCTAGACCCCATCGACATTAATTCGACCCTGTCAGACGAGAGAAAGGCTGCACTTCATGACCTTTTAAGAAAGTTTCGATCTTGCTTCGCCTCTTCTTCTAAAGTCCGTCAAACACACCTCAGGAAGCATCGAATTATTACCGACGATGACGTCCGCCCCATCCGGCAGCAACCTTATCGTGTTTCTGCCAAAGAACGCGAGGCTATTCAGACACAAGTAAAAGAGATGCTCTATGACGGGAATATTCAACCATCCAGCAGCGCTTGGTCCTCGCCAGTCGTTCTAGTGAAGAAAAAAGACGGAACGCTGCGATTCTGTATTGACTACAGGAAGCTTAATAGCGTCACAAAAAAAGACGTCTACCCGCTTCAACGGGTCGACGACTCCCTCGACAGGTTACGACGCGCGAAGTATTTTTCGTCAATCGATCTAGAAAGTGGCTATTGGCAAATTGAAGTGGATGAACGAGACCGAGAAAAAAATTGCCCGCAGCTTCCCTCGGGGGAACACTGAGGAGGATGCGGAGCATATAATTGGTTAACGGGGTGTTAAAGTGCGACTTACTTGGGTCGATGGCTAAATTGGTTAACGTGGTTGTGAAATGGGGTGTTAAATTGCGACTTACTTGGGTCAATGGCTAAATTGGTTAACGTGGTTGTAGGAGGGGGTGTTAAATGAGTGAACACGTACACACGTATGCGAAAGGGCGGCGCTGGTCGAAGGGACGTCGATCATTGTGTTTGTGGATTTGTTGGAATTCATTTCACCGCGACCTTGGACGTCGACGCGTCGTACAAACCAACCGACGAGCGGCAACTGAGCGAGCGAGCGCCGACCTTGAGTATATATACAGCGCGACGGCGCATGCACTGTCAGCTGTTGAATGTTCTCGAAGCTTGACGGCGCATGCGCGTCCACTGGAGAATCAGGAGAATTGTAGAATGTTCTCGAAGGGGAGAAGCGCACGCGGCACAGATGGTGGGTGACGGTGCATGCGCGCGTCAGCTGTCGAATGTTCGAGAAGGGGGAGAAGCGCAACGGCGCATGCGCGCGCGTCAGCTGCCGATGTTCTCGAAGCGCGACAGCGCATGCGCGCGCGTCAGCTGCCGATGTTCTCGAAGCGTGACGGCGCATGCGCGCTACATTATACAGCTAGCGAATGTTCGTGAAGAGGAGAAGCGCACGCGGTGTGTAGAGGAGGAAGGGTGCACAGATGGTGGAGGAGTGAAGCGCGCGTGGTGTGTAGAGGAGGAAGGAATGCACAGATGGTGGAAGAAGGAGGAGGAAGCTTGCGGACGGCGCCGCACTACAAGCCTCGAGTATTAGATGCTCCGCATCTAAAAACCGCGTTTGTGACTCCAGATGGACTTTACGAATTCCGAGTTCTTCCCTTCGGCCTCTGTTCTGAACCAGCCACTTTTCAGAGGATGATGGACACAGTTCTCGCTGGCTTGAAGTGGCAAAGCTGCCTTGTATACCTCGATGATGTGGTCATCTTTTCTGAGAGCTTAGAAGAACATCTGAAGCGTCTGATGAAGGTTCCGGAAGCCATTCACATAGCTGAAGTCACGCTGAAACCTCAAAAATTCCATTTTGGCTATAAGAGCTGAAATTTCTGAACATGTCATTAGTGCGGATGGAGTGCGACCTGATCCAGACAAAACTGCTGCTGTCGCCGCCTTCCCTGTTCCATCAGATAAAAGAGCAGTAGGCCGTTTCCTCGGCTTGTGCGCATATTATCACCGATTTAACGCCAACTTCTCGAAGATAGCTGAACCTCTTACGCGACTCACCCGAGATGACGTGCCCTTTACTTGGGGGTGCAGAGCAAGATACAGCGTTCACAGAGTTACGACAGAGAATGCAAACAGCCCCTGTTCTTGCCCATGTTGATGAGGACGCTGCTACAGAAATTCATACAGATGCCAGCAACGTCGGACTTGGCGCTGTCCTTGTACAACGACACGGCGGCGTTGAGCATGTGATAGCTTACGCCAGTCTTACTCTTTCTCGAGCCGAGACAAACTATTTTACGTCCGCCCCGCCGCGGTGGTCTAGTGACTAAGGTACTCGGCTGCTGACCCGCAAGGCGCGGGTTCGAATCCCGGCTGCGGCGGCTGCATTTCCGATGGAGGCGGAAATGTTGTAGGCCCGTGTGCTCAGATTTGGGTGCACGTTAAAGAACCCCAGGTGGTCGAAATTTCCGGAGCCCTTCACTACGGCGTCTCTCATAATCATGAAGTGGTTTTGGGACGTTAAACCCCACATATCGATCGACGACGAGCCCACGTCAGGACATTTGGGCTATTCGTGAACTCTCGCCGGAGTACGCCAACAGTATTACTGGCCGCGACTGTCAACTAGTGTACATCGATATGTGAAAGGCTGCCGTGAGTGCCAGTGCCGCAATACTCCGCCTGTGAGACCCGCGGGCCTGCTCCAGCCGATCGCACTACCACGGACACCGTTTGACCTCGTGGGAATGGACCTTCTCGGGCCCTTCCCTTTGTCGTCCTCAGGGAACAAATGGATTATAGTTGCGACAGAATATCTTACTCGTTATGTTGAAACAAAAGCGTCACCCCGTGGCACAGCCTCTGAAGTCGCGCAGTTCTTTGTGCACCAATTCGTCCTACGGCATGGTGCCCCGTCATGCGTGATTACAGACAGAGGGACGTCGTTTACAGCACGAATGATGGAGGACATCTTTAAACTGAGCTGCACAAGTCGTCGAAAAACATTAGCTTATCACCCGCAATCCCATGGACTGACAGAGAGGCTTAACAAGACCATAGCGGACATGCTGTCAGTGTACGTGGACACACAACACAAAACCAGGGACGAGATTCTTCCATACATCACGTCTGCTTACAATACGGTAACGCAAGAAGCAACGCGATTTCCGCCTTTCCGACTTGTTTACGAACGCAACGTGCGAACCATGCTCGATGCTATGGTTCCGTGCGACCAAAGCAATGAACTTGCTCAAGACGCTGAGCAATACACTCAGTGCGCCGAAGAAGCTCGTCAGCTACCTCGCATAAACACCAGTCACCAACAAGATGCAGACGCACGACGTTACAACTTCCGCCATCGAAATGTCACCTACCAGCCTGGGGACCGAGTGTGGGTGTGGATCCCTGTCCGGCGACCAGGCTTATCCTAAAAACTCTTAAGCCGTTATTTTGGACCGTACAAGGTTCTTAGGCGATTCACAGACGTTACCTACAAGGTATTTCCGGACGGCGCAGCGTCTTCTCGTCGACAGCTTCGGTCCGAAACCGTGCATGTAGTTCGGCTGAAGCCCTACTTCACGCAGTAGCCCTTGTGGTTTCACGTGCTACCACATGCCGTGACTTTGCGTTACTGCTGCTGTTTGTGTTCTCCTGTGTTTTCATGTCTTTTCTTTTTGCGCTTGGCGCAAGCGTTGACGAAACTTCCTGATTTCCGCTGCGAGTACTGGCATTCTCCCTGTTTTGGTTCTCTATATCTGCGTGTGTATGCTTTCATTTTTTTTATTTACGAGCATCGAGTCGATGCTTTCAAAGGGGGGGGGACTACTGCCACATGGTTTGCTTGGGTGAGATCGAAGAGTGAAAGAGGACAAAGACGATCTCTCTGAGCTGCAGCTTGGCTAGTTGACTCAGCGAGCCCATTGTATCAAGTTGTCGTGAGCAACGTGACAATATACACTAACGACAATTCATAAAATGTCTATTTTGGAAGTCCAGGTTTCTCAACGTGAATGGGCCATCGGTAAACAGCGGGGCTCCGGCGGGCGACTCTGGGAGAAGCGCAAAGGACAAAGAAGGAAGCGCCGGGTCGCTGTGGTCGCAGACAAGCGGATCTCGCGATTACCTCGTCGGACAAACCAAGAGAGGACCGTGTGTCGCGAGGACATGCCGCTAACGTCGGCAGAGGGTCGGCAGGGCGGGTTTTGACATTGGGATCGACGCAACACAGACCTCAAAGTCATGCTGTGTCCTATGTGCCGGTACGGATAGACGTGCCGACGGACGCGGGAACGTGTCCGCACAGCGGCGCCACGTGCACGGTGGGTATTCGGGTACACGACAAGTGGTGGGACATTGCGACGGACAGGCCGAGTAGGCGCTTGTGCCTTCTTCAGGGCCGTGACTGCAACTCGTGGCTGCGTAGCAGGGCGGCTCAACAGGTGCCGCGATGTGTGACGCCAAGCACGTGGTCGTCATCGACGTAGGGTCCCGGGTGATAGACATGTATGAGGTATGAGTGTCGTCGCGGTTGTGGCACACGAGCCGGCGTTGTGAACACGCGTCTGGTTGTTGCCGTCCGGCGTCAAAGGCTCCGTGGAATGGTGGTGGTGGAACCCAGTCTGCGTGAGCTTGGCCGGAGGGTTGGACGGGACATCTGTTCTCGTGTAATGACCTGCGGTATACCGCACACGAGGGTTGGCGTGCAGGTCTGTATAATTGATGGCTGCCTATAGCCAACAACCCCTAGATCGCTCCACCGCAGGCGTGGTATGCCTGGTGAGCCCTGCCAGAAGCATACCATGCACGTCGTCCTCAAGCGCGTTAGTCATACTCGCAGCGTCATGTAAGTTTGGTCGTGGTTGATGGCTGGTGGCTTCAAGTTCGGCTTCGGGAGACTGCGAGGATGATGCTGGTCGTTGCTGGCAGAACGCGCAGAGCGTTGAGACTGGTAGAGTCCCCTTAGGACTTCTGGGATGGTGAAGGTTCCTCGACCGGAAGGTGAATAGTGGGCGTGACAATGCCCGTAGTCGTGATAGGCTCAGGGGTGTTCGGGGTTATTGCTGACATGAATCTTGACGCGTCAGAGGTGTTGAGGGCCCTTGAGGTCGGCCAAAATGAGTGGGTGGTGAGCATGCCTACAGTATCGTCGGCTGAGGACGTTGAAAAAGCGTACCTCGTGGCTGACTGGTCGCCTGCAAAACTAATGTCCCGTACCTCTTCGGATGGGCAGTCGAACGCGGGACTCGCGTCACTAGTCGCCGGACGATAGGTTGTAAAAGATGTAGCCAGGGAAGTGAAGTCTTGGTCAAGGTAGGGCTGCGAGCCGTCTGGTACCGCTCGCTGGGGCGGAAGGGAAACCTGAAACTAGCGGCTCCCCAGAAGCGGGTGGTAGGTTTCACCGTAGCAGACGAGCACCGCAGCGCAGAGGTCGTCAAAGGGTCGTGGGCTGGAGGACGACTTAGTGGCTATCTAGCCGCCAAGTCGTCCGCAGCTCAACCGAGAGGGCGTTCAGCAGGACAGCATGCATCATCGGCTCTGCCTTGATGCCATTGACTGCGAGAATGGCATCGAGCCGCATAAACCACGCTCGAGGGTAGACCAGGTGAAACGGCGGAACTGGAGGGCAGAGTTTGGCCGCGTTCACACTGAGCATTCCGGCCGCCGAAAGTGCTCCGAACCCGGTTCGGCGGCGGCGAGTTCCGCCGAAAGGGCCCTTTCCGCGCCGATCGCTCTCGGACCGATTTTTGCGGCGTCTGCCGCCGAATCGGTCACCGCGGACCAATAGGAGCGCTAGTCAAGGAATTTTGAAAAATGGCGGCCAAGCCCTACTCACTTGTTATGCCGCAGTGCACGTAACTGAATGTTGAAACCAACGGGAGTTTAACGTACTCTGTGACTACTTCGCCTCCGTATTTCGTGAAAGAGGTGACCGAGCTTGTTGCTGTCTTGCAGAGGAAAACAAACCCACCAACGCCGCTGGCGTCGGTGGTTTTTCTGCTCTTCGTGCATTACAAGACAGCCAATTGCCAGCAAAGTAAGCAGTACTGTCTTTTCTTGCTTCTTGCGTACGAGAATCGTCGAAGTATACACCATGCACCGGATAGCGTAGTAGCGTTTGCCAGCCGCAACAATAACCGGGTGACAGCGCACCCATCCCGCGTTCGCCCCGTAGTAGATGGCATATTCGGCGGCGCGGGGCGCGTCCAGTGCGAACGATGCTGCGTTTCGGCGGCAGGGGAATTTCGGTCGCTGTAGAAAGCGAATGTTTCAGTGTGAACTAGGCATTACGGAAGCATGGCAGTGGGCCGCTCGGTGAAGGGCGTGTTCTCCGGGTCACTACTTTAGCGGCGAGAGAAGAGAGACGTGAGACGGCGTCGAAGGTGGCCGACGGGGCCGTGCCGATCTCGCCACTTTATTCCACGCCCGAAGCGGAGCCGCGGTGGCTGTCCACGTCCGACGCGCCAGGTGCATGAGCTCGTTCTAATCCTCGCGCAGCTCGAGCTAGCGTCAGCTGCGGGAGAGGCGTGGCGCCTTGATCAAGAAATGCTGATGATGGTGATGATGGCCCTACAGTTCTGTCTAGCTTTGCTTCTAATGACTAGATGCATTGTGTAAGGTTTTCTATCTGGGACATCAGTTTGGAGAGCTGAGACTGCTGCGAAGGAAGTTGTGTTTTAGGTGAGGAATTCTCCCTGACCAACTCCCTCACCTGTGGATCCTGCGACAACGTTGGTGACGCTTTGAGCGATGCTGGGGGTCCTTGGACCTAGGCAAGCTTCTTGGAACAAGGCACGGACAAGTACTGTGACAATCCCTCGGAAAAACCAGGGGAGAAGGAGACAGGCGACGATGACGAGTTGAGGTAGCTAACAGAACAAAACTGTGATCGAAATTTGGACCGTGACTTGGACCATGATTTGGACCTGGACTTGGACCGGGGCCTGAACCGGGACCTCGACCGGGACCAGCCAAGGTTGAGGGGTCCGAAATGGTTGGTCTGTTGCTGCTGCGGCTGGCTGAGAGGCGGGTACGACTGCTCTTGGGACGATGTGTGATTGGTTCGAAGGATTGATGGCTGCTGCGGTTGTGGCTCTTCGTT
Organism: Rhipicephalus annulatus; assembly: GCA_013436015.1. Classification (NCBI taxonomy): domain Eukaryota; kingdom Metazoa; phylum Arthropoda; class Arachnida; order Ixodida; family Ixodidae; genus Rhipicephalus; species Rhipicephalus annulatus. The sequence continues at coordinate 725,428 of WOVY01009442.1, forward strand.
GGGTGCTTGCACCGGTGCGCAGCCGGACGGGATAGGCTTGCTAAATAAACGGTATTTGCAGTTAGAACTGTTCGTTGCGTGACCATTCTTACAAATGAAGCAGCGGGCACGGCATGTTTGTTGGGTGTCCCGTGGGATCGGCGGGTGCTCCTCACCACAACACGCTCAGCGGTTGCGTTTTCGATGAGGGCAAACGTCAGTTCGTTGACCCAGCTCGTGGCAGTTAAAGCATGCTTCTACTCATGGGTAAATGGGGTAGAGGCGAATGTAGACGCCATGATAGAAGATCCATCGTGGCAAACGATCTCCAAGCATGGTGACGAGTACGTGGTTGGTCCGTCCCATACGACCGCCACCCCCGACAGGCGTAGTTGGGTTGCTCTTTTGCAAGTCCTTCAATATTAAAGCTGTCGTGGGCGTTGAACATGATGCCACGAAATGCATCGTCGGGTGTTGGACCGTAAACGTGAAATTCTATGGTCCCGATTCCGATCTGCAGTGACGTATGTGAAGGTAGGCTTGTGCTTAGACGGATTCTTGCGCACTCTGGGTGAAAGTGTTGTTTGTGTGGTGAACCCGCACTTTGTCGCGGGACGCTGGTGGCTGGTCCGGTAGCAACGCGGCCTTCAGCAGGGTTTCATACAGTTGCCTTGGCGGCAGCTTCGTAAGGTCGATGGGAATTTTCGGCCGTCCCACAATGTGGATGGCGTCAGGCGGCATCCTAGGTAGTGGACCATGTCCTCGCAGGGGCGGCAGCCGCGGTTTCAGGTCGTTATGTGGCGGCGTCGCTTGCTGGGCGCCGTTTAGGTGCGGGGTTGCATGGCGGAGCTCGAGGCGTCGCTTCTCCTGGGCGCGAAAACCGGGCGATGGCTGCCAAGGGCCATCCGGTCATTCTTCTGCCGAAATAGTGTTTCCTTCAAACATCTACTCCATGGAGGGGGCGACTGGCACGGCACGAAAGCGAGGGAAACGCTAAAGCACTGGCAAAAAGCCTACGCGAAAGAAAGCCGGAGCGTTGCAAGAGACACGCGAACGTCTCTCGCAGACGCGAGAGCAAGAAACGCACTTCCGCTCTCTTCGAAAGCTCGAGAGGGACCAGGATTATATGGTCCCTGACATTTTGATGTACTTTCGAAATGCACTCAATTTCCTGAGAAAATGCTGAACTCTCAACTTGTTTTATCCAATACAATTCGGCTGCTTGTATTTTTTCAGCACTCACGGCTCCCTGTAACGAGATTTCCCGCTTTATTTTCGCCGCAAATCTTAATACCCAACCTGTAGTTTTGAGAGGGAGCTGTATATATGAATCGCCAAAATTGGCGGTTCCTTGCAAACGACAATTTCTAAAGATGTTGCCCGATAAGTACGTTCCTGTTTGATGCTCAGTGGAAGATCGATGGAGTTGGGGATCTGGTTTGGAGGTCATTCGTTTTTTTACATGTAATCGAGTTAGGTTACCTCCACCAGACCGAGTTTGTTATTAGGTCATGGGCGAATACTCCTATCGTCAAGAAATCAGCTAACTTTTGCTTTCCTTGGCAGTGCCTCCACATATGTATGTCCGTTTTGCTCTGAATCTTCGTTACCCTATGTCGAACGAAGTCTTTCCATTTGTTAGGATCTCCGGTTATTCAGTAAAGTGCAATCAATTAATCAGTCCAAAACTGTAATGAAGTGCTGTCCTCGTCCAGCTCTCGACACACATAGCCATACATTCGTGCTGATATTACACCAGGAAGCAGTTCGAGTCCGGCAAGACTTATTTCCTTCGTAGCGTCATGCCAGCCTTGGCCAGCTGCCACACTAAAAAACAAGACAGTCGCGTGCCTCGTGATGCGCGAGCCACGACAAACAGAATTACCTAGCTACTGGCCTGGCTGGACGCTGCAGCTGCGACATTGCCTATGCCTGCGCCCCAAATAAAAACCACGACCACGGCATGGCCTCAAGCGCCACCGTCTCAGCTCTCGTACCTCAACATATGGTGACCCGTACCATGGACCAACAGAGAAGCGACCGGTGGTGCACCGCGGCCACTGAGTTTCGTGGCCAGGTTCTAGCCAGCTCAAGTCTTACAGCTGCACTTAGACCCACCTTTACAACCGTTCGACATCACCAGCATCGACTCATGGTTCCAAGAGTTCGAGGCTGCCTCGGAGCTCTACAGCATGTGGCTCCAAGAATTCATGTTTGAGGTCTTGGAGTATGACATAACGATTACATAACCACATGTACGGTGCTGCTTCATCAACGCTGATCAAGTCTTCTTCGCGATTTTCCTCTACCGCATCTCGTCCAGCGCTATGCCACAACAACGATGTAGTCGACCGCCTTACGACAAATGACTTCATGGACGTATCGCAGCGTACGTCACTCGAAGATCGGCCTTTGGTTGACTGGTCGGCGCCTCTAGACACACCGGTGAACACGACGACTTCAGTGCCTACTGACGCAGTGTGCGACACCCAAACCGGCCCTACCTGTCACCTGTTCGCTGACACCATTTGTGGCACCGTAACCGAAACAGCTGCGTCTTCCACGCCAGCAGCAAAGCTGCCACAAGCATGGCAACGGCTGCGGACGACGCTTCAGTTAAGTCCACGTCCAAGTTACCCTTTTGTGACTCGCCTGCTACGCAAGCATAAGCCAGCATGCCATTCCGCACCCAAGATCTGTTGCGGTGACTGCCATAGGTGGTGACGTAGCCACATACGTGGCGTGCAATGGTCTGGTACAGCCCAAGTCTTCTGCGGATCCTGAATCGCTGCCGACAATCTTTGAGGACAGCGCTGAAAAGCTTGAAACCAATCACAACTTTACGGCATTTGACAATGCAGTGTTTCTGATCAGTGTTGCTCGAGTCGGGGGCCTTTTCCTTCAGTACATGCCAGAGATGTGCCAGCGTCGCTTCCATTCATGTACACCTTGCGCTCGTGCCATCAGCCTGTCGCTGTTGTACGTACTTGCCAAGCGCCGCGTCTGCATCCTGTCGGAAACCGCAATATGCATCGCAGAGCCGTGCTTCTGGCATGCCGTTACAAGGACCGTTGCCTAGCGTGCCCATACCCGCACTTCATGCAGACTGTGTCAATGTTTCAACATCGGTCGTGCCTACAACTACCATGCAACCCTTGTGACACCTGCCCTCACGAGTCATCGCTGCAATCTGAACCATCCTCACTGAGGGTTTATCTGACAGGTGACCGATGGTGCCGCCGACACCCATGGCCTCAAGGTCCTCTACAGGTTGCATCACAGCTGTCTACATCATCTGTTCGGCGCGCACCTCATCCTCTTCGCGGCGTCTAGTGTCGCCCACCAGAACTCTCAGATACCCAGCGTTTTTCATGGTAGCAACTCGGACTTCCCCACGGAGAAGCCATGGACTGCCTTTCATGTACATAGTATCCATCTCTCTTGGTTTTTAAATGCGAAGCCTTTCTTAGCGAACTTCGGCGACTTTGAGCGTATCTATCTAGCCGCCAACGCTTTTAGCTCTCCTGGCCGTTTCGCGAATGATATCAATACCAAACTTAGTATGGCACAACATGACTGTATGAAGAACATAATTGACTAGTCATCACATGCGAATCATGACATGGATGTCATGAATGTCATGATTTACATTTGATGGTCTTGCAGCTCTTGCGATGATTTAGTTCGCATGGCATGTAGGATAACATGTATGGTATGTCATGATTGCATGGTGAACACAAGCGACACGCCTTAAAATGAAAATCACGACATGCGTGTCATGTAATAACATTAATACATGCCACGCTGATGATGCGCTTGCGGCTGTTTCGCTAGATTCACATATGCCAAATTTGGTGTTACGTGGCGCCAATGAATGCCGAAGGTATGTGACTGGTGCAAAAATGATAATCTTGAGATGCGTGTCATGTGAGAACAAGACTACATGCCACAGTAAAGGCGCCAACATATTTCGACGTGACGCGGTGCGCGTGCTCGCTTGCGTTCATTTCGTCGCGTCACACCGGCTTTGCCACGCCAGGCGCCGATCCTGCCATATACTCGCAGGCGCGCGCCACGCTGCGTTGCTTTGTTGCATGGGCGTTTCAGCGCGTCCAGCGTCCCTCCGTCACGAAAAGAGGGAGACGCAGTGTTATCTGGGTAACGCATCAGCGTAAAAGGCAGCATGTCGCATTTCGCACCGGTTGCCATCGGGCCGCGCCAAAGGACGCTGGTTGCACCTGGCGTCAACTATAGAGTGCTCTCGTTGTGCTAACGTTGCGTCGCTGTGCTCATCGTGAGCGCCCGTCAACACTACATTAGAGTACATTAGGCCCTTCATGATGCCTCGCGGCTGTTTTGCTTACTCTACATATACCAAATTTGGTAATACGTGACATCAATAGATGACAAAATATAAGACTGGTGCAAACATGATAATCTTTACACGCGTTTCATGTAAGAACATGACAACACACCATGCTCATAGCGTACTCGTGGCTGTTTCACTAGTTCCACATATACTAAATTTGCTATCACGTGACATGAATAGATTACGAAGGTAAACGACCTATCTAAACATGATAATCATGACACGGCATCATTTACCTCCACCTCGTAACGTTGTGCTGATTTTAAAGTGACATTTTGAAGTGATTTTAAAGTGACATTTCGTACATGTTTGAAATCGCGCAAAGTGCTAGGTGGGGAGCCCATGCAGCATCGCGACAGTCTTGGCCAGCGGCCACTTTAAAGACGAAGACAGCCGCGTGGCTCGTAATGCGTGAGCCACGAGGAAACAGAACGGCCTAGCTATTAGCCTGGCTGGACGCTGCAGCTGCGACCCCACCTATGTTCACGTCCCAAATAAAATCCGCGACCACTGAACGGCCTCAAGCGCCATCGTCTCTCCTCTCGTACCTCAACACCTTCGTTGGCGCCACCCTAGACTTGCACAAAATAGTCGTTGGGGGTTTTGTGATAAGTATCTGCTGTTGTGCAAATGTAGAAGAAGCACCATAGGCTGACTTACTTGCGTCAGCGAAGAAATGAAGTGCACACTTGTCGACAAGTCCAGGTGCACCGTGCCGCTAGAACCTAGCTATTTCGATATTGTAGAGCTGTGGAAGTTCATTGCACCAACACCTCCGTTCATGTAGAACGTCCAAATGTAACTGTTTCTGCCAGTCGATCCCCTTCCGCCAAAGCTTCTGGAAACTGATCTTCATCCTTATTGTGAAAGAGGTTAACATTTCAAGGGGGTCTTTGGTGGGAGATCGTCTGTAGCATGAAGCGTTTGGTGTCATTCCTTTGTTGAACAAAGTCCAAAACGTTACCAGGGCTGAACGTTAGGTTCATTTGTCTGAATGTCATACAATCTCAGGAATTTCAGTACTCCTGTCAGTTCTAGAGGCAGCTCTGGTGTTTGTGTTGGTTGTGTGCCAAGAGCGCGCACATCGTTGGAACCACACTTGTGTACCTTCATCGATGCACTTGATAAGATTTCGGTAGCTTCAAAACGCAGCCTAGACGCTTCTTTGATGCAGTCCACTTCCGTTATATTGTCGTCGACTTAAACGGAATTCCTCAGCAAATTTGTCATATCGGTGTAAGCTGATGATGTTTGATCAAGGTGGTGATGTATGGTGGCCGCCAACAGCAAGAGACAACATGTCGTGCCAAATGGTACTCTTGCCATGCAAAAGGTACAACTTTAGGCAATCGTTGGCCTGGATAAGATGCTTTCTCCAACCACAAGTAGCGCAATGGATCTCGTTCTGTGCGATTGACGCTCATTTGCAGGAAGGCCTTTTCGATATCTTTGACTAAGCCAATGCGACGTTTTCTGAAGCGGAGAAGCAGACCCATGTGATCGGCATTTAGGTTCGATCCAGAATGCAGACTGTCGTTAAGTGAGAGTTCTATTTTATTTTATTTATTTTTTGAGATGAAGCATTGAAGACGACTCACACTCCTGTTGTGCGGTCTTCACGTATCGCTGCATGGTGCGGCATGTATTACACATTGTCCACTGTTTTATCTTCAGCGACCTTTTCTGCTACGCCGTCATTAGCGTCTTTGCGCATGGCAACATCATACTCTTGTATCAAGTGAAGACATGGGCGAAGTTTTCGGCGTCCGGGTTTCGGCAGCACTTGTGGAAAACTGAGCCTCCCGTTGAGAAGAAAAGGGAGGTTTATTTAAAATAAACCACAGAACAACTCCGTGAGTTGCTGCTACATTGCGTGAAACCGAAGGCTAGTATTTTTTGTCCTCTTCATCGTCGATTCTTTTTCAACAGTTGTAGTTGTTTTTCTGGAGCTGATTGAACGCACACAGCCGATATAGCGCACCAGCGCCCCAAACCTCTTATCTCGGGTCTCTTATATTAACCGCTAACATGTGAGATAAGGGTCTCTTACGTAACCACTAACATGTAAAATCATCGCGCTTACATGTAGACACCGTAGTACCATCATGTGATTACGCTGTTTCATGCGACGATAACATCTGCAAGGCGTGCAGAGACAAGGCGCCCGCAAACTCGAAGGAAAACGTCCTATAGCCTTTCACGTGAAAAATGAAAAACAAGAACCGTGCTGCGAATGCGGCCGTAATCTGTGTAGCCTGCAAGTCCGACTCTAGTGACGTTGTCTGCTGCTCCCACGCATGAGCAACATAAGCAGCACATCAAAGGAAATTGTACGGAGGTAACCTGCAAATGTAAACAACTGCTCATGGTGGTGAAAGCACAGAACTATCTCTGGGTCGTTTTGCGCAATAATGCAAAAGTTTCTTCATTTCTTTTCTTCTGACGGAGTGTTCGGGTGCTGTTTACTCATTCCTTTGAATGAATGTCTTCGGTATTCATCTACTTTATCGTCTAGTCATATGCGGGCCTCCGTTCATGGTTTGCACAACCGTAAGCCCGTGTACACAAGTGTTTATTTGTGCGAAGGGTAGCCTTTGCTATAACCACATGCCTATATTTAGTAAAAGGACCCATTTTAATGCATGAAATGTTTAAGCACAATGCGCATGTACTGCATCCAGCGTCTTTGTATGATCCTAGCCACTGCAACCGTCTTTACCGGGCTGAGAGTAAACAACGCCGCAGTGTTCTTTCACCGCATTCGTTGGAAATAGCTCGTCGTCTTGTGGATTTTTCTGTGGGATCACGAGCACAAACTGGTGCCCACTCATAAAGCCCACCTTGCAAAGAAAACGCAGCAACTTCTCGCGAACTTTGAAGTGATAGCGAATCATTTCCTTGAATTAACGTACCCATGCAGTGTTGCTGCAGCAAACGTGGTGAGTGTGTGACGTCGTATTGTAGTTTTTTTTGCAGACGCAATCCCATCAACATCACATATCGAAGGAAATCGCTTTATTTGTACTACAGTGGCTGTGTGAGAGGTAAATAGTCGCATGCTTCACAGTAACCGCGCACCGAGTTCGACACGAAGCACTTCTTCATGAGCTAAATTTTTAAAGCTGTGTGTCTATATTATATCAATACACTGTAAGGAAAAACTATCCGAGTTTGGGGTTTTCGCGGCTCATGACCTCTGAAAACTCTCTTGCGTTTACAATTACTACCTCGCGTAGGAGTAAAAGATGGTACATGACATAGTTTTACCACCACCTCTCAGGCAAGTAGTAAAAGGATGTCAAAATCCAGTTTTACCGCCTAGGGAGTTTTCTATCACGTGATTTTTAACCTGCATTTCAGAGTTTATTACCACGTGACTGCAAGGTGCAGCTGCTTCGGTTGCTTTTGCCCCATACCCCCCATTGTGACGCTCTCAGTGAATCCTGAAGGTACGTGAGGACCACAGATCTTTGTTTTTTTTTTTTGGCATCGCCGTGCCTCAGGACTCACCTCGAGTCAACGCGCTTCACTGAACCTGGGGGCAGCATAAGCGCAACAAGCGAGAACAGCATTCTGTGAACGAAACAGAAAAAAAGACGGGTGGGGGGGGGATCTCAAAAGAAGAAAAAAAAGAAAGAAAACCTGCTGTGGAAAGTTGTCCTGCATAATTTCGCAAATTGTTGGCTTTTGCTCGGCGGTGGCCTTGGAGACAGGCGATGCAAGAAGCTCGGTATGTGTGTGTCTGGTTGGGCTGATGGATCTCACGTGTTTTCTACATTGTCAAACGACCATGCGCTTCCGAGCGCCTCCAAACCTGCACGTCACGGATATCTCACTTCCGAGCCGAATCGCGAATATCTGCCAATGGTAACAAAATCAATGTGGTGTCATCGTCCGTGCTTGCCTACTGGAGAAGCAATAAGCAAAATGCTTCACTCTGTCGTCGGCACCGAGCCGCGGCCGCCAGTGACCAGTGAGATTGTGTCGCCGGGGCAGGTGAAAGAAGCATCGAATATATTTTGTTCCACAGTAGGCGACGTCTGCATGAGTAATGTGCTGCCCGAATTGCCCACCTCATGCACCAACTGTTCTCAAACATGTAGCGCGAAGCCTATACGAGGCAGACGGAACCAACATGCGGCTGCCGGTAAGCACGAAAAAAAAACCCGGACGGTGGTCTTTCGTTGGAAGTATGCATACACCATGTAGCATGCACCATGTGGCATGTAGCGCGTAGGCAAGATAACCGCTGGTCGTTAAGGGTAACTAACTGGATTCCCAGAGAAGGCAAGCGGGTTACGGGGAGATAGAATGTTAGGTGGGCAGATGAGAATAAGAAGTTTGCGGGTATAAATTGGCAGCAGCAAGCACAGGACCGGGTTAACTGGCGGAACATGGGAGAGGCCTTTGTCCTGCAGTGGACGTAGTCAGGCTGATAATGATGATGATGATGATGATGATGCATACACTGCCTCGTCCCCGTAAGATAGCGGTCACGTGTTCATTTGTGTCTGAAATGACGACGAAATTCGCACAGGATATGTGTTCTGTGATCGCCAGCTGTGTTTCATCGGATAGCCGTGCTCCTCGAAAAGGCCAAGTGCTCCGTCGGTAAGAAGCTTGTGTGCAGGCGTGCACCACTCCTCTACGCCCGTTGTGATGAATACGTGCTGCTACTGTGTTTGTGCACCGTCGCTCAATGAAAATCATTGAGTTACCATAGTTTGTGCGTACTTAGGTATACTTTATGGACTTGTGCATCAGTAGTGCTAACACGCGTGGGGCCATGAGCCCGGTGTGCCAAGTAATTATTGAATATTCAAAAAGGTGCGGTTGGGTAGATTTATAATAAAAGGTTGGTGTGACATTTAGTGCCCTGCAGCCCACCTTGAGTTTACACTTGCACCTTCAACTGTTGTTGTTAATTAATGCAAAAAAGAGCTTTCCTACCCGTCCTACAGGGCCGGTCAAAATGTCGTGCCTATATATACCGGATTGTCAATGTGTAGTTGAGCAACGCGTGCAGTCTGTTCGAGTGGTGTATTATTCTGCATTTGTTGTGTGTGCGTGTTTCTCTGTAAGTAAATCTATGTGTCACCAATTCTGCCGTTTAATGAATTCAATCAATTCTGCTATTTAATAAATTTGTCAACTCTTGGCGAATGCACCCGTCTAATTTTATTTCTTTACCACCGGAAATAACTCCCAGAAATCACCTCAAAAAACTAGTGAAGGCCGTAAAAATTTATTCTCTCTATACTCGCTCAAAACCTCACTGGGGTAAATAATTACTACTCTCCCTACGTTCAAAAACTCAGTTAGCACGAGAGTAAATTTTTACCTCGATAGTAGGTGGTAAAAAAACCCAGGAAAGGTAGTGCGCTAAAGGACAAATGCTTCACCCAGTTTTTGAGGTTATTTCAGGTCATTTTCGTTTAGTGTGTATGACTGATTTTTTCATAGTTTAATCAAACGGCAGAATGATGATGGAAACGCTCATTGTGTTCTCGTTTTTTAGGCCTATTTATGATTCTCCAGCTTATACATAAAGCGTATCAGTCAATCATTCGTTCCGATTAATACAGCTTTAGCAAAAAAACTTTTCCGCAGTTGCGTATTGGTGACAAAATGTGACGTTGACGCGGCTGCGATTTCCGTTTACAGAATGTACTCGAAAAATTCGGCAGGTCACACGTACATGGGAATCGACGTTATGCGAAGCATACGTAGGGGAGGTCACCATGTTGGAATTTTTTTTATCGAGGGACACGTCATGAATTGACGTAAAATATACGTACAAATGTTGCACGCACAGATATATGTTCAGTTGTAGATTTTCATATAACCAGTTGTTTGAACTTGTGCAACGGTGCCAACTGGAACATGCGTATCATCAACACCCGAAACTGATAAGAAGCGCTGATGCTAGCGAGGATGCTAGCCCTGGACACTTCTACATAAATCAACTTCAGCGCATGACAACTAACCACAACTGACGTTAACTCGACTTGACGGCTGTATCAAAAGAGTACATATGTGATGTTTATAAAATTGGGTAGGCAGCGCTGCAGCCACTATTGACGTTTCACGAAGATTAGCACCTATTTGAAAAGTAGTTCCTAGTGTGGTAAAATGTTCCTAGTCTAGTTCCTAGTGTGGTAAAAGTGTGCGTATCTGTGTGGTAAAATGTTTCATTGCCACGCAGAATGCTTGGGCTCGATTCCAGCTGGGACCCTGACTTTATTCTTTGCATTTGTCGTGGGGTATTTATTAACACTCGCGCGTTAAAATTGCTCATGTGTGTTCTCGTCGTTCCTGGGTAGATAATAAGTGTCAATCATTTCTGGCACATACCTGTATACCAGCGGCACATACCCGGCCGTGGGTATCCGCCGCTGGGTGCCACGCAGAATGCTTGGGCTCGATTCCAGCTGGGACCCTGACTTTATTCTTTGCATTTGTCGTGGGGTATTTATTAACACTCGCGCGTTAAAATTGCTCATGTGTGTTCTCGTCGTTCCTGGGTAGATAATAAGTGTCAATCATTTGTGGCACATACCTGTATACCAGCGGCACATACCCGGCCGTGGGTATCCGCCGCTGTCTGGCGGGAGTGTTTGACGATGTACGCGACGGGATTTTGACATTATAAATGTTTTAATCAGCGCGTCATATTCGTTACACCATCTTACACTCCCATGCTAAATTTGGTTTACGCCAACTGAAGGGGGTGTCCACGAGAGCACCCAAACGTAAGCGGATAGATAGATAGATAGATAGATAGATAGATAGATAGATAGATAGATAGATAGATAGATAGATAGATAGATAGATAGATAGATAGATAGATAGATAGATAGATAGATAGATAGATAGATAGATAGATAGATAGATAGATAGATAGATAGATAGATAGATAGATAGATAGATAGATAGATAGATAGATAGATAGATAGATAGATAGATAGATAGATAGATAGATAGATAGAAAGATAGATAGATAGATAGATAGATACGCTAATGTCGTCGAAGTTCGCAAAGAAATGCTTCGCATTTAAGGGTTGTTTTCATATAGTTAGATATAGGTTGTTTTCGAGTAAGTCGGTTACTCTTTAATAGAACTACGATGCAAAAATTAACGGGCTGAAGTTTCTGAATGAAATTTATCACAATAGTGGTTGCTCGAGATCCTGATATGATTGAGAGGTGCGATCGCGAAGGTCCCCGGAAATATAGACCGCCATGGGTACCTTGGTGAGCTCGTGAATCTATAGCTTTATGAATTTGTATCGTTCGGTATTCATTGATATGTGGGCGCCGTGCCAAGGATTTCATCCAGCGACCTATTAGTCGACGGCAATGTGCCGAAACCACCAGTACACCGCAGCAAATGTCAACGAGATATTACCATGAGCCGTATAACTGATTATATCACGAACGGTTTGAACGTATAACACAAGATTTCATTATTCTGCTGTATTTCAGAATCTCTTCCATCAGAAAGTCACTAATATGTCTCAAAATAGGAAATGTGTTAGAAAATAGCAGGTGATGGCCAGAAATACCACGACTACTTTTTGAAGAGCTCCGGGGGTATTCTCAAGAACTACGCTTGAAGGACTAAGTCATAGTTATGATGAGCAAGCGCAAGTGATGAGCAAGTGCATTCAAAACTCTAAAAAACGAAAACTTCAAGGAAAATCACTAAAGTGAAGAAAATCTGTAAATAATCTCGGAAAATTAGGTTTTCTTCATTTTCGTATCGCTTACCTTTATCTTCGCCAGCGGGTCAAATATCTGCGAAATATCACACCGGGTTTAGTCTGTTCATCTATCCGGTGAGGAACGTCAGAGATTTATGCAGTCGAACCCCACCATCCCAGACAACACAAACACCACCTCAGGACGTCCTCAGTATGCCTCCGCGAGGACAATATGACGCCCTCAGAATGTCCTCTTATGGTACTAGAAAGGCACTAATCCCGTCCACTTGTCCATACACATAACAACATCAGCACATCCTCAAAACAACAATTCAGGACTTTTTCATTATCTTTTCAGAACAACGAAGCGTGGCTGGTCCGGTACTGTGAGCAGTGGTAGTACTTAGGATTTACTTCTTTTTGTCATATTTTCATACACCAAAAGAAAAACACCTGCGAGGTCTCGAGTATATAATCAATCAACAGAGAGGTGACAGTGCTGGACTATTAGAGTAAAACAACCGAAGCTTGTTCACTGAAATTTATTTAACAGTAATTAATCACGACTGACAGCTTTGTCAAGCATTCGAGTCCGCGTATAGTCTGAAAAAAGAAAAGCAGTATCAAGGCATTCAACACCGCTCAATCAGCTACGTTTGTATTCTTCCTCGAAAGTTTGACACAGTGTCCTCATCACCACGTGTATCGCACCCAATGCACTCACTAGTCTTATAAGCTCCGCTCTGACAGCCTATCAGTACACTCGACACGGGCGTTGACTTGACTTGCCCGAGGTCGGGCCATGTGTCAGATCCAGAAGTCGATCCTTTCACGTTGGGACCAGGCTGCTTCGAAGTCCAATTGATCGCGATTGGCTGTTGTTCCAGGCTGCTTCGCAGCACACCTCGCCACGGTCGGCTGGTGACAATGCATCCATGATCAGTCTGAACATTGAGCAGCCCAGTGCACACATCAAGACGGCAATTTACCTCCCGTCATCACCCACGACTTACACTCTCACACATATCTCACTTTTAACCATGCACACAAACAACGAAGGACACGAACCTTCTCTAGTCCACTGCACTTTCCCTGACAGGGTCGCTGCTGCCATTTCGACAGTCGGTTGGCTTGGAATGGCTCGGCTACTTGACTATCCAGAATGGTGCCGCATAGTCAATGGTTGCCAGCTGGTAGTTTGTTATTACGCGCTAGAGCGGCGTATAATGACTAATTTAAGGCTGTGACATTTAAGAACACACTGTTTCAAATGGACATTTCGCAATACTTGGTTCAATCATTAAGCACGACGCATAATCAGAAAATTTTCTTTCAAAAAACAAACGAGGCAGAAATATACAATAACTTTATGACTGTAAGAACCAAATGTGTGGAGAAAGTTTTCACGTATGAAATGCATCTACTTGGTGCACAAAGATCTTGAGGAATTATATCTAAGTGCTCAGTGCAATGCTTTTGTCATCCCCAAAAGATCATTAACAGGACCTTTTCCGGACCAATTGTTGTCATCAGAAAGCACTCGAAAAGACGTTTCCGGGGCAAACCAGCTTGTGTCGTCCTCAGTAAGTACTAAGGTCAATGAGAACTATGCGAGGATGATTGTACCATATGGGGACGACCTCAGAACAACGAGTGTTGTCTGGGATACCGAAATCGCTGGTGGAGCTATTTTTGTTCGTTCTCGTGAGAATTTCGTTGTCGCAAAAATACAAAAATACACCGCACGATGGTTACTTTGTTCAGCTATTCCAAACATGACTGCTTTTGCTCTGTTTCACCTTGCTTTCAAGGAGCTTGACAGCTGGAGCATCACAGCCGCTCGCATAGCTTCGTTGTCGTCGTGGAAGCTGAAGATGCCGTGCGAAAGAGAAACAGAAAGAATATACGAAATATATGATGGTTAACTAGACCACGTTCAGTTGACACGTCGGTTTGCTAGACTACGTCCAGTTCCATGGTAATAAAAAAGAGGGGAAAAGACCTAGACAAGGATATGAACATATCACACATCACACAAACACACAAACGCACAATGCAGGGTTTGACTGGCGGTCGCTGGGTAATGTTGCCTTCAAGATTTAGCAGCGCTCATAGGGCATTCTTGGCTGTTGTGAGACAGGAGTGTAGGCAGATTTTTTTTGGGGGGGGGGGATGAGGGCACATCTTCTGGATGTGGTGGAAGCACCCCCTTAAAGGGGTTCTTTTTTGCTCTGTATGCCATGGCGATGAAACTTTTTTGGGGAGGAGACGGGGGAAGGGGGGGGGGAAGAGAAGCACGGGCTTGGTGTGCTATACCGTGGCTACGCCATTGCTGTGAGACCGTGCACCAGATATTTTTTCCCGAGAATACAGTGAGCAAAGCCCCAGGGGGTTGGCGCGAACTTATTTGCCTTTCAGTGCTTTGGTGCTTGCCTCACTCTCATCGTTATCCTCGTGTTCTTTGAGCACATTTTCGATGACGGCGTGGCCGTTGAACTTTTTGTGCACGACTGGATTGTTGTTTGCGCAAACGTTAGCACAGTCAGCACCGTCTAATATCGCTGCACAGACCAGGCGTGGAGATAATCACTGCTGGCAAAAGAAACACTCGCTGCTGCCTCTAGCATTTTCGAGCTTCTGGGCTGTTAACTATCTCATGATTTTAAAAAATGGTGTGCATCACTACCTGAAATTATCGTTAATTCGAGAATGCATTTTTAGAATCTTTTTCCTGCCAATTCTGCCAATTACGACGAAACCGACACCGCCCAGCGCAGGAACCGGCGCCCAATAGACGGTTTCAAGGTCACAAGCATTGTACTGCCAAAAGAAACTTCCAGTCAAACTTGTAACGTCAAAACTGAAAGCTCGTTTTCAAGTTGTTTTTTGTTTTGTTTTCTCAAGGAAAAGAAGTGTCTTTCATGAGGTTTTTACATAAAGAAAGGTGCGTTGGGTTCGAAGAAATCTCTTATAATTTTATATAGCTCAAAATCACATCTATTTCAATATATTGTGCCAAACAAGGAAAGAACAGTGTAGAAAATGAGTGGGCTATTTTCTAAAGCTCTCTTTTCCCACCGATGCTATAGACCATTTTCATAAAAACGCCACCTGACGGTGAGCTTTTCGTCAGTTTTGCTTCGCAAAGGAGCGTGGGATAGCTAGCGCCATCATGGGGGCATTGAAAGTGAGCCATCAAATGTGTGAGTGCTGTGATATTTGTGTTGGCGGCTAGTTCTCCGTATCACCCGTTGCAATCGCACCGCTTTTTAGCTTGAACGAGCTCCTACCACTCTTCGATAAGCTTTCTGAGCTGCTTCCGCTGTACAATGAGCAATATTTGTACCCTTCAACGGGTTGGACGAGCAGTTTGGCTTGTTATGACTGGCAATGCAAGGATCCGGCTTGCAAGAGACTCTCATCGGCGTGCCCTTCTGACGCGGTCCGTGTCCTGCAGGAACGCAAGAGGTGTCTGTGTGCGCTGCAAGGAACGCGCATCAGCGCCACTGGGACACACAGCCTGCCTCGTCTGCTGCGGTGCCCTCACAATGGCGGCAGACTGCAGTTCACGTCCGCGGCGCTAGGGGCGCCCTTTTTCGAAAAGGGTCTACTAAGGCACATCGGTGGACGGAGGCGGATGACATCAGTGAAGGTGCAGTAAACCTCAAGCCATTTAGTACATGTACCCACGAGATGGCTGTATGCGCTCCCATAGTAGAGTATCAACTACTCTAAATCGTTTACTACTTTTTTCTAAACACAGGTGGTTTCAGAAGCATCTTAAGATTAGCCTTTTCACGTCATCCATGTTCGTGTAAATGAAGTCTCTTTTGTCATCATCCTTATTGTATGTCTAAGAAGAATATGTTTCGTTGAATTTTTATTGGCGTCTCTGACAATAAATTTTTCTAAGCAGGTTCCATAGCTGAACATTAAAATAGAGTTGTGACTGGAGAGAAACAAATATGTACTGAGGGAAGTGGTTACGATATTCTGATAGCCAATCGTCACCAAAGATAGCCTCTGCAGATTAAGTAATATGGATGTGGTTGCACAGGGCACCATTATGCGACATTACTTTCTTCCTAGGTGTGATTGCACTTACAGCTGTCTTGATTACAATACGTTTTTTCTAGCTCAGTAATTGATGAATCTTGGCAGCGGCGGCTGCGTTTTCGATGAAGGGGAAGATGCTGTAGACCGTGTGTTTACATTTGGGTACGTGAAAAATTCCCAGGTGGTCGAACTTTTTGAAGCCCTCTACTACCGCGTCTCTCATAATCATATGGTGGTTTTTGAGACGCTAAACCACACATATTAATCAATCAATCAAGTCTTTGGTGGAATTCATCACGTGTGCATTCCTCGGATGAGGTGGAACTACGCGGTTTTCCGTATCAACGTTCCTATGTAGACAGCTATACTTCCATATCCAGTCGCAGCTTCAATAAAACCCCTGCGTGTTGAACATTAGGAAGTTCTTTTCACAGCATCTTGTGTATTGGAATCTGAATAAAACTTGCGATATATCCTTTCTGATGCTTCATACTGCCACACGTTTTGCTAAATACAACCTCTGGTGGATCTTACTCAGTATCGAGGAATGTTATTTGCACAAGAAAAAAAGCGTTAATAGACCTTTGGCGCCATCAGTAGAGGCGGTCACGGATAGAGGGAATTCCAAAGGCACTGAGCCCATCTCTGTGCCAGTGCATCAAATGGAAAGTATCGGATGACAATTCGGCAATGCGAAACCTCTACACGAATGTAATCCTAAGTGCTATCCTAATGGCACAACGACCGACCTGGCATTACGTGTACCCAGTGTATCCTATATAAAGTTCACCGCTATCTATCATTTTACCCTTTCATTCAGTGGCCATACAGGGATGTGAATTATAAACTTGAGCCGAACCTGCGAAGCAACATTTCTTCATTTATTCTTTTTTTTCATACTTATTAAAGTATCTTGTTTACTTTGACAAACTTCCTGAACTCTTCTTGCACCAGCATTTTGTACGCGCCGTATACTACTGACAAAATCTAATTTTCGTTAGCTGGCTGTGTTGCTCTTCCACGCCTCCAAAGTCACGCTGTATGCATTTCTGAGCACTTTCAGCTTACTAATGTTTTTTTTTGTTTATTTAACGAATTGCTGCGGAGAAGCTATGTTTCTTATTGTTTCACCGTCAAAGCCAACATCAGTTCACTCGTGGAAGCATGTGAGATTAAACCGAAAATTTAAGATCAAGTGTGTTGGGCGAAAAAGATGGCACCCACAGCAGCCACTAGTCCACTGCTCTATTCTTGCCGTAGTGGCGTCTTCGCTTTTCTCGTCGCTTGAAATGCGTGTTCTTGTGAATAGGTTCTTAGCTTCAGCCTCCTATCTCCATCTTATATACTTGTCTGATCTGCCAAGGTTATCCCTCCATTTGTAGCACCTATTTTTCTCTCTCGCGTAAGGTCAATATGTCCAGTTTCGAGGCATTGGATGTTTTATTATGGCTGCTTATCATTAGCGTGTTCATGTAGAAGTACTGGAAAGTCAAAGAACTTCTGATTATGAATAAATATTGAGGGTAAATTGAAACTAAACACAACAGATATTTTATGAAAGCTGTTAAAATATATAACACAATTTAAGAACGACTACTTGATGACAGGGCTATTGTTCAAACGACATTTCCAGCACAAAGTACAACCCGAAATTTCACTGGTTTCTGTTCGTTGGGCAGACAAGATAAAAGATGACGAGTAGATGCAGCGTCTCATTAGGCAGAGAGGATAACTCTCGTAGATGGCAATACATGCGAGATGAGTAAGGGGCTCTTAATCCTATTATTTTATTTTTAGTGCTATCGATTAGCACATTCGGTGTGGCCGACGAACTATTCACCGGAGTACTCCGCTCTGGCGAGGGCACCAAGAAGGAACCTACCAATGGAACACACGTGCTCCCTCTTTAGCTAATTGCAGGGTCAAATTTCTTTGCAAGAAAGTTTTTTTACTCGACTGGACTCCCGAGTGCATGCGTTACAGCACGAGCATACAAGTAAGGCTGCGGCATTCACTTTGTGTATGTTTAGCGTCTTTCTTGGCGGCTTTGGTTGCATGCATGGACCTTTTTCGTGTACGTTTAACATTATGCAATGAACACAGATTTCTTACTGGGTACTCTGTACAAAATAGAGCTTAATAGCGCGCGGCTATGTCTAATCAAGGAAAGCGCTGCCTCTAGCTCGTCTGTTGAACGCTGTGTTGCATCCAGCATACACTGAAGCAACCGCTCACATTACAGGTATCCTTAAGTTTCTGATCTGCTAGCGACCGTTTAAAAGTGTCAAGCTTGCACAACGCTAAACTCTCGTTATGCTGCAGCATGAATATTAAGTACGTACCTAGTTCACGGTTTTCCAGGGACAAAGCTTGTTACGCTGTGGCTCAGTCTCTCCGTCGTTGTTCATCATAGCCAACCCCGGCTTCTCGCAATGTTCTCTAGATGGCACTGCGCTATGACAGTACGTCGATTGATCACTTGATGGCGAGGAGGCACGTGCTGCGTTTGGGAGGTGTTGTGATAAGAGAACGATCGTTCCAGACAGACAGACAGACAGATTGATGGATGGATGGATGGATCAACCTAGCTTCGCCCCACTCATCATCATTCACTACGCGCATATCATCTGCTTTTTACGGGGTCTTACAGAGACAGGCATAACAGGAAGAAATCAACGCGTTCCCACACACAACCTGTCGAAGACGGTTGCTTCACAAATTTTGTGAGATGCCATGCACCGTCTTCCCATCCTGAAGGCGCCGGGACGTGCTGAATTATTTTGGCTTGTATGGCATTAAAAATGGCTAATAAAGGGGAAGTACCCATGACTTGCATCGGGTTCACTGTTTCTGTATGCGTCAAACGTCACTGTAGCCATCATGTGCTATCGTTTCCAGTTTGTTCGAGTTCTCGTGAAAACGCAATACAGTGCGCGTTACGTTACATACGCAAGAATTTGTTACGTGCGCACGCATGCATCTGTGAAATAAATGCGTAAGGTATGGCACATTCGCACTTCTATTCCGCTACAGCGCTGCGTAAGTAGGCTCACTACGTACGCCCAAGGAAGTTTGAAATATGTTGCTCGATTGGAAGCTCCCGCAAAGTCTTGCCATCAAAAGTGAAGCCAGCTTCTGCCCCACCAAGATGTCGGAAACAGGATCTTTTCAAGTTGTGCCCGCTTAGAAATCAAGTGGATTTGATATGTTAGCGTAAATGCTGCGTTAATTTCATATACAAGATAGTTGCTCCCGACAAAATAACATACAAAAACGATTATGACTGACTGACCCCCCATTGATTTTTGCCTCCAGTTAAAGGGACTTACTGAGGAAAGCTAGTAACACTAAGGTGCAGTTTCAGCACGATGCGACCTGAAAAAACTTCGCACAATAAACTCGTTGGGCGTGCGAGAAAGATGCTCCACATTTAGTATCTGAACAGTGGTAATTTATCATGCCCTGTTGCGAAGCGCACCTCCGACGACGTTACGAAGGGCGCTTCGAAATCTCACCGCTGCAACCACTGTTACGAAAGACGGCGACGCCAACACGGTCCCGAAGGCGCCACTGCTTCGAACTCCGCAGGGAAGGTCACCAGCCGTTTGGTAGCGTAGGTTTCTCAGCTCGCGACTGCTTCTGCGCAGAGCTGATAGACGAGCGGACGAGACGACGGTGAGTTAAGCAAGGTTTATGTACAGCATATATACAGAGGCGTTACAAATTCGGCACTGGGGCCGACAGAGACTCGAAGAGCCGAGCTCTCCTCTCTAACACATAGGTCTGCTCTCAGACGGGTCCGCTCTGACACACATGTCCGCTTTCACCTAGGACCGCCGCTCGCGACGCGCCGCAGGGCTTCTTTTATATGCGCCGGGTCCATCCCAAACGTCCAACCAGAAGCGCCGCTGGTCGTCAGGGCAGACTCCTCCAATGGGGGTCGCCGCTGGGCCGCGTCATTCTTTCTCATCGAATCTGGAGAGGCTGCGCTGCAGGTGGCTGCACCCAAGGACGAGTGACGTCGCAAGCATTGCGTCAGACCCGCCAGACAGGAAGACGCCGGTTGTTTACTCGACGGGCTCGCTTGCACGTGCGCTGACTCACTGCACGTGGGCGCCAGAGAGGCGCCGTCACCTGTTGACGCCGTTGAGTTGTACGCGTCAGGCGGGCTGGCCTTGACACAGATTGCCTTTTTCAGAGGCACGGCCGTTCGCTGTCGACTCGCAGGCATAACAGCACGCCCGCCGCCAGACAATGCGTCGAAAAGACGAGCTGCTTCCACGGGGCTCGAATGACAGGCGTGCTCGTTCGCCAGGTCCCTCCAGGTTCGCCTCCAGGGCCATGGGGAGAATGCAGCTCCAAACTCTGTTCCGGGAACACATCCCATTCTCGACGACTGATCCCAGCTCCACTGGCTTGTCGCCACAACTTGCCGACCAGCTTCGCTCGTCTCAGACGATCCTTGGTCTCAGCACTTGTCGACAGTTCGGCAACTTGTCAAGAACAGATCGACAACAGACAACACACGACACAAGCAAGCACCCTCGGTCACCCGACAGAACACCAGACAAAGTATAGTTCAACATATACCTAGCTACGTGTCTATCTGAATTTTGTTCCCTCTACATCAAGAGGCACATGTGGGACACAAGACTCTTAAAATGACAACTCAATTTTCCCCTACGTACAACAACGTAACGAATTAGAATACAACCAAGTTGGCTCCTTGAGCTCAGTCTTGGCGAGAGCGCTCAGCTCAGGTCGTGATGAAGTCAAAATTTTGCCCCGAATCGCCAGCGAGAAACTGAAAGGTTGAGAAGGTACTAGCTAGAACGCACTGCTCAATGCACCTGCATTAGCGTTTAGCTTTCCTTTTTTTGATAGCGAACGTCAAAGTTGCCCTGTGGAGCAACATGCTCCACCTCAGTAACCGGCCACTTTTAGGCGACGATACCTATGCGGCACCAAGAGCGGCTCACACTTGCGACGTTGCACAGGGGAACAACGATACGGCTTGCTACGAATTGACTCCTCACCGCTTAGCTCGATATCGTGTTCGATCACCCTCGTGTTTCCGGGACGGTCCGAAAACACGTCTCCAAACTCGGAAAGAATCTTTCTCAGGTGATCCTTCCAGACTTCACTTAACGTAGGCTCTAGGTTTATCTGCTCACAGATTACTTTCGATCCCCCTTCGATTACCTCACTAGAACTCAAAACTTCCACTCCCTCTTCCTCTGAAGCATTTAAAAGTAAATTTACGACTGCTTTCAAGTTACTGTGATAAATTTTGTTCGGCCGCCTTCCTAATTGCACTTCATAATTCATATCGCAAGGCTTCGATATTACTTTTGCGGGCCCTTCCCGATGAACCTCAAGCTTGTTCCTTTAGGACGACTGCAGCAGCATTACCTGACTTCCTACTTCAAAGGCACGCTTCTTCACCGATTTCTCGTAGTGCTCCTTCGACAGCACTTGTGCAGCTTTCATGTGGCTTTCCACTGACGCTTTAATGGAGAGGTCCTCGCGCTGCTCTTGAATGGGCGTCTCTCGATCAACTCTCGGCAGCTCGCTCCAACTTTCCGCTACAGGCGAGAGCGTTGCAACCCTCTTGCTCTGACTCAATGGCGCCATGTCGTCTCCCCCTACGCATACCGCGCCGGTCGCTTCGACGACGGGCCGCTCGCGTGACTGCTCACATGACTCCTGCGGAAAATTTCCTTTCTGGGGTTCCGTCGACCCGCCGACAAGGTCAATTGAGAGTTCACCGCATTAAACAAGGTCAAGCTTCCGCGAAAGCTTCCGCGCTTGCGATCGCGTGAGGGCCATGCACGCTAAGTTGGGGAAGAACGATTGCCCTGCTCTTTGAGAAGCTGCTCTGAGTTGTTGGAGAAAAGATAAGGAAAAAGATCGTTTAGCGCGGCAGACACAGCCGCTTTGGTGCGAAGCTTACCGAACGGGCCTTCAATGACAACGGTGGCGATTGGTAAGCGAACACTCTGCTCCTCGGCGACTTGCCTGATCCACGCGCATTCTCCTGTAAAGTCATCCGGAGACACCAATGAAGGATGGACAACATCCATGGTTGCCGCGAAGTCTCTAAGTGCTCGACACGCTTTCCCATTCACACTGATTTCTTGGATATACGGCACTAACAGCCGCATGTTCTTTTCCGATTCTCGGATTGTTGCAAAAGCTAACTTTTGCTTACAGTTTATCGCGATGTGCCCTTCCTTTTTGCAGTTGTAGCAGATTAGCGACTTCCGTGATTCAAATGCCCGTGTGGTATCAGTGCGTTGTTGAGGAATCTCACTCGATTTCTCGGCTTCTGTTTGCCCTTCCCCTAACCGGTCCTTCGTAAGAGACGGGTCCTTCTTAAAATTACGGTGCAGAGCGGGTCTCCGTTGATCAGGTTTCTTTGAAAAGCCCTCTTTTCTTTCATCCTTTTCAACGCGCACTGCCCTGCTGTGTAATTTTCGGCGAGATAATATTCCTCAGCTAATACTGCTGCCTTGTTTAGCTGTACTTCACCAAGTTTGTCCTGCAGCCAAAGTTTGACATCCTCCTCAATGCAGCGGTAGAATTGCTCCAATGCAACGCATTCCACCACTTTATCGTGGCCGTCATAAACACCTTCGCCCTTGAGCCATTCAATAAAATCGGCTTCAAGACGAAACGCGAAGTCAACGTGTGACTCATTCCCCTTTTTAGCATACCGGAACCTTTGCCTGAAAGCCTCGGGTGACAACTTATAACGTCTCAAGAGCACTTCCTTAACCTTGTCATAGCTCTCAAAGGCTTCCCTCGACAAGCAAGTTATCGCGTCGGACACTTCGCCGGGAAGAAGAGCTAACAGGTTCTGCGCCCAAAGAGACCGCTCCAAAGCGTTCCGCTCACAGACGTGTTCAAACTTGACGAGATACTTCGCCATGTCCTCGCCTACTACGAACGGTGGCAGTTGGTCCCGAATTCTAAAACCGCTGACCTAAATCGTCGGAGAAGCTACGCTAGGCGCCGGCGAACACTGTAGGATTGCCAATTCTAGTCGTTTCAACTCGAGGCGCTCCTGTCTCTCGGCCTCCTCGCGCTCGCGACGTTCGCGCCTTTCAGCTTCTTCACGTTCGCGAGTTTCTACTTCTCGCCTTTCAGCCTCCTCGCGGCGTGCTTTGATATCCGCCCAGGCCTCATCGACTTCCTCAGCCGACACTCCTTTATCCTTCATGATCTCAAGGATCGCTTGCTTCCGTTTCGCACGGCCCAATGTATTGCCGAGTTCCTCACAAATTTCGATGAGTTCCTTCACTTAAAGGTTCTCCATCGTTCACACCAGCCTCTTGCTGTTTGCCCCTGTTAACAATTTACTTGCCGTACCCACTATAAGTCAACTAGCAAGACGCGCAAGCAATTTTTCACACTCCCGTGTTTACCCCCTCCGCAATAACTTCCCTTTCAAAGCACTTCGACTTTGCTTGAAACGATCAAAGCTCACTTCAATGCTTCACACAGCCCTTCTCTAAACTACTACAACCTGAGCTAGAGTAGAACTGAGGGGAAAACATCAGGCACTCACGGCATCGATGTCGCTGACGCCGGCCGATCCCGCAGCTGCCAACCACTGTTGCGACGCGCACCTCCGACGACGTTACGAAGGGCGCTTCGAAATCTCACCGCTGCAACCACTGTTGCGAAAGACGGCGACGCCAACATGGTCCCGAAGGCGCCACTGCTTCGAACTCCGCAGGGAAGGTCACCAGCCGTTTGGTAGCGTAGGTTTCTCAGCTCGCGACTGCTTCAGCGCAGAGCTGATAGACGAGCGGACGAGACGATGGTGAGTTAAGCAAGGTTTATGTACAGCATATATACAGAGGCGTTACAAATTCGGCACTGGGGCCGACAGAGACTCGAAGAGCCGAGCTCTCCTCTCTAACACATAGGTCTGCTCTCAAACGGGTCCGCTCTGACACACATGTCAGCTTTCACCTAGGACCGCCGCTCGCGACGCGCCGCAGGGCTTCTTTTATATGCGCCGGGTTCATCCCAAACGTCCAACCAGAAGCGCCGCTGCTCGTCAGGGCAAACTCCTCCAATGGGGGTCGCCGCTGGGCCGCGTCATTCTTTCTCATCGAATCTGGAGAGGCTGCGCTGCAGGTGGCTGCACCCAAGGACGAGTGACGTCGCAAGCATTGCGTCAGACCCGCCAGACAGGAAGACGCCGGTTGTTTACTCGACGGGCTTGCTTGCACGTGCGCTGACTCACTGCACGTGGGCGCCAGAGAGGCGCCGTCACCTGTTGACGCCGTTGAGTTGTACGCGTCAGGCGGGCGGCCTTGACACAGATTGCCTTTTTCAGAGGCACGGCCGTTCGCTGTCGACTCGCAGGCATAACAGCCCCTAGTAAGACAGCCGCTGCAGCCGCCGTTTTGCCAAAGGCACGGCTTCATTGCTGGGCAAGTATTTCCAATCCAGAATCTTTTTTTTAACCTTCTTGCGTACGCCCAACTAAAAGTGTCTATATACATAGCTACGGCCGTCTGCGCTTCAAGTATTTCGTGGCAGGCATTTAAATAACGCCATTTCAGACATTTTCATTACCCTGAGTAGATAGAGGATCAACTGCAAATTTATTTTTTGTCCACGGTGATTCGCTTTTTGTAGGATACAGCAACACTATTCGGATGGGAAGCAGAATTTTGCAATGCAACCAGGTCGAGAAGCGAAGCTCTTCGGTAGGACTTAAGCGTGGCTTAGCAATGTGCGCTTGGCGTTATCCGCATCGCACGGAAGGGTACAGGATTCTGAGTAGTTGTTAAAGCTTTCCGTTACTCAAATAGTAGAGTATTCACTATTATAGAGTTTAAGTACTGTGGAATGGTGCTACGTACGCATCACGCAAGCGTCTTGCGTTACGTGGCGTCGTTTGCCACTACATTTGTACGCCGTAGTACCCGCGTACGTATTGAGCGTGAAGCGTGTTGCGTCATCTGGTAGATCAAAATAGAAGTACGTGTTGTTGACAGCCAATGTGAGCCAATCCAAGTGTTATAGCCAGATTATGGCCATATTTTAAGCCACAGAGCCGGTCGGTGCTTGCCTTCGATGCCGCCATTTTGCAAAACGAAGTCTCGCGTGATCGCGAACTTGTTCGAGAGCGGCGCGATCAGCTCATACGTACACACGCACGCATCTCATGCGTGTGTACGTAGCGGCTGCGTACGTAATGTGATACGTGCGCGTTGCGGTCTGCGCATGCGCACTACGCAGAACGTGGCGTCCTTACGTACGCAACGCCGCCACGTACGCAGCGTACGCAATAATAAAACTCTCTATTATCAGCGACCATTTCTACGCAATAGCGTTAAAGAGCTCGTTTGGCAGAAATTCCGACATTGGCCTGGACATCGTTGACTGTGAGCAGAAAAAAGATCGCAGCATATCCACGGAGTGAATGATGGAGAGTGGGGCGAAGCATCCGTCCGTCCATTCGTTCTTGCTTCCGTCCGTCCATGTGTCCGTCTGTCCACGCGTCCATCCACCCGTCCGCGCGTGCGTCTGTTCGTGCGTCCGCACGTCCATCTGAGCGTCCGTCCCTGCGTTCGTCCATGCATCCGCCCCTGCGTCCGTCCATGCGTCCATTCGTCCGTGCAGCCATCTGTGCGTCCGTCCAAGCATCTGTCTGTGTGTCCGTTCGTCCATCTATTCAACACTACAAGTACCACCATCTCGCATTTTTTCATCATATATTTCTAATATAGAAGCACCGCCATCCAGCAAACATTCCAAGGTCTAAACGAGAGGTGGCACGCGCACACTTTCTTACGGCTTGTGCTTCATGTCTACTTCCCACCGTTAACCACCTCGAGTTCATGGTATATACTACTTCACTGTATTCGTGGCACTGCGGCTCAACGCTCGCTAAACTTCTCTAAAACCATGGAGGTTACGCCCAGCGAGTATAACGAAGAAACCCTTTCTTATCAGAATGTGCTCAATGTACATGCCAATGGCTGCTAATGGGGAATGAGAGACAGGAAAATTCAGCTTTTAGTTGACGCAGGCTGCGATTTTTTTTTTGAATAACGCAGAGGAGAAATTTTCCACCTGCACCACCTTGCAGGTCAAAACGTAAGACTGGTTACACACTACGACTACTACTACTACGAGGGATGAACGGGTGCCGCTTTAAGGAGCTTCGCCCCTAAAATCTCGCCATCTCCACGAAGTGGATGATGATGATGGAAGATCTTGCTCATAACAGAGGAAGAGACCCCGTAAACTTTCTGTACAAGTCATCTAGCCTCATACAATAGACAGTTATAGTACTGCGGAACGGTGCTGCGTGCGCATCGAGCAAGCGCCTTGCATTACGTGGCGTCTTTCGCCACAAATGCGCTTTTAGTATGCTGTAGTACCCGCGTACGTAACGAACGTGAAGCGTGTTACGCCATCTGGTAGGTCGATAAAGGATTACGCGTTGTCGAAAGCCAATCTGGGCAAATCCAAGTGGGCTAGCCATATTATGGCCATATTTTCAGCCACTGCAGTACCATACCATAGCCGGCGCTCGCCTTTGATGCCGCCATTTTGTGAAACGAAGTCTCGTCCTGTCGCGAACGTGTTTAAGAGTGGCGCGATGGCCTCATACGTACGCACGCACGCATCGCATGCGTGTTTACGTAGCGGCAGCGTACGCTATGCGATACGAGCCCGTTGCGGTGTGCGCATGCACACTATGCGAAATGTGGCATCCTTACGTACGCAACGCCACCACGTACAATACGTACACAGTACTAATGCTCTCTAATGCCGTCACTTGTCGTTATAGGGTTGATGATATATACTCTTATCATACATGCCAGATGTAATCATTTACATATCGGTGCAATGATGTACAAGGATTATATACATTACTTATCACAAAGTTGTGGAACGCATTTTTCTTCGAAGATTACTGTTTCGCGGTCGCTGAAGTATGTGGCGAGGGGAACTTCAATTGGAGGTTTTGAACGTTGGAGAATGCAGTGTCGATACTGGTCTGGATTTGAGATTCTCTTGCAGCCGCTTGCGTGCGGCCTTTTCTTCACGAGCTCTAACTTTCGGGTGCGCCTATCTACGAGGCTTCTTCACAACACAAAGCGCACATAATGCATTAAAGATGTATCAGTAGAAGAACGAATGGCCTAGTGGCATAGTGGCAGGTCGCGGAATCGAGTCCCGGTTGCGGCGGCTGCATTTCCAATGGAGGCGGAAATGTTGTAGGCCCGTGTGCTCAGATTTGGGTGCACGTTAAGAACCCCAGTTGGTCAAAATTTCTGGAGCCTTTCACTACGGGATCTTTCATAATTATATGGTGGTTTTGCGAGGTTAAACCTGACATATCAATCTAGTGGCATAGTGGGTGCTTTCCTACTTTATGAAATTTACGGTGAGCGTGTGCTAGGCGCATTGCATACTAGTGCCTTTAGGGTACACGTCAAAGGCCAAACCCCGAGCATGAAAAACGTGGTGAGCATAAGAATAATCCACAGCAAATATAATCATTTCACAGCAAAAAGAAGCAGAAAAAATTCCCAAGCATTTCCCCGAGGGTTACCATGCTTAAGTGCGAATGCACGGGGTGATGCTATGAGGGGGAGTAAAGTTAAAATCCGTTGGCATTCGCCAGTGAGTTAACGTAAACTCCCCCATGTGATCCCATTGCGATTCCCAGGAACCAATATACCCTCTCGGAAAACCTTGGTGAGTTTACGCGTATATGTAAGAGTAAATTCGCACTATAATGATGTTTATGTCCGCGGCCCGCTTCGCTCGCTTGCGCTCAGCATCACGGACCCAACTGAACGGCCAGTCTGTCAGCACGCCTATCGGGTGTCGCAAAAGGAGCAAGAGGCGATACGTTCACAAGTGAAGCAGATGCTTGACGACAATGTAATACAACCCTTGACCAGTTCATGGGCATCCCCCGTCGTGCTCGTAAAAAAGAAGGACGGCACTCTACGGTTTTGCATGGATTACCTTAAACTTAGCAAAGTGACCAAGAAGGACGTCTGCCTCCTTCCACGTATTGATGACTCACTAGACCGCTTTCGACATGCCCACTATTTTCCCTCAATAGATTTACGTAGCGGCTATTGGCCGGTCAAAGTCGATTAGCGTGACCGCGAAAAAACCGCATTCTTAACCCCCTATGGCCTGTATGAATTCAAATTGCTGGTTTGTGTTCTGCTCCTGCGACGTTCCAAAGAATGATAGATACTGTGCTGTCGGGCCTTCAGTGGGCATTATGTCTGGTTTATTTGGACGACGTCATTGTATTTTCACGAACCGTCGAACAGCATTTGGAGTGGCTTCAGTCAGTCTTTTATGCAAGTCTTGTGGCACACCTATTAATAAAACCAGAAAAGTGCCACTTTGGTTACGGTGAACTCGGCCACCTCGTCACTCGGCTAGCTTGTAAGTTCCTCGGCCACCTTGTCAGCCATGATGGTATTCGGCTAGATCAAGAAAAGACAATGGCTGTTGCTGCATTTCCGCCACCTGCCAACAAACGTGATGTGCGTCGATTTCTGGGCCTCTGCGCATATTAGAGGCGTTTTGTGCAAACTTTATCTAACATGGTCGAACCATTGACCCATTTGACGAAAGATGTTCCCTTTGTGTGGGGCCTCCGAGCAAAGAGCCGCTTTCTCCGACCTTCTGCAGCGTCTGCAAACTCAGCCCTTCCACGAACAATTTGATAAAGGCGCCTCTATTGAATCTCACACTGACGCAAGTAACATCGGCCTTGGCGCAGTCCTCGTTCAATGGCAAGAGGGCGTCTAACGTGCTAATGCTTATGCTAGCCGATTATTAGCTCCTGTGGAGGCGAATTACTCGACCACGGAAAAAGACTGTCTAGCTGTTGCCTGGGCGATAGGAAAATTCCAACCATACCTCTACGGCCTCTCGTTCAAAGTTGTTACGGGTCATCATGCCATCTGCTGGCTTGCGAATCTCAAGGACTCCTTCAGGACGTCTGGCCAGGTGCAGTTTACGCCTTCAAAAATTTGACGTAACAATGGTTTATAAGTCTGGCCCGAAGCGCACGGATGCAGATTGTTTTTCGCTCGCTCCACTTACAACGACGGCAACTTACGACGACATCGACGGTCGCTTCCTTAGCGCTATCTATGCATCTAACTTGGTGCAACAACAAAAGGCTGACGCCGAGCTTCGCAAATTCATTGAATATATTGAGGGTTGCATTTCGCGCCCTCCACGAGCGTTCGCGCATTCATCATCATTCTTTTGTCTGTGCAGCAATGTTCTTTATAAGAACGTCAACCAATACGCGACTGAAAACCTCCTCGTCATTCCATCTGCGCTACGTGCAGATATTTTATCGGCCTGTCGTATTGAGCCTTCGTCCGGCCACTTGGGATTCACTTGCACCTTGGCTCGGATTCGCCAGCACTGCTACGGGCCAAAACGCGCACAGGACGTGAGGCATTATGTTAAGACGTGTCGTGAATTCAAGTGCCGTAAGGAACCACCTCAGCACACAGCTGGTTTTCTAAGGCTCATTGTGCCGCCAGCACAACCATCCCAACAGAATGGTATGAACCTTTTCGGACCTTCCCCCAAGTCTAACGATGGCAACCACTGGATCGTCATCACCACTGATTATATGACACGATACTATAATACCAAAGCTCGAGGCACTGCCAGTGAGATCGTCCACTTATTCATGAAAAACATCGTTCTCCACCATGGAGCTCCAGCAGTCATAATAACTGACCGTGGAACAGCTGTTACCGCGCAGATGATGGAGGATGTCATTGATCTAAGTGGAACCGCACATAGGAAAACAACTGTATACCACCCACAAAGCACCTGCCTTAAAAAGAGACCAAACAAGACGATCACCGACATACCAATGCAATTACTCGGCGTGGTGGTTGGCACATTCCGTATTCTCTTCCTTTCTCCTGGGAAATATTTATGCTCTCCCGTAGTATACACTACCATGAAGTCTAAATTGTTTCACTATTTCTAAATGCCCGAGATACTTTCACATTCGCACAGAATGTGGATGTTATACGATTTGCCGCAATCGAAAAGCGGCCGCCGTGACCTTAAATCAAAGCCGCATTCTTGATCTTAGTAGCACCACACCTTCTGTTCAGCAACCACAGTAAGCAGTTCCAGGCACGGTTATTGCTAGTTTTCAGTGAGAATATGTCGACTAAAGAACTTCATTTTACAAACTGCCCAGCTTCAGTGGCAATAACAGCCGAACTATCGAACATGTGAACCTATGGGTGCTAGATGGCATCACCTCATAGCAGTTCATTATGAGGTTATGCCAACTAGCACTCATGCCATATATATATAAATAAATATATATATATATATATATATATATATATATATATATATATATATATATATATATACTGATGAAGGCCAGACTCCAGGCCGAAACGTCGAAATAAACCACGTTGTGACCGCTCACGGAAGATCTAAGTGACTATATATATATATATATATATATATATATATATATATATATATATATATATATATATATATATATATATATGAGCATACGAAGAGCTGCCTTATTTACGTATTTACGGGACAGACAATTTTTTTATGTACGACGGCTTCTCATATCCTACATAAAACAGTGTCTGACACGTAAATGAATCAGTTGGTATATACGCGCGTAGCCTTGTGGGTGTCTGTTTTCGCCCTTGCCTCTATTCTCGTCGGTGCCGTCCTATTTCCAGAAATGTGCTGGTATGCGACGATAATGTTCATAAAATGTTCCGACGTGATGGCTGGATGCATATTCATTTTGACAGAGACGGCTCAGATCCACAAAATTGATAACAAGAGAGCGCCTGTTGCTGCAACCGTGCACCTTTTATGTCACGTCGACGTCAATACAGTGCTCTCTGCAAAGATTTCTTCCGTTGTAGGTCATTGCGATGCAGAAGGAGAGAAGACAGAGCACTCGGGCTATTCAGCAGTTGAAACGCGCGTTGTGTAGGACTGTATTTTACCAAGCAATTAAAATTCGAATCTGGGTTCATTCGCGCAAGAATATAAGGACGAGCTGAGGCAACTTCCAAGGGTAGATCACTAATTGTTCGAGAAGGCTCTCGCGTGTTAAGTTGTTGTAAAGTAAAAAATAAAATGTCCCATTCTGTATTAACACATCAACGAAAGCGATAAATAACATACATTTAAGATATGCTGGATTTCGGCAAGGCGGTTCTTAACTATGCGTGTGATATCTGGAATGCTGGAAAAATTCCGAAAGGCAACGCGTTAGACGCGTCCAGCATGATCTTTTCCCATAAATATCAACATAGGGTTTATGCTATTTGCGAAGCACTGAAAAAATAAAAAGGCACGTTTGAGCACATGCTCTGGAAGTAGGAGTTCCTTCACCCTGTCATTTCTCGGTAACGGTTTGCAGGAACGATCAAGTTACTCGACCATATATTCCCCAAGACCTAGCTGTCCTGGACGCCCACTACAATTCAAGAAGGCTTGACCTCCCGATCCTGACGTAGAATAAGTCAGCCAAGTGGCAACTCCCTGCACAGGAAGTAAAGTTCTCTTCATTCATTCATGCTATCGCGCAATAACATTGCCGCTTCGGATAAGGTGGAAGCCATCACACTGAAAAGCAATTCAATCTGCCCCCCCCCCCTCAAAAAAACCACTTTCACATGAGGGGGGTGACGTTACCGCGTAAGCCGATTTCCCACAGAATGTCCTATTCATTGTCCCCAGATGTCACTATCAGGCGTCCAACGTACTGATCGTATAACGGTGTGCCTCTTTTCAATATCTTTATTGAGCATACTCGAAAAATACATCTGGCGTATCATCTCTTTTTTTCAGGCTATCCCAATGAAGGCTTCAATACCGAAACACATTGCCTACTCAGAAAAGAGAGGTTCGGGCTTGACAGCAGCCGTCACTTTTCGATGAAGGTGAAATATTAGAGGTTCAGGTAAAGTGTGATTTAAATGTAAGTCACAAAAAACGAGATGGTCATAATTTCCAGTGCATTCTACTGAAGCGCGCC
The DNA here is from genome assembly GCA_013436015.1 of Rhipicephalus annulatus. NCBI lineage: Eukaryota > Metazoa > Arthropoda > Arachnida > Ixodida > Ixodidae > Rhipicephalus > Rhipicephalus annulatus. The sequence continues at coordinate 757,616 of WOVY01009442.1, forward strand.
TGAGAATCCTATTATAACTTTGGCACGTTAGAGACAAGGTAATATGTTAAATGCGAAGCATTTCTTAGCGAACTTCGGCTACATTGAGCGAATCTATCTATCTATCTATCTATCTATCTATCCACCTACGTCTTTTTTTGGTATTTGTTTGAGGTTTTATTGAAATACAAGTAATACAAGTGCATGTGTTATGTACAAATACAGAAGGAGGTCTCAAAGTCGCGAGACTGTGAGTGAGACCTCCTATAAAATCATACATGAGAGATACAACGCAATAGTAAAGAGTGGTAAGGAAAGAAAATTTAAGGTATACAAAATGTACGCTCATGACTACATGCTACGCTCTTTTAGCTCTCCTGGCCGCTTAGATAATGGTATTGATACCAAAATTGACATGGTATAACATGACTGTATAACGAGCCTAAATGACTACTCATAACATGAAAATATATTATGTAAGTCATGAATGTCGTGATTTACATTTTATATACTTGCTGCTGTAGCGATGGTTTCGTTCACATGACATGTAGCAAAACTGGTATGACATGAGATGACGGCATCGGGAACACAAGCGAGAGACCCTAACATTGAAATCATGACATGCGTGTAATGTAATAACATGACTACATGCTGCGCTCATGATGCGCTCGCGGCCGTTTCGCTAGCTACACATATACTAAATTTGGTATTACAGTACGCGAATGGGTGACGAAGGCATGATACTGGTGCAAACATGATAAACATGAGATGCGTGTCATGTAGCAACATGACTTCATGCTACGCTCATGATGTGCTTGCGGCCATTTCACTAGCTTCAGATGTACCGAACTCAGTATTACGTGACGCGAAAGGACGGCATAGGTAAATGACATATCCAAACATGATACGACATGCGTGTCATCTTACAACATGACTACATGCTATACTCATGATGCGCTCGCGGCCATTTCGCTAGCTCGACATATATCGAATTTGGTATAATGTGACGTGAACGGACCCCGAAGGTAAATGACAAGTCTAAACATAGTAACCATGACATGCGTGTCATGTAACATGATTATATGCCACACCCATTATGCGCTCATGGCCATTTCGCTATCTTCAATTATACCAAATTTGGTATTACGTGACGTGAATGAGCGAAGAAGGTAAATGACATTTCGAAAAATGATATTCATGACATGGAAGTCATGTATAGCATATTTTACCTCCTCCTCATTTCGTTAATTGTACTAATTTTAAAGTGACATATGAACCTTCCTCGTTCGTGCTTCGCATTCCCACTGTACGTGGAATCTGCCATTTTTTTATTGTAAAGATGCGGCAACGGTAGCGTACTGCAGTTCATAACACCTGTGTTATGAATGATGATTCACGCCTGTGAATATTTTTGTTTCTTCCAGATATAGCCCTAAATCTCATACACCTACACTCCTGACAGCAAGGCCAAGGGCAAAACGTTGTCGTAGACACAGTTCACGTTCTCTTGGCGCCGCCCCTCTACAACTCATATCCTGTACATTGCTTACGTAACGCGAGATAGCACGGGATACAGTTCACGACAACCCCGATACTCAGTATACTCGATATTTTGCCTTCCAAGCTCTAGCAGGAAATTGGGAAGCGCCGCCTCTCTGTAAGCAGTCAGCGATATTAAACTTGGCGCTCTTCGAGAGCTTGACGTTAGTCACGGATGTCGACTTATTTCAGAATGCAAGATCAACAATGACCTTAAATGTCCGTGGTAATGCTATCAACTTGTCACCAACATCTATTTTAAGTTCAGTGTTTGTTGTTGTAGTCTTGGCCGTGTGGCGCTCACAACAGCGACGTTTTTGAAGAAAAAAATATTTTCCGATAGAGTCATGCTTCTTACTATTCCGTACAGAAAAAAACACGTATATTAATGACCTCTGCAAGGATACAGGTGAATAGATAGACTGTTGGTGTATTGTTTCATTCACAAACCGCGACAATCACTTTTAACAACAGGGCTCAAAATAGTATGTATGAGGTGTTTCGTTTAGTATCTTCTTCTTGCATAGGTTTTCTACGAACTGGAGGATTTATTTGCTGTTTTGATGACATATAGCTCGACTTCCCTCTTCTACCGAATACTTGATTTGTTACTCTCACATATCAAAACACTAAAACCAACGTTCTGAATGCGAGAATTGAAGCCTGAATTCATTGAAAGGGCAATTAAAAGATCTATAGTTTATAGAAAACTGATACAACAGGAAGACTACTTGCTCTTGTCTCTTTCATATATGAACATACAAGTAGCACCAAACGAAAATTTAAGTATCATTTTCAGCAGCAGAGCTGGTTTTCGTCCATCCTTTTCTGTCCAGGAACTGTGGTAACACCTGTGGGCGTCGTAAGTGAGTATGCGCCGTAGTCATGGGTAAACACAACTAACTACTCGCCACTGGTCCACTAAAATTAATACAACGGTTATCCCAACAAAAAGGTGTCTACTACACGTATCTTAATGGCCTGTCACGAAACTTTGATCATCATAAATGCGTATGCGCACCGAAATAGGGGTGAGTCTCGCTACACACAGCTTCAACTAGACATAAGGAATTCAACAGCTAGCCCGACAAACGGCACGCCCGTTACCACAGTCGCATCTTTGTTACGTGAGAGTTTGTGGTCATAAAAACTAGGGGCTATTTTGGCCACAAGATCCACCTATATGTGACAACGTTGTTGCTGCGGTAGCGTGAATTTGCAGTCGCTGGCGCCTATATAAATTCACACTGCGGCACTTTGCTGCGAGTGGTTGGAACAGATTCTCGCTGAATGAAGTGCATGGACCGCAGCTTACTGGTGAGCCTGCATTCATAATTGCCGATTCAATGCAAGAGCCATATTTAATGTAGGCAGGGGATGCTGGCTTGAGAAATAGTTGGGGTGCCTTCGCTCTAAGTGAGGGTTTGTTGTTTTATTTTTACGCGTTTAGCTTTTTAATGTAGCTGCGCTGAGCGAAACGCACAAACAGGTCACTTGAAACAAAAAGAGGACAGGACGGGGTGTACACACCCAGGGGTCACTGAAATTTAGCACACCACCTTTCCTGTCCTCTTGTTTCGAGTTACCCGTTTGTGCATTCCGCTTAGCGCAGCTACATTACAATGCCGTACAAACTAGACTAGAATGAAGCTCCACTAAAGCGTTTAGCTTCCCTTCTGCCTACTAAGCACTACTTTAGCGTCACTTAACTACACAATATTTAGTTATTGCGCAGCAAGATACCAAGCATAAGAAAAATGAAGAAAGCCCGCACATCTGTTAATAAATTCAATAGGACAGTTCGCACGAATAATAATACACACTTTATTTCATTACCAGTGCTCCATGAACTGTAGGAGAGACAATAATTTTGGGCAAGAAAACTTCGCCGCTACACTGCTTTAATGCTACAGATATATTTTTTTTCACTCGTGCTTACCCGTTCTTGCTCCAGCAACAGTATTAGAAGGTAACAGTTAAGCAAAGAACCTTTGTCGATTCAATGTCTGCTTATTTCAAGTGTCTGTTATTTTATCAAACGAGTTTTTTTTTCAGACAAATAATGGCCGCTGCCAGTATTTAACAACACTGCACAAACACCCAAGCTTGTGTTAAGAGAGATTAGGTTCTGCGCAATACTATATGACGTAAATGTGAGGCGCGACGTCTCAGTTCGGAACATTTGGGCCTTTTAAACGTACTAAAATCTAAGCACTGTTGTGTCTTTAAGTAGGTACCACTCCAAGCTAAAATCTTGCTCGGTAACACCATTTCATCGATTTCGTGTAATTTTATTTTTCTATTCCTCTGTAAAGCTAACACGGCCGTTAAGCTCAACTAAAGCTCGTAATATAACTTCAGGGTCCCATTTATACACCGCTTGGCCTAGAGCGTATATTTTGTTTGCAACCGAGTCTCTAAAACGCCCATTCGCACACTAATACTGCTCATGATTGGTACATAGTCAAGTGTGCTTTGCGATGTGCTTGAACCAGAAAGCGACACCCGCAAGTACTATAATTTGACGAATGTAGGGCCTGACGACAACACACATCGCCCTCTGAAGCTGCCCTAACTGCTCGCATTATACGCAGCCGAGCCAGGCCAAATCTGTTTCTACATGTTAGGCATACGTGAAGCAGTTCAATTTGCGCTAACAGCACCTAACCGACCGCGTTTCAAGGTTGTGCACGACGTATGGGCGCACATGCGAACAATTTCTGACAACCTTTCTTGGCAGTCTCACATTGACCTTATTAAAAACAATGCTAACCGCACACTTGGTTATTTACGCCGTAACTTCTCCCTTGCCCCGATGCAACTGAAACTTCTGCTCTATAAAACATTAGTCCGACCAAAGCTAGAATATTCATCATCTGTACGGGATCCCCACGTAAACATCCATATCAGTAGCATCGACGCAATTCGAAATCGCGCCGCTCGTTTCATTTTGTCGAACTATTCCCGTACAGCAAGCGTGACCCATATGAAGTCAACCTTAAATCTACCTAGCCTATCATTTCGCCGCAAAATCTCGCGCTTGTGCCTCTTCCACAAGTTGTACCATACCATGCACTCACTGAGTAACTCGCTTTTTTTGCCGCCATTCTACATTTCATACCGCAGCGATCACTACTTCAAAGTTGGAATTACAAGCAGCCGTACAAACCTCCATTTTAATTCATTCGTGCCCAAAACAAGCACGGACTGGAATCACCTTCCCGCTTCCATTGCATCCATCACTGACCCGGCCAACTTCAAGAGTACCATAAACGCATACCCTTTTTAAACATGCTCCATTTGTTTGTACAGATTGTTACTTGTTTTTTCACCACTCCTCTTTGTAACGCCTTGTGCATTGAGAGAAAATAAATGAAATGAAATGAAATGAAATGTCACAGCTAGCAGACGATTCACACAATGCGCGCTTTAGCCAGCAACCGCCTGGCTGTGACTCCACAAAATTGCGCGGCCCATACTGCCCCCGAAAAGCTTAACAAAGTGTCTTTAGTATGCATCTTGTATCCATCATGTATTCATGCACACAGAAGTTGACGATACCTTTAAACTTATCCCTCAAGGTATTGACCTCACCTGCTCCATCGAACGACTCCAGTTGCATCTCCAGATGGTCTAAGACGCTGACATCATCTGCTGTCACAAAATTGTTTACACGTATTGATTCTCTATACTTGGTCGGCAAAACATTTTTTATGCACAATTGGACAAGATTAAGGTCGGATAGTGACCGAAATGACATAATCAACAATTCTGCTATCTATTTATATAAGGTCACAGATTTAATTAGTTGTCGCCCCGATTTTACTTGCGTTGTTAACTACCTGCGTTTGGTTCTTGATGAATACCATGTGAAGTAAAACATCACAGTGACTGAGGTCGGTTGAAACAGTCTGCCGTGCGTCTCAGCAGATATCCTCTGAGTTGAAATTGCCTTTTTATATTTAAACATCTGTTATCTGGCACATTTTTAATAAAGAAGTAGTGAACAGATTTAAGAAAAGCAAGAGGAGCAATAGGAGGTCTATAAGAAGCACCATTTAGGCATGGAGAGCCATGCAGCGTTGATTCATTGCAAATATTTTAATTATCGGGACATTTGGGTAATGTCACAAGCTCCAAATCTCTATTGTAGACAATTACTACTCCACCACCACGCGTTCCACAATTTTTACAAATATTTTGATTGGAGCGGGCTATTCCCTCACTGTCGTCTATGTCCTGGCGTAGCCAGGCATCAGTCACAATGACAACATCCGGGTTAAAGGAAAAAACTGTTATCAAATTCAGTGGTTTTGTCTACTAAACTGTGAACATTTTGTAATCAATGTTAAGTGATCGCAGACTTATAAACGATTACCGCCCCGTTTCATTCACATATATTTGTTTCAATATTTTGGAGCACATCATGACAAAACACATTTCACAATTTCAAATGCGAAGCATTTCTTAGCGAACTTCGGCGACTTTGAGCGCAGCTATCTATCTATCTATCTATCTATCTATCTATCTATCTATCTATCTATCTATCTATCTATCTATCTATCTATCTATCTAGGCGAGAACACACATGGGCAATTTTATAGCGCGAGTGTTGAGAAACAGCCGACGTCGGTAGCGTCGACCACATGAGTCCCAGCTGGAATCAAACCCATGCAGTTTGGGTGCCAATGAGGCATTTTACCACAGAGCTACGCCAGGTCTCGGAGCTCCTGTTCAAATAGACGCTAATCTTCCTGAAACGTTAGCAATGGTTTCAGTGCTGCCTACCCAATTTTATAAACATCACATATGTACTATTTTGATACAGCCGTTACGTCGGGTTAACGTCAGACGTATTTAGTTGTCATGCGCTCAAGTTATTTATGTAGCAGTGTCTAGGGCTTCATATCAGCTTCTGGTGTTGCTAATACGCATGTTCCAGTTGTTATCGTTGCGCAAGTGCAAACTGGCAATATAAAAATCTGCAGCTCTTCGACATATGTCTGTGTGTGCAATATTTGAACATTAATTTAGCATTAATATATGACGTGTTGCCTAATCTAAAATTGCAACATGGTCATAATTCTTCCGCATGCTTCGCACAACGTGGATTCTCAAGTACGTGGGATCTGCCAATTTTTTTCTGAACATAACTTATTATACTCATTCCAGCATAGTTTCAGAGCTAGAACATTGACAATTACACAATTGTTTGAAGTTCTTTATAATTTTTCGACAGCTTTAGACAATAAGCAACAAATTGATGTCATTTGTATAAACTTTGCAAAGGCTTTTGTTAAAGTGACTCACAATAAGGGCATTTTTAAGCTTCATGAATTCTGTACTGGTAGAACACTAGTGACTTGGATAAAAAAATATTTCAGTGACTGAACACAGACACTGCATTTAATGACAGCTCGTCGTTACGTCCACTCCAAAAGTTCTCGGGCGTTCCCCAGGATTTCGTACTAGTCTTTGTTATTTCTCATATATATCAATGATATATTTCCAGTGATTGAACACCCGGTACAAGGAAAACTTTTTGCAGATGACTGCTTAATTTATTCCACTGTAACAAGCAAGCGCGATCAAGTTAGAATCAGTCATTGCTTGGAAAAATTCAGCCATTGGAGTAAATTACAAAATATGAAAGTAAACTACAAAAAATCTACATATACGCACATGACTAAAAAACAGGCGTTATACCATTTCATCATTGTGTTTATGGGAATTCATTCCTCCATGCTAACCAGTTTAATTATTTAGGAGTCACTCTCATTCAAAATGTGGCTAGGTATACACACATAGACAATGTGTGCTTGAACGTGAACCAGAGACTAGGTTTCTTAAGACAAAAACTACATCAAGCTACGCGAGATATAAAACTTGTAGCTTACAAAACCTTCATTAGACCACTACTAGAATATGTCTCAGTCGTGTGGAGTCCTCATGAAGACAGCCTGGAAACAAAATTAGAAAAAGTTCAACGCCGTTCAGTCCGCTTCATATGCACAAATTACCGCCTGTTAGATTCTGTCACGCAGCTGTCGGAGTCGTGTGAACTGGAATGACTGGAATCACAACTGTTTATTCAGCTGAGCTTGTGGCTACGTAAAAGAAAATTGAGATTACAGCAATACACTGGCACAGGTATCGGCGAACTGAGCATCGGTCATCGATCAAACTGACAAGCGGCGAAGCGCGTCAGCATTTATTGCCTTGCCCCGCGGAGCGCCCCGCGGAGGTTCAATAAATCCAATCTAAGAATAACATCTCTCGAGCAATGCTGCAGTACGACGACGCTCGCGGGATAAATTCAACTGTTAATGGTTACTCTGGCTGCGCTGATTCCCGCCGGTGTTACTAGGTGACCTCCGGCTGTACGGATTTCTGGGCCTTCCCAAGCAGTCCTAACTTTCTTCAACTTCGCGGCGAAAGTCCCACTGATGATGTAATAGTCGGCTCCGGTGTCGATGAGAGCTGTGATGCTGTGGCCGTCGATGAGAATGTCGAGGTTGCTAGTTCTTCACCTGGCGTTGCGGTTGTGTCGTGGTGGCGTCGGATCATGGCTACGACGGTTTACACCACTGTTTAGACGTTGCGTAATCAGGACATTTTCTGGTCGCGAAGGTTCTACATTGGGACTACGTTGAGGTGACGTCGGGTTCTTTAAGTTTCGTCGTGGCGTCGTCGGCGGATGATCTTCGGCAGTTCATCGTGCAGGTACCACACCTCCATTGGTAACTGCCCTTAGTTTTCCCGATACGGGCTAGGCGACCAGCCCCGGCTTGAGCCAGTGTACTCACAACGCTGCGGTGACATGTAGCGGCCGGGTGAAGGCGAACGAGGAAATCCTCGGGTTTTTTTTAGCGTTCCGACGAGATAGTCGGCGATGGCACGTAGTCTTTCCCCCCACTGTGGACACTGCGCGTCGATGGCGAAACCACGTAGTCCTATCTGGCGGTACTATAGCAGCGCCGGTACGTGTGCCTGGCTTCACCGCAATGGTAGCCTAGTGGGCAGTGGTCAAGGGCGCGCCAGACGTCAGTCTTCCTAGGAGCGTAACGCTGGCCTACGGGAGCTCAATAGGACGTAGCAGATGGCGGCGGCAGTGGTGTCTGACGGTGTAAATGCTGTGGGGCAGAATCCGGACGTGGGCGGAGAGAAGCGTCGCGTAGCACTGCAGCGGTGTAGCTCATAGCTTCCGGCTCGGGAAGTGGTGCTTGGGGAATTCGAAGCGATTGCCGCACTTCTTCTCGCACAATCTCAGTGACCGAGTTAACTTCAGGCTGCGGCGAAGGTAATAGCTTGCACAGTTTCTCCCGCACAATCGCTGGGATTGTTTCGTGCAAGTCATCGTTGCTGAGGGCATAAGCCTCGGAATAGTGTACTGCTGAAGAGTTGTGGTCATACTGTCTTGTGCCCATTTCGACTGCCTTCTCAATTGTGGTGGCCTCGGTGAGGAATGCTTCGACCGTCTTCGGCGGGTTGCGCACAACCCCGCAAACAACTCTTCTTTGACACCTCACATAAGAAATCGGACCTTCTTCTCCTCGGTCATGGCGGAGTCAGCGTGGCGGAACAATCGGGTGGTCTCCTCGACGAAAATTTGGACGTTCTTTTTGGAGAGTTGCACACGCGTCTCCAATATGGCCGTAGCACGTTCCTTGCGGATGACGCTCGTGAGCTTGCGGAAGAACGCCGTTCGAAAGACACCCCAGCTTGGACTGCCGGTTCCCGAACCACGTCTTTGTGGTGTCTTCTAGGCAGAAGTATACGCGGCGTAGTTTTTCTTCGGTATCCCAGCTGTTAAAGGAGGTGACTCAGTCGTGTGTCTCGAGCCAGGTTTCCGGGTTTTCCTTAAGCACTCCATAGAAGCTCGCTGGCTCTTAGGGTGGGTGCATCCAGATAGCCGCAGGCAGTGGCGCAGCTGCAGTCATCGCCGCAGCATTAGTCGCCATGGTGGACGAGCGAGTCCTATGGGTGAAGGCCCGTACTCCGGTGGTAGACCTTGTTGCCTACGGCTGACTCATTAGCCGTAATTGGCGTCGTTGTCTTATCTACGACGTGCATTGGTTCACGGCTGGAAGGGCGCGTGCGGTACATGGGTCTGGAAGCACCTCCACCAGATGTCACGGGGTCGTGACAACGACGATGGGAGCAGACAGTAGGTCGAAGATTAAACTGTTTAATCAGCCAAACTTGTGGCCACGTAAAAGGAAATTGAGAATGCAGCGTGACACTGGCATTGATATCGGTGAACTGAGTGTCGGTCATCGATCAATTGATAAGCGGCGAAGCGTGTCGGCATTTATACTTCTGCAATGGAATATTCTAGCGTTATCGCTAACGGTGACGTAGGTTCCACAATAATCTGTTCTCTTCACGAACTAGGCGTAATCTTATCAAAACGATATACTACTGCCTCAAATCTTCTCGAACATTGTAGGCGTGACTCGCGCTGAACGTAGTGTAGCGGGGCGATAACAAAACTTCAGGAAAGGAACGTGGCAATATGTACTTAAAAGTGCCAGGGGAATGAATCAGTCGGGTGAATCACGACTGGGTTTTAGTACCGTACTCTTGTCGCAGTGATGTCTTTCGTTATTCTTTTTTTCAGTTTTGATTGAGCTTTTAATGGGTTTCCAGGCATTGTAGTAAATGCAAGCGATCTTTGCCAATTCCAAAAATTGTTGGACGTTGATAGATTTGTGGGGTTTAACCTCCCGAAACCACCATATGATTATGAGAGACGCCGTAGTGGAGGCCTCTGGAAATTTTGACCACCTGGGGTTCTTTAACGTGCACCCAAATCTGAGCACATGGGCCTACGTTTCAGCCTCCATCGGAAATACAGCCGACGTAGCCGGGTTTTGATCCTGCGACCTTACCTTAGCCACTAGATCGTGGCGGGGCGAAAAATTGTTGGACGTGTATTTTAGTGATTGAGCTGCCAGATGATAAGCCTGCATGTTTCCTAGGTGCGAGTTTATTCGTTTTGTTTTCTCTCAGCTGTTTTAGGCCTTATAATGCGTAGCCAGGCATTTCTGTAAATGCAGACAGTGTGTGTCGATTTGATAAAGTGTTACACATGTAATAATTGATTGCGCTACCATCTGATATATCTGTATATTGGTTGGTTTGTATTTGGTTGATCCGTCCCTGTAAGAGCCCTCAAAAAACAGCTAACAGTGTAATGAAATAAATAAATACATGAATAAAGTCTCAAGTTTGATTTTTACATTGTCAATTTGGCTCTCGTAAACGTGTACTTTTCTTGTGTATTTTTTTTGCAGGACAGCGCATCAATCCATGCGTACGACTTGTTGTCAATAACAATGTCGTCATTCATAGGCTGAACGTTCAAGCACAGCTCTCATCTTTACTGCTTTTCAACAACTTTTTCCGCTTTCTTATTGTGTTTCCACAAAAGGCTTCCGAAATAGATTTGCCATTTTCTTTCAACTTCCTGTAGTTTTTGAACACCGCATTTTTTTCTTGTAGTCAGAAACTCTCAACATAAATGGCGCACTTTTTATTCCTGGTTTCTTTCAAGTCTATGTAGCGTTCGACTGTGGTTATGTTAAGTTTACGCTAATCTCAGAATAAATCAGTTAGCACTTTCTTTTCAGTCTGTTCGGCAGTTCCATTATCACTTTCCGGAATACGAAACAATATGAAATTGTTTACACGACTGCGGTATTCGATATCAGCCATTTTATTTCTTGGACATCTATGCTGTCTGCCGTATCTTTTAAGGTTGTCTCAAGGTGAGGGAGATTTTCTTTGTGCTTCGCTACGATTTTCAATGCATTCTCTACCTCGGACATCCTTTTAATCAGTTTATATATAGTTCGGTAGGGAACGATAGTTGGTCAGCCTTAATAACTTATATGTTTTGCCTGATTTCCATCAGCCCTTGCAAAAGTTTTTTTGTAGCATATCCTCTACTTTAGGACCATAACTTTGTTCTACATCACCACAGAGCAGCTCTAACACTCACAAGAATGAAATGGCAAGATCAACACACTTTTTGGGGCACGGCACAACAGTAAACTTAATATTGTTTTTTAAGCATTCTCTAAAGCCACTAAGCTGGAAGTACATGAGAGGTAGCTTAGTTGGTTTCTTTTTAACAGTTTCGCCATGCCCACGAAAGTCATCGTTGCCGACTGCCCTTACGTTGCCTCAGCGCTCCATTTTAAATGGGGCACCCCCCGTTTTGGTCTAGTGGCCAAGGTACTCGGTTGCTAACCTGCAAGTCGTGGAATCGAATCCTGGCAGTGGCAGCTGCGTTTTCGATGGAGGTGAAAATGCTGTAGGTCCATGTGCGCTGGTTTGGGTGCACACTAAAGAACCCCAGGTGGTCGAGATTTCCAGAACCTTCCACTACAGTGTCTCTCAAAATCATATGGTGATTTTGGGGTGTTTAACCACGCATATTAGTTAACTGTTTTCAATGTGGCGGCGGAGGAAGTCACTGTTCCATATGCATGCGCTGGTGCGTAGTCATAGTTGTTCATAGAAAGCCGCACGTCATGTTGAATGTGGCGATGCTCAGATGCTTTGATGATCAGACACACGTGCCGGGCGTCCATGAGTTCAATCGCACAGTGCAGCAAAGCCTAAGTAAAGAAGAGGTATCTTAGGTCGCTTCATCCTAACAATGATTCGCCGTGCCCAGCAACGGGTACGCGCTTGCGGCAGTAGACGGGAACGACCAGTTCCCCGACTGCGCGAGAGCCTCTACTGTTTAAGAGCCTTGACGTTACGCTCATTTTTTCACCAATACATGGCCTCATTGTATCAATAAAGCCAATCAATGAACTTCTTTCATCTTGCATTTATTCGATTGTATTTATTGCGGTGTACGTTTCATTCAAAATATCTCAGTAATGAGAGCTGTCTATCCCTTGGTAATTACTATAGCATGGTGGGCTTTTCCCCGACGAATGCCTCAACACTACTGAAAGTTTTCAGAATGATAGAGATACTATATGTTTTCAATGTGTATAGCTGCATGTGATACAACCCTGTGGATTAAGAAACAACTGAGGACCACTGAAGCAACTTTCTTTCCTCACGTCCGCAAAGAGTGAGTGCGATCTCCAGCAAGGTGATACAGGACAAGACATTGCACATCGTCATCTTGAGTTCAATATGTATCAATTTGCATAAAGCATATTTTATTTTCTTGTCAATACCACGCATGAGTATTTAGTCAAATGTTCAAAGCTTTGAGCTTAGCTTCGTACAGATACGACAAATACGTAGATTGGATTGAACCAATTAGTAGTGCAATCCACTCCTTGGCATGCATTGTTATTCACATCAGCGTACTTTCTGTGCGCTAACCTTCAGATACAATTTTTTTCAACAACGTTGGCGCCAGGTCTTTTTTTTCACTTTGTATTTTGTGTGCGCAGTAGTCATCATCCTGCACTATACTCTTCACAAGTGCACCAGCTACGACTCTACTGCACACTTGGCCGATTCATTAAAAGTAAGAACAATCAATAGAAAAAAGGACGATACCTAAAGACGTCATTATCAAGAAACTTTGTTCGCTGGGCCATTAAACTGCCAGTCTTCAACTCGGCGTTTGCCTTTTTTTGCCAGTGCACCATTCACGCGTGCCATAAACGCCACCGGTAAAAAAAGAAACAATTCTAATTACTTGAAGATTACATCGTGTGATACGCTTGCATTATTTGACACTATTTTTTCTTTCAGGCTAATTCAGAAGGAGCACGTGGAGCGCTAAGAATTGCGCGGGTTTGCATTTTTGGCCTCGTTACGTTCTTCACAGCTGCTGAAAAACTGTCAGTTTCACGGGCTGAATGTGTCGCGAGGAAACCAATGATTTTTTTCTTTTGCCGTCATTATCATATAAACTAGGCAGTGGTGGAAAAGCTGCTATACTACAAGGCTTGCTTTTTTTAACTTAATGAGGTAGTTTATCTCGGACTTTGCCTTCGTTGAAGTTGTCTCCGTTCGCATAATAAAATAAACAGCTTTCTTTTTTCAAGACAAGTAAAGCTCGGACTATACACCCACTCTATCATGCAATAAGCCAACAGAGAGTATGCATCTCCACTTTCATTCAATCATCCATTCTATCATTCTACTATATCATGACAGCGTTCCAAGAATGTTCACGCTTTCATTGCAGATGAAAGGAAAAAAATTCGTTCTCTCATCAATTTTTGTGACGCAGTCTAAATTTCGGTAGGCCGTATAAATGCTGCTCAGAATTTAGTACTGCTGCCTCTACAGCAAAATATATTCCTTGGCTAAGGTATAAGAATGAGTTTAGTGTAAAAATGAGCATAACTCAGAGTGGAGTTTAGATAACCACGGAAAATAGGATAACGTAGGTTCAGCTTTACATTGAACGTACCTACACCTCTTTACATTCTTTCACGGTTAAGGTTCCGTACTCTTCCCAGGCAAACTCGCAAAAAGTTTTGTATAATTGAGAGAACTTTTCATGAATAGTAACAAAAGGAAGTAAGTCAGAAAAACAGAAGTATTTCAAAGAGATGCCTAAAGTGTAACGAGAAGGTTTGCGACGAGGATGAAATGCGACATACACGTCTGTGCGTGGGCGCGATTTCACAGCTATACTTTTCGAAAGTGCAGCACTAATGACCTTTTATTCGGCTTTCGTAAGACAGTCAAAATAAAAAAACGTTGCAAGATATTCTGCTATAACCAAAATAAACTATCCCACATTCATATTTACGAAAACCAAAACTAATGATCTCACTTGTGGCACATGGTGAAAGCACTCTAGGCGCAGTGCTTCGAAATTGACATGCAACGTCTTTCCACTCAACACTTTCTAATTATGACATTGTCCGTACCAATGTCACACATTGAAAGCTGTTTATTCTATTATGTGAACGGAGACAACTTCAATGAAGACATAGTCTGAGATAAACTACCTCTATAAGTAAAAAAAGCAAGCCTTGCAGTACAACAGCTATCTGTTTACCTAATCGTGTGAGTATTTAAAGAAAGGTTTCAAATGCAATTTGTAGAAGTAAGACCCTGTAGGTCCCGTAATTTAGTGAGATTCTCTGCCAAGCCAGAGTAACAGTTACTCACTTTTGCTTGATCTTTGTGAATATAACTGCACCTTTATAATAACACTTTCGTTTTATTTTGATTTTAGTGCATTCGTATTTCACCCGCCAAAGACTTAGCAACGGTCGGCAATGTTTGCGAAGCTTCGTGGTTGTTTGAGGTCGTTCTCTTGAGATTGCTAGCAGGACGCTCACAGTTCAGCGTATTCGAGGGCTTACGGGGTCAGCAACTGAAACGCTGGACCATTTGACAGCGCATGTATAAAAAATGACACCCTCTACCATTCCGCAGATTACCGTTCGCCGCTATATGTGTACAGCATGAATGGCCTGTACCATGTATTTTCATTTTCCGGGCACAAGTCCACCATAAGAAGCTTAGTCTTGAACAAGCTTGATGCTCTCTCTGGCAGCGTCACGATGAGGCGACATCTAGTGGAACTGCTGAGTACATCATTCTCCGGAAAAGCCGGGAAGCGAGCTCACGACATGAATAACATACCGAAGCCCTTGTGCGTCAGCGAGCTAGCTGCAGGCTAGAAGGTTTGCAACCAGAATACATTTTCTTACCCGAAAAGCCAGAAACTAAGGTGATCATGACAGCCGCTGGGCCATCAGTGAGAGTCGCGATGCAGCAGCACAAAAAGTGGCTGACTCTCGATCGATCATCGATCAACTAATAAAAAAACACCTTTTGACGTCATTGTCAACGAGTTGAAGTCGCAATTGACGACAAGTTGAACCCTAAAGAAAAACTGCGTCTTTTCTACTTGTGCTTATAAAAGACGCCACCAGGACTTCGTTAGAGAACCGAGGATCCGTGCTACATACCAACCAATCATCGTTTCCACATGACCTTCCTCAGCAAGTTCACAAGCATAGTCCGCAAGGAACTGGCTGCGGCTCCAGTGGAGGCCCTTCTGCAACTTCCCAAAGAACACTGCCATATACCCGGAAGAGAAGATAGTTAGGTTCACGATTCCTGGTACAAGACAACAACTCTTTCCTAGACTGCTGAGGAACCCGCTGATGACAGCGGCTGAATTCGCTTTCAGCCCATCCTGAACGCAAGAAAAAATTATTTAAGGCAGCTTCACACTTGGTGTGCCCAATCCTGAAGGGGGTACAAGGCTAGAAAGTTTTCTTTATTTCTCTCCTGTTTTCCTTTTCTTTCCTCCTCTCTTTCTTTCTATCTCTCCCTTTTCTCTCTATTTATTTTTACTTATTCCTCTCTGTACGTATTTTTCTCTCTTTCTAACGCTTTCTATTACTCTTTTTTTTTTGCTCAGTCTATTAGATGCTTGCTTCCTTTTTTCTACTCTTGTTCTAGATGGTTTTGCCTACTTTACACCAAGCACACTATTTTTTTGTGCTAATGATGATAGGTGATCATCATCAAGGCACTCGAAGAACAAGAAAGAGACGAATCCTACGTCTGAACACGCCTTTGTGAATTTTCACCCTTTTGAAGACCGATTTCTTCTTGAGATAGGAAAGCTTTGCACTGTGGAGTGGTATCTTATTTTTTCGACACAATCTACTATTTTAGGGGAAGGGTGAATGTCACATTAGTTACCTATTTGACCAAATTGTCAGGTAAATATTGCCAATACTAGCCTTTCTGCATTATTCACAGTCTCCAACACTAGCCTCTGTTATACCGTAAAATATGGCATTGTTCATATTTGCGTATATATTTTTTTCTTCCATGTGTTTTATAATAAATGTTGAGCACATTGAATGTTCACTAGTCTTTTAGCTTACAGTGAAAGATTTCAGGCTGACGACAAGTGTTGAACCATACCTGCGTCGGTCCATTACTGCACCACCCACGATGTGCATTACATCAAGTGAAGGCTCATTCGTATATCTTGCACTCGCGCGCGTCTACGGTTGTTCATCATGATAACCTTCAAATAAGAAAGTAGCACAAGACAATACCATGACGCACAATCAGGGAAAACATGGCGCAAGAAAACTATTACAAATTATCATAAAAATGGATCGATACTTCAGCTTCGTCTTCAAGGGCAGATCGCGATAACATATAATTCGGCCTTGCGCATATCGGCTTTTGAATTGTTAACCTGCTTCGGTTTTAGCTGCATGCTGCAACAAGTGCGTTATAGGAAAACGAACCACTGTGCGCGTAACGTTGGCCGTTTCAAACTAACGTTCAATTCTCTCTACTGCTAAGGATGATTCTTCTACTGCTAAGAATGAATAAATGCCTTAGAGAACTTCTGTAATAAGTGAGCTTTTAACACAACGACTGCATGGTTGCGCAGTTTTCGTCCTTTGACACCGAGCGTGATTATACGCTTCCGTTACGCTATACATGATGCGTTAAAGCGGCTTCTTCTGCGCGTGTGTGTGTGCGTGTTCGTGTGTGGGCGTGTGTGTTCGTATGCACGCACACGCGCACTCGTTCCAAAGCACTTTTAACAAACCTCGTGGCTCTGTGGTATAACCCCTGCTCCACGTAGACAGCCAAAGTTCTATCCTCCCTCATACCCAAAAATTTTGATTATTTGTTTTACTCCCTTATTTCTCAATTTTTCAGTCAGACAAGATAATTTTTCGCGCTCAACCAATCAAACTAACGGTGTCACCAAGGTCGACAATGTGATTTCTCCGTAACGACCTCTAACGCTATCGCGTTAATACGTGTGGCTGAATAATATAGTACGTGAATCACATAGGAAGTGGTAGGTCCTATTCTTTCGCTGCTAGAGGTCAGACTGCTTTGACATGCCCTCACAGTGAAATCAACTTCTAGCGACGTCGGTACTGTCAAGGCTGTTACAGCAGATTGCCTGCGCAACTGTAACTGATATAGTCAGGCGTCAACCTTGACTTATTAGGTCGAGTCGGACAAGCTTCCTAGTTCATCCGGACAGTCATCAATGGCGCAAAGAAATGATTTTATAAGTGTTCCTGTCCGAAAATACAACAACAGCTAACATACAATAGTGACAGCGAAAATTACTGGCTAATAGTATTCATTATTATTGTGTACAGCAAAAAATAGTTGTTAAATTTACACTTACCTTCATTTTAAGCATAAAATAGTTTCACGTTATCTTCGGTGAGTTCTCACACCACCACAATTTGTTTCTAAAAAGATTGCGAATCTAAACAAAGGTTCAATTGTAATATAGTAGGATTATTCACTCCTCAGCATTGGTGGTGGTTGAGAAAGCGCTTGGTGCACGCCAAAGTTAGTGGCACATTTGTGTTTGTGTGTCAATATAAATCTACACCCTAGGTCTTCGCAGCTATAATTCCCTTAACTTCGAGACAGAATCATAATGTCACAACACATCTGCGTGAATCAATTTATTCTTCACGTTGGACCTGTCGTCCCAACTACACGCTCACTACAAGAGGTAAACCAGGTCAAGCCCACGCAAATAAAACACTCAGCAACACACTCAGAGTGGTGTAGGCATGTCAAGCTATGAAAATCAATGCTCATTTTGAATATGCCTTTGCGACCGCACTCTACTTGATTGCCACAGTTGTCGGCACGGGAACTGCGTAGTAACAAAAGCCTTTTAGAGAGTACATGAACTTCAAAGGAATGGCAGAGCTTCAATACCAGTGCTTCGATCGAGTGAACCCACTGAGCGGAGGAGATGTCGCACGGACTCTAGATGTGGTGCTCACAGTCTTCGTTATATTCGGTAACTATCGCATGATGAAGCGTATGGGAAGACATTGCTGTGTCATAATCCTCTTACTTTTTATATGTGTCACTTGTGGAGCACAATCGGAGAGAACTCTTTCACTCGTATTGAATAGAATTGTGCACAAGAATGTAGATCTCCATTTCTTGTGCTTTTCCCCGGACCTCTTGAAAGCAGTCAGTAAAGTCATGCCACCAATAGGCCACAAACGACTTTCCTGGTGCTTGGCATGGCAGTCCTACGCAAATCTCCTCGACTACAATGGCCGCAACCGCATTGAAAGCGTCGTGGTAGTACCCGGAGTCATTTGGAGGCAGCAGCTTGCAAAATTTGTTGCGGCCAGAGAAGAACGAGGTTTGGTGACGTGGATCATCGTAAATGAACATTCTAGATTGCGTTATTCAATCGACACTGATGATCCTGCTATTTTCGCTCTTCGCTCTGTCCTTGTGGTCTCCAGTGAACGCTCTGGTTTCAAGGTGGTCAGATTGAGTCCGAAGGCTGAAAGCACAATGAATCAACGTGCACGTGGACGACTTCTATTGCCTACACTCGTCGGACAAAACGTAAATGTCGGATGCATAAACGCGAACTCCTCACCGCCTGCTCTTGACCGCTGTTTCTCTGCCCAGAAAAACACCGTGGTTCAAGCACTTAGAATTCTCAATTGCACTGTCTCTGTGGTTGCGATTCCCCCGGACAATAAGTGGCTTGACTACCTGTATGGCAGCAAGGTGGACGTGATTACTAGTGCCTTCGCATTCACCGAGAAACGGTATGGACAAGTGTACTCCATCGTGAATAGGTTCAGTGGAGCGTCTTATTACGTGCGAAAGAGAACGCGTGTAGGCGATGACATGCTGATGAGCATTCTTCCACTGGCATTGTTGTTGCTGCTGTCCTTGGTCGCGTGCATCGGAGCAATCTTGCTGGCTAGCAAGCTAAGCGAATCGTTATGGCAGCTTACTCAAGACGCCCTGTTCGCCTTGCTGGCAAGCGTGTTCCTTTTCAGTTCACCGCTACGGAGCACGCGTAGTAGCAGTCGAGTAGTGTTTGCAGCGTGGATGGCCGCCTGTTTCTCTCTGGCCGCCTACACGCAGAGCCTGCTCACGGCCAGCGCTACGGCTGGGGCACGCTGGGAAGCAGACGACACCCTGGACAAGATCTACCCGAAGCTCGAAGCAGGTGAGCTGCTTCCCTGCGTCGTGGCGCACACCTATTTTGCACTTTGGCTGCGGGAAGGTGGCCCGCATCCCAGTCGCCAGAGAAATCTTATCGATGCCATGGCTGCCGCTGCCGCACGCCTTGAAGCCAGAACCTCAGCCGATGACGTCGTGGCCCTTGACCATATGAGCTGCTTAGAAAAGGTCACCAAGGGGACACACATGTACCTCACCGTGACTTCGGACCTGTGCCTCTACGTAGCCGACTCGAAGGACATCGTGAAAGGAAAGGAAGTGCTGACCGCAATCCTGGGTGGCTTTCCCATGAGGAATGATTACTCGTTCCGCAGAGAGATTGCCTGGCTCATCCGCCAGGCGTTTGAGACAGGTTGGGAAATACGCTGGAAGAAGAAGATGTTTTGGAACTGCTCCGAAATATTAGCCGGTGTAAGTGCGAGAGCTCCAGCTAGTCCCTTGGATGCACGACAGTTTGTTGGCGTCTTTTACGGCTGCTGCTGCGCCAGCCTGGCATCCCTGGCGATAGAGATCCTATTCAACTGCATTTTTCGTGGAAGGGCTTTCTTTGTCTTTTCGCTAATGCGTACTAAAGTCTTGTTAACCAAGACACTTGAAAATCCCAGTGAGCACAATGTAGTGAACAAAGAATGCTAAGAAAAAGGGAAAATTGAGTGCATATGAAATATTGTTTGCCTTGTTTATGGGTTTTAGTACTGTCTTTTCAAGTGTCCTGACTTTCACTAAATACATTTGAAACTGCTGCACTACTATACTAAACTGTACTTTACTACAAATCATTTCATAAGCAAACTTTGCAAGGAATCAGTGGTAGATGTCAAATGTTGACAACGAACGACTATCTCACGTGCCCAATATGAGGTATCATTGCAATACTGGGCAATTAGTTTGCTAGCTATTTTGCATGCGTTTCTACAGCCTCCGCATCGAGCATCAACATACTCGTAATGTTGTTATTGAACTACAGATTAGGAAGTGGCCAAACAGGTTTAAGAGAAGCACTCGGCTTGAATTCATGACTAGTAGTCTGGTAACAAATGATACAATCGTTGTATGAGTGAAGGGCTGGTCTTTTTCAAACCAGTAACTGCTTTCTCCAGCAGCTTTCCCAGATACCTGCAATAAAGAGTTCTGTCTCATTCACGGTTTCATCACACTACAGCCAAGAAGTATCAGTGCTGAGAAGAGAGCCATTATATGCACATGTTATGATATTGGGACAAATAAACACACATTTTATAACAAGGAAACCTCAAATATCATAATTCCCCGACTTTTTTGTTCGTATAGATTATTTCTTGCTATTCTAAAAGGCACATACATGGCCTTAATAGAGCATTTATTTAACCATTCCGGTCATGTATTTAGTTAACAATTCCGGTCATTCCGGTCACGTATTACCAATTTGGCATGTGTTGAGCTAGCGAAACGGCCCCGAACGCATTATGAGTGAGGCATGTAATCATGTTGTTATATGACCCTCATGTCGTGATTATATTGTTTGAATGTGTCATTTACCTATGTCGTCCGTTCACGTAGCGTAATACCGAGTTAGGTACAGGTGAAGCTAGCGAAACGGCCGCCAGCGCACCATTAGTGTGACATGTAGTCATGTTGTTACATGACACGCATCTCATGATTTTCATATTTACACCAGTCGCATACCTTCGTCATCCATTCACGTACCGTAATAGCAAATTAGGTATATGTAATGGTAGTGAAATGGCCGTGAGCGCATCATGAGCGTGGAACGTAGTCATGTTGTTACATGACACGCATGCCATGATTTTCATGTGAGGGTCTGTCGCTTGTGTTCGCCATGCAATCATGTCTTACCATACCAGTTTTGCAACATGCCATGTGAACGAAACCACCGCAAGAGCTGCAGGAACATAAAATGTCAATCATGACATTCACGACATCCGCGTCATCATTTTCATGTGATGACTAGTCAAGTATGTTCTTCATACAGTCATGTTATGCCACACCGAGTTTCGTATCGATACCATTACCAAAACGGCCAGGAAAGCAAAAATTCGTAGGCGGCTAGATAGATAGATGATTGATAGATAGATAGATAGATAGATAGATAGATAGATAGATAGATACATAGATAGATAGATAGATAGATAGATAGATAGATAGATAGATAGATAGATAGATAGATAGATAGATAGATAGATAGATAGATAGATAGATAGATAGATAGATAGATAGATAGATAGATAGATAGATAGATAGATAGATAGATAGATAGATAGATAGATAGATAGATAGATAGATAGATAGATAGATAGATAGATAGATAGATTCAAAGTCGTTGAAGCTCGCTAAGAATTGCTTCGCATTTAAAAACTCTTAGGAATACCATTAGAGAACCCTGTGCTGCAAAAGTCAACGGCATGAACAATCCTTCTGCACAGAACTCCTTTATTTAAATTCAGCAGCATGGGGTGCGCAAGACTAGTACAATTTTCGTAGGCCTTTTTTTTTGACATCTGAATGTTATTTCAATTATGCATAATACATTGGCTGGTTCAGATTTTTTTATGACATGCACGCTCTTATATATCTGTTTGTTGTTAAGTCAGTTTAAGGTACACGTTAGTCCCTATCGCTTTTTGCGTGCACTGTGATCATTCGGGCGCTGGTAATGTCGGAAATCTACAACGTCCAATAAAAATGTTACAGATCTGGCATACACATGTTGCGAATGCACTTCACCATGCTACACAGAAAAACATCATAAACGTGGAATGCTGCGAGCCCACAATCATCTGCCTAACTCTGTATGCTAGGAAGGAGGCCATCTGTTTGCCTTCATGGAAGTCTTTTACAAAGTATGCACCGCAGGCTTGCTAACTTTTCATCATAGCTTTATCTCCTATTCATTCTCTATTTTCGTGGGTGTGTAGCTTTGGCTTCACTGCTCCTGCACGAATCTTTGCAATACTGAGTCAGCTTTTGTGATACGCTTGCTGTAAATGGGGCGCTGTCTTTTTCTTTTTCTCCCTGCATTTGGGGAAGTCGTGTTTCTCGTGAGCGCTGTACTCTTTGGTCGCAGAAAGTGATTTCATATTCCCAGACGTCCTGCAGGATATATCGTTTCAAGAAGCAGTTGCTTGTCAAGGGGGGAGTATAGAAAGTATAATTTGCACTGCATAAGTTCGCTACACGTAGCGGATCAAATGCGTTTGCACTTTACGAATTAGATTTCTCTGGTGACATATAGCTTGTTCGAAGGGGAACTTACGCTGGTTTTGGGTCATCAAGTTGTAAGCAGCTTTCACCTTTTTAATGGAAGCCTACCAAAAAAATATTACGAATAACTTTCTTAGCCTTGAATAAAATAAAGTGAAAAAAATAGAGTGAACTAAAGTGAAATAAATAAAATAAAGTGAAATAAAGTGACAACTGTGTATTGGCATGATATTTGAACTGGTTTCAGTGTGGTATTATGTTTTTTTCTTTTCCGTATTGTTAATTTTTGGGTACCGTTCTGTATAATTATGTTATTTTTCGCTGCAGAACTTTGTGATATGGAGTAGCCGAGGCAATAGGCACCTCAACCTCTCCGCAGCAAAACAGCTGAAACAGAAAAGCACAGAACAGAACTTTAAAGTGAACTTCTAAAGGGCGTATACTTAGTACCATGAATTTGCATGCTTCCTCTTGCAGTGCACGTTCGAGAAAAAAAACAACGCAGCCTAACTT
Source organism: Rhipicephalus annulatus (assembly GCA_013436015.1). Taxonomy (NCBI): domain Eukaryota; kingdom Metazoa; phylum Arthropoda; class Arachnida; order Ixodida; family Ixodidae; genus Rhipicephalus; species Rhipicephalus annulatus. The sequence continues at coordinate 780,824 of WOVY01009442.1, forward strand.
GGGTGCGAAGCACCGCAGAACATATTGCGACATAGTACAGTCACACGATCTCAGCGTGGTTTGGGCACAGGCATGAGCGATTTCAGATGAAATATGGCGGTTTTCATCTTAGCTATACGTACAAGGCTCAGAAGAGCAGAGAAAATTCCACGCGTCTTGATTAACCAAACGTGAACTTCAGGTGCTTCTTAAGCGCGCAATGCACTTTCCTTTTCACTTCTGAGTTTCATGAAGTCATTTTGCTTTGAATTGGAACAGCCGACAACTCTGCTTTTGAGAACCTGGCAGTGAAGAGCCCTTAAAAACATCTGCAACTTTCCTGTTACAATGGTTCAAGACAATTATTCTCCATTCCTCTTGCTCGCCTAGACGACAAAGTGAAGTCACCAGCAACCGTTCCAAAAAGGTTGCCCTAAAATTCATTCGTCGAAAACACAATGACGGCACTCATCGAATACAGTAGGCATATACAGTGGTTACACAACTGTACTGTCTTCGTGACTATGAGGACTGACCTTTTTGCGCGCTTTCCCTCTCTTCTTTCACTTTCTGTACAGATGGTTTCGGTGTTTGTAAACAAACTGGCTTGCGCTGAACGGCCTACACCAACAGACTTCTGGTGTGGCACTTCCGGCAATGCTTTTGCAATGGTCCTGGTGGTGTTTTCATGAATTTGCTGCTCTATTATTTTTGGCGCATTCTTTGGATGGATGGATGGATATGGCTGTACCCCTTAGATCGGGCGGTGGCTAGCGCCACCAAGCCGTAATACCTAATGAACAAAAAACTATATTTATTTTTTTTCCTTAAAAAGTGAGTTTGAGGATTCGTACTTTGCAGTGAAGAGTTTAATTTTCACTCGTGCCTTGACTTTAGCCACCCATCAGATAACCTCCTCCTAGTTAAGTCCACCCGCTTAAAGTCTATTTTGCCCTCCCGGTCCCTAAACCCCAGTGCTTTGAAAAACTCTGCGCCATCATCCTGAACTTTTTCCCAAGACAATTTCCCAATACTTTGAAATGTGTTAAGAGCGACATCTAGCGGCTACATGAAGGGGCTCGACGTAACACAAGGTGAGTATAAGCGCGGCCACTGCTGCAGGTAACACGGCTCGCGTGGCCGAATGGCGCCGCGCGAAATATCCCTCGTGGCGTTCCTCAAAGCGCGGCTCCTTGCTGCGTGTGGCCTGCTCTGACAGTGGTCGCGCCTATACAAACAGAACAAGCATAAATTACCGGAGAAGTTTGTCAGTGAACTTAATTGGGCCAGCTGGTTCATCATGTCGACAATGTGGATGCGCTTAAAACACGCGTAGCGGGAATTGGCCGCGCGATAACCTGTCTTTTACCCGTCCGCGTCTTCAATGCGCACCCACATCGTCGACATGCAGGAAAAAAGTTGCTCGGTTCATTCGATTCAGCTTTTCGACTATAACGGAAAACATTCCTCCTGTTGAACCCTGGACATATTTGTGTTTTCGTCTAAGCACACAAGCTCAGAAAAAAACGCTTATTTCTGCGCCTGTGTTACACCGGGCACTTTTTAAAAAGATCGGCGGCGATCGGAATTGCTCGCGATTCGACGTGCTCGTGTGACGGAGAACTTATAAAATGTACTGATGTGATGACGTGAACTGTGTCTGTAGGGCCATGCGAACTATCGTGATTTACTCACGAGTAAGCTATTCGTGAATCAAGCTTTCAAGTGGAACCTACCCAAACCCACAGTCGAAGTTCACACCAAAAATTAATTCGCTCTAATTTGTCGATGCTAATTAGCGGCAGAAAGACAAGCCATGAGTCATTTGCTCGCACAGATGAGAGCCCACTCGCCAGTGTCGAAACGTGGACACCACGACGTACACTGTGCGGTGATTCATGTTAAGCGCAGCTACTTTGTGCCCCATGATGTTTCAAACTATACACATCATTATATCTCTCTAACTATAAATAAAACACCTTTGCCATGAATTTTCAGGGTTAAGTTTCACGTTTTGCTACCCATTTGAGGCGTCAGTACACTTATGTGCCACGGGTGGAAGAAGACTTTGACTGATGTGTTCGTGGTGATCGGGGGCCTTCAACTGGTCGTCTGACTGTTGCCTCTGTGCCATTTCTACATTTCGCTTTACATTGCTTTTCATGAAGTGGGTAGAACAAACCCACTCTTAGAGGGAATCCAGATTTTTCGCGTGAACACTGCAATACAGGTGTTCTCTCTATCGTCATCGGTGTAAAAATAGAACGTTTTCACTGGCATATAAAATAATTCAGGCATATAGACTACTTCCTGACTTGACACCTCGACTTCCCAGTGCTTCATCAGAAGGATTTTATCCGCATAAAACATCGGAACATATGCAGCCACGGCCATCAACTTATGCAAAAACCACGCAAAAACCGGAAGTTCCCCGTGATAATTTTTTTGGTGAACGCACAATGTTGCCAGAGACTGGCAGGCTCTGGTGAAACTTGTGCATACAGCTTTCAAAAATCTTTATCCGGTTCTTCACTTCAGGGCAGCCAGCCAGTTTCTCTAAACTAGTCAACATTGCCTCCCTTTCTCTGTTTCTTGTTTCTATCCTTCCTTTACTTTCATGCGCTGCATCGTTTACCAGACTAGGTTGAAAAAGTTTTAACAGGGATTGGCGCGCATTCCCATAAGGCTAGCACGCTTCAGTACGCGGATGGTGTGAAACTTCCGGCCATTACTTTTTCACAAGGATGTGATGTGTAATCATCCATGTATACCAACTCTTACGGAATGTCCCAATACTTATTCATCTTGGCTGCGATAGTGGGTCGAACCTTAAGATACTGCACTACTGAACTGCAGCTTACTGGTGAGAACGACTAAGCTGGTTCGTAAAACCATAAACACTGAACATATAGCATGATTTGCTTTTACCAAGAAGTTATACCCCTGTAAAACGTGGCAACTTAAGTGCACTTTGAGCGAGTACACTTAGCCGCGAGTGTCACTTGCGCGCTGTCACACGAGCAACTTTAGTGTCACTCGCTGCAAAGTACACTTGCCGGCAAGCAAGTGCGTTCCCAAACCTCACTTCACTGTGACGGGCTGCGATGAAGTGTGTAGCCTCGGTACTAGTGGCTTATACAGAAAAACGCTGTTGCATAAAGCGGCGCTCATAATATATTGATATCATTGTTTTTGTTATGATTGATATTGTTATGTATAAAACAAGGCATAAAATACAACAATAACTTCGCTACTTTCACCATCAGGCTGTTTGCGGCCATGTCCGCTAGGGGTATGCGGCAGCACATGCACAGCAATGGCGGCGTCCGTCACATTGTTTACTTCCAGGTACACTTGCACATGTGCAGGGCAGTTGGCCTCTAGTGATTTCAGATGGGATATGCCACAGGTGCTACTTCCACGAAGACAACGTGGTCCAAAGATGAGACACAGCCGCAAAAAATAACGAATATACGTTGTTCTAGAAATCCATCAATCGCCACTGACATTCTTTCCAAAGTACACTTGGCTTTCTCGTGTAGCAGTGAACTTCCAAAATGACACTTCGTGAGCGTGAGTACATTCGCTCAAAGTGAACCTAAGTTGCCACGTTACAGGGGTATAACACTTGCTATTACATGTATTGGTTATGTTGGGAGTATTCAGTTTCGTTATGTTGTACAACCGCGCAGTCATGCACAAAACAGTCGGCATAGAAGGGGCCTGTGGAGGAGTTTCAAATAATTTTCTATATCAAAGGTAATTACAGCTGGATAGTCGTTGGTTTATATACGGTGAACAAACACTTGCCTACGTCGCGATGCCAAGGGAGGCCGTGAAAAGGAAATATAGCCACTCGGCAAACCTGCCCCACTGGCAGTTAGAACATGATCTTCAGAAACGGTACCGAAGTGTCACGAGTACTTCACAGTCAAAGCGCAGGGACAGAACTTTCAACCAAACACACCGGTCAATTGCGAATTCCAGAACTACTGAACGTGCGACGACCACAACATTGATTTTGAATGGGCGGAAGTAGCCTGGGGGAAAGAGGGGGGCGTTCAAGCTTTCCACGTATTATGGCTAATAGGCGCTTTCGGTAAGGCCTACGCATACGCAAATCACACACATGCTATTCACATATATGAAGACGGAATTGGGTACATTTAATTACAGGACAGGCCAAAACATTTCACATGCAACTTCGTTTATGTTCACAATACCACTACATCAGAAAGAAGTGCTGCATACTTACTGCGGCAGTGAAAACCGAAAGGTAATGATCCCAGGAACGGTACTGGGAAATTTACTCATGCTGTTTTTACTCTATTCTTTTGCCTGTGATATACTTAGATGTAAAGAAAATAAATTCACCGAAAATACAGCTTGCTCCTGACAGGGTCAACCCGGCAACCTAAAGATTACGCATGCGAGGCCCTTACCGTTTCAGATATGGCGGAGATTGTCCTCTCGTCCACTTTATAGGGTACTTAAGTGCATGAAAATTCCGAAGTGTTAGCTAGTGCTCTTTGTGGCCATCACGCTGACAATGGAACACTTTTACATGTTAGATGCGAAGCAGCTTATGGCGGAGTTCCATCCGGTGAGTGGCATGACCACCCTTACTGCATTTGCGCGTCTCCTACCCCTTTCTCTCACCTCTCCCACAGCGTCCACACCCCTACACACACAGCCACTTACACATGGCTCCACGCGCTGTGTAAGCTGTGGACTCTCCTCCTTAAACGCCGATGATGGCGTCGAGGAACGAGATTCTGCAGACGTACAGTAAACCCTCGTGCTCACACATTAGGTGTGATGGTGAAACCGCGTGGCGTGCTTCAACAAGCGTTTGGCATTGGATTCGATGAAGTTTTATTGGGTCCTCCAAAAAAACAAAGAACTATGTCGCGGGCCTCTACCCTGTGGGTAGAGAAATTCCGAGCTCCTCATCTGCCTCGCAGGCTTGGGACAGCCCAGAGCAGATCTGCCAAGGATGAGCTGCCGGTTGTTACCTATAATTTGGCAGATGTGATGTTCGGAAAATGAGCGAATTTGTTACACTTTCAGAGCAAAAGTTCTAATGAAGCTATTTCCGAACATTGTGGACAAATTTTACTTGGGTATAGGACGGGGAACGGCAACAGAAACTTAAGTGAATTCATGGTGTGCTCCACTTGCAAGGACAATTAACATCGCCCAAGGTGCCCGTGATGAACGAAGCTTTAATTCAACCCATGCGCTGCTTCACATGCTACTCATGGTTCCTTTTAGTGGGAGATGGTGTATTTGCACAAGAACTAAGTGATACAGCGATAAAGATGCAAATGCGCTGTAAATACAAATGCAGGTAACGATACAGCTATTTGGAAACAAAACTGTAGTGGTTCAGCTGGGTATTTCATTTTGCTTATTGTAGAACGTAATTCAACCTAGTGCATGGAACATACTTTTTTTAACAGTTCATTCAAAACATGATAATAGTTAGCCCTTACGGTCCACTTTCAGATGACAAACAAAAGCGGCGGGCTTCGCTTTTTTTTTATTGATACTGTAAGCCTTAACAGGCTCATACAGGAGTGGGAAGAAATTATACAGATTGTCATCTTCACATTAGACCACAGAAAAAAAATAGTAAACAAAAAATGAACACAGGAAAAAATAAGAATGAACAGTACAGACTACTCTAAACAATTACAAATTACAACTGTACATCTAGTCGAAGAACCAAGAAATAAAACAGAATAAAAACACCACAGGCTAACAGGGAAGAGTGCATATTAGACACAGATCTGAGAATTGAAACATCGAGTGGCATACAAATCAAAACGTACATTCAATGAAAAGTTGCGCCATTATTCTACAACGCTGCAACTTACTGATCCAAAAACTTTTCAAGATTGGTAGTGAATGATTCGAGAGATTCTGAGGACACTATATCACGTGGCAGGTTATTCCATATTTCTATTACTGACGGAAAGTAGGAATACTTAAATGAATTGCAACGGGAGATGAAAGGCCTGATACTCTTGTCGTGGTTTGTTCTGGCGGAGCGATGATATGGTGGTTTCAAGTACTCGTGTTTGTTGATGTTAATGTTGTCATGATAAAGCAGATAAAGAAATTTTAATGCAGCTATGTGTCGCCGGATCACCAGTGGTTGAATGCTTGCCCTATTGCGGAGCGCGGTTATGTTGACATCTCGAGAATACTGAGAATACACAAATCGGAGCACTTTATTTTCTATTCCCTCCAGCTGGTTAAGAAGGTAAGTTTGATGCGGGTTCCAGATTACACTGCCGTATTCGAGGATTGGTCGTACAAGGCATTTATAAATTGTTAGTCAAACTTTTGAAGGGGCTAGAACGAGTTTCCTGCGAAGATATCCCAGCTGTCTGTACGCTTTTGTGCACGTCTGATTAATGTGAACATCCCATTTTAATGTGTTTGTGATGGTAGCGCCCAAATATTTCACCGAAGCGGCCTCTGCTACGTGTAGTCTATTTAAATGATACGCAAATTTTAAGGGTGCTCTCTTTCGGGTTATATGCATATACGAGGTTTTTCCTACGTTTATTTCCATTCCCCATTCTTGACACCATCTTGAAATGTTAGTTAGGAAGGTATTAAACCGTAACTGATCGTCGATCGTTCGTACTGTGGTATAAATGACACAGTCGTCAGCAAACAGTCTAACTGTGACGTCAGGTTCAACATGACAATGAATGTCATTAACGAAAATTAGGAAAATAATCGGGCCTAGCACAGACCCTTGTGGGACCCCAGAGTAAACGTCTAACTCTTCAGATTCAGCGTCGTTTACTTTAAAGTGCTGACTGCGGTTTGAGAAGTAGGCGGCTATCCAGTGTACTAAATTGGTTTCAATCCCGATAATCTTCAGCTTGTCAATTAGTTTTTGATGGGGCACCTTATCAAATGCTTTGGAGAAATCTATGAATATTGCGTAACATTGAAGTCTTGAGTTAATTACGGTAGCAAAGTCATGTGCTATTTCGAGAAGTTGGGTTATGGTAGAGAGCCCTTTTCGAAAGCCGTGTTGTTTTGAGTAAAGTAGGTTGTTATCTTCTAAGTAAGTGGTGATTGCCTTGTTGACTATATGCTCCATTAGCTTGCAACAAGAACTAGCCAGTGAAATCGGCCTGTAATTGGTCACAAGTAATTTGTTACCCCCTTTATGAATAGGAAGGACCCTGGCACGAAGCCAGTTCGTCGGCAGTGTGGCTGTTTGAAGCGATGATACGAAAATTGCATGTAGGAAGGGAGTTATTTGTTCTGCGTAGCGCCGTAGAAAGGCATTTGAAAGATCGTCAGGGCCTGAACGTTTCTTGACGTCAATCTGCAGCAACAAGTTAAGTATTCCATCATGAGTTATGACTAGTTCCGACATTGATAACGCAGAATCTAGCACAGTTTTGTTTTGAGCAGACGCAGAAGTGCGTGTAAAAACCGACTGAAAGTACCTGTTAAACGTGTTGGCAATAGTGAGAGCTTCATCCGTAATAGTCCCGTTGGTATCAATTTGAGTAACGTGGTCCGCGGGCTTGGATAGATAGCGCCAAAACTTTTGTCGATGCTGTGTCATGAAACTTGTTAATGTCGTTGAAAAGAAAACGTCTCTTGCGTTCCTAGTAGATGCTTTTGTTTTTCTTGTCTCTCTTGTTTGGAATGATTTCTTTGCAGCGAAACCTTTGTATATCCTACTTCACGTAATCACAACTGGTTCATCTACACAGAGCACCACTTGCCCTTTCACCTGCGCTTCCGCTAAATGTAACGCACCTTCGTCATCTGGGGAGGGAAACGTTCAGGCATCGGTTACTTCCCTCCAAGCTGCTTCCGCGTCGGTGAATTTTTACATTCATTGTGCCCTCTCTATATGTGGTCACTGAAGGCACCGTAGCCATAAAACTACTGGACATTACCTGCGCCTTCTGTGCATAAAGTCGTTAACTCAGCCGCAGCACCAACAACAATGTTCGAGATCACCACGTTGAAGAATATGCCTCGCTTTAAAATCATAGCGTGAAATGGCTTAACGATTTTCGTTAGTAGAAATGGCGACAACATTTCCGGTGTTGCCCCGCCGCGGTGGTCGATTGGCTAAGGTACTCGGCTGCTAACCCGCAGGTAGCGGGCTCGAATTACGGTTGCGGTGGCTGCATTTTCGATGGAGGCGGAAATGTAGGCCCGTGTGCTTAGATTTGGGTGCACGTTAAAGAACCCCAGGTGGTCAAAATTTCCGGAGCCCTCCCCTACGGCATCTTTCATAATCATATGGTAGTTTTTGGGACGTTAAACCCCATATATCAATCAATCAATTTCCGGTCTCCTTTCGCCCCGAGCAAAGCCTCACGAAAAGCAAGAGAACAGGAACTCCACGTTTGTCGACGCCAAAATGCGGTGCTCCTTTACGCGAGCTGCGCATGCGAGCACTACATCCTACCTCGGCAACGGAAAATCGAGCTACACGGCTGAAGGAATCCGAAAGCCTCTTTCGTCTATGGAGAACGCCGTACTCACTCAAAGCGGATATATTCTAGCCAGGGTCCACTAGACCGTGCTATTGATCCAACATTACACGCGCTCATACACGCTGGCAGAGCCTCCTGGCGCTTTTCAGTCATTGCAACTTAGCTGGCACGGATATATGACCGACTCACACTTGGCTGGCTGCAAGCATGGCGATAGTTGGCGTCATATATGTGCCACCGTGTGATGCTAAAATCCCCTGGGAATGCTTTTCGCCAAAGGCCGCCTTTTATACCCCTTTCATTTTTGACCATGTGAATTGTGTTTATCTACTATAGTGCGTAGAGAAACGCATTTTCTTCACCATCCGCGCGTTTGCGTCTGCAAAAAAATAGGCATCGCTGTCCTGTTGTGTCTCTTACGATTCACTTATTTGACGCGTCCTATTTTTCTGGAGCTTGTTTTGTAATACGCCCCCCACTGGATTGACGTGTAGCTAAAGCCTCGTCTTTTCATATTTATTTGAATCTGAGAAAACTGTTTCTTCTATATTATTTATTGTTCATCATTTAATTGGTTATAAATATTGATAACTACATAGTTCTCTACAGCCGCCGAAATCCAACACGCGCGCGATAACACATACGTTTAACGTGATGCTGTCTGTGGCACTTGATCAAAAGCCGGGTACGCGATAACGTTGAAAGCCCTGGGTATTTACACTACTGTAACTATATATAGTGCAAGTTGGCAGACGTAAACCATATGTGGTTCAGAAATGCTTGAAAAGCTGAAACGCACATGTATTTTTTTTTAAAGAACACATACGCACTATGTGTACATCACTGCCACGCTGAAGTCCTTGTTTCCGGTGCCGTTTATGGCATGCTTTGAATAGTATCTCGGCTCGTACTCACTAATATTGTTCGCAAGAAATAAAAGTTTTAGCCACTCCTGAGGCTGGACACACCCTTACCAAAGCCATATTCCGGTGGCGTAGAAAGGTCATGAATGAAAATGCTTGTGAATTAGATCCACGATATTACTTTTGTTGTTGGTTTGCATGTGTGCCTCGTACTAGGTCGTATGCTCACGTGGCTCAGTGAAAATGCAATTCCTTTAAACTGGCACAGTGAACGGCAGTTTGTAATAGATAATAGTCACGCCTTCTTACATATATACTGACGGAAACAAACGTATAAAATATGTATATGAAATATTGCATCAAATGTAGGTCGTGGCTAAGAACTTAGCACGATTGCGTTATCTGAAGGTGGTCCGCTTATTTGCGCAACCGCTTTTTCTCTATCGTAGATTACCCAAAATTCCGTTTTTAAATGCGGAGCATTTTTTGGCCAACTTCGGCGGCTTTGAGCGTATCTATCTATCTATCTATCTATCTATCTATCTATCTATCTATCTGTCTATCTATCTATCTATCAATATATATATATCAATCTATCTATCTATCTATCTATCTATCTATCTATCTAGCCACCAACGACTTTTAGTTCTGGCAGTTTCAATTACGGTATCAATAACAAACTTGGTATGACATAGCATGGCTGTATGAACAACATATTTGATTAGTGATAATATGAAAATCATGACAAGCATGTCATGAATTCATGCTTTCTATTTCATGGTCCTGCAGCACTTGCGGTAGTTTCGTTCAGATGACATGTTGCAAAACTGGTATTGTATGACATGATTGCGTGGCAAACACAAGCTTCAGACTCTTGCATGAAAATCATAACATGTGCGTCCTGTAACAACATTACTACATGCCACGCTCATGCTGAGCTCGAGATTATACGAAACTTCACTCATATCGAAATAAATGTCTCTCGCTGAACATCGATATATTTCAATTTTTATGCAAGAAATGTGACCGATGTGCTTCAACTGGTGCATAACAAAAAATCATACCTTATCCGGGTTTTCGCGTGTTTTTCATTTTATTTCTTGTATTGATAACCAAGAATCCACAGAAAATGGCAACACCGAATTAGGGTTATCATTTAAAAGAAGCTTTTCTTTCACGCCTGTACATTGTCCCTGTTTTTCAAAGAAACCCCAGTTTTATTTTGTTCTTCGAAGTGATAAGAGATCGTTCACACAGCGAGCATCAATCATGCTTAAGGTGAGCCCAAAAAATTTTCTTACAACGTTAACAAAGAAATAAGTGGGGTCACTTGGCTCATATAGACATTTTTTTAAATTGCGCAAAAAATTGCCTACTCTGATTTGTTCATGTAATTAAGCACGTTATAGAGAAAGTTGTAAAGGTCGCTTCTAATTAAGCGAAAGCTGTGCAGCCTTAGCGAGATAAACTTATTGAAATGCACCTCAATGCAATAGGTACACTTGAAAAAAAGCAATGAGGGCGAATGAACAAGCTGATGGTTGGACTAATCGACAGTTAAGGGGCCGGACGAGTAGATACACGTATTTGTGACCAGGTCCTGGTCATATTTTTTATTGTTTTGTCGGGCATCCTGTGTGCGTTTTATCAAACTCCTTTTACAGCAGCGCCCGACCTATTCGCAGGTGTCCTTTTACACTACGCTGCGGTTGACTTCATTTTAAAGATGACAGTCTTTCTTGGGGACCTTCGACACAAAAATTTTTGTCTTTCTGTCCATTTGTTGTTTTTCTGGCCTTAACGGTACTTTAAAAGACAACAAACGATACCACAGACGGCCAACCCCACCCACAGCGTCCACCAATATGACTGAAGTTTTTGGACCTTAGCGTTTGTCACGCTGCGCTGATACTGCAACGCTTGCACGAAAAGGCAAATATTTTCAACGTTTCCTAAGACGACACGGTGGCGGCACCTACCCGTCGCCTTGCGTTCTACACCTTATCACTTCTCAAACGAGCGCACCCGCCACGCGCTTCGTTTTTCAAGATGACTGCCATATAGCGCTCATATGTCACGTGTGGCGTGGCTCGAAGCGCTCTTTCGCCTCCGCTGCACACTCGAGGAACTCTGACGCAGCGCCTCCAGAGTACCATTCGCTGATTTTTCGCGCAAAACATAAACTAACGTTTTGTTCACTCTCTTCAGACGCAAGGCTATTGTCTTTCGACGACATTTGCAGTGTAACATGCAGATACGGGGCCAAATTTTTTTTTATTTGAAGCATTTCTTAGCGAACTTCAGAGATTTCTAGCGTATCTATCTATCTATCTATCTATCATAGCATTAAAAATGTGATATCTAAGTCATGACTATTATGATTTACTAGTCATGGTCTTGCTGCACTTGCGGTGCTTTTGTCCACATGACAAACTGGAAAACGGGTATGGTATGACATCACTTCATGGCGAACAATACATGCTGAACATCAGCGGCAGGCCCTAACGGGCAAATCATGACATGCAAGTCACGAAAGTCGTGACTGTAAATATGACTTACGTAGACGCCATATGCCATACACTCATGATCCACTTGTGGCCGTTTCGCTAGCTTCACATATACCAAATTTTGTATTACACGACGCAAATAGACGACGAAGGTAGACGTCCGAATAGGCTAACCATGACATGCGTGCCATGTAAAACATGACTACACGCTAGGCTTATGATGCGCTCACGGTCGTTTCGCTGGCTTTACATACACACAATTTCGTATTGCATGGCGTGAATGGATCACGAAGGTATGTGACTGGTGCAAACATGATAATCATGACATACGTGGCACAAAAGAACATATTACATAATACGCTCATGATGCGCTCGCGGCCATTTCGCTAGCTTCGCATATACCAAATTAGGTATTACGTGTCGTAAATGGACAACTAAGGCAAGTTACACGTCCAAACATGATAATCACGATATGCGTATCAAGTCAAACATGACCATATGATTGATTTGTGGGGTTTAACGTCCCAAAACCACCATTTGATTACGAGAGACGCCGTAGTGGAGGGCTCCGGAAATTTTGACCACCTGGAGTTATTTAACGTGCACCCAAATCTGAGTACACGGACCTACAACATTTCCGCCTTCATCGGAACTGCAGCCGCAGCCGGGAATCGAACCCACGATCTGCGGGTCAGCAGCCGAGTACCTTAGCCACTAGACCACCGCGGCGGGGCGATGACCACATGCAACACTCATAGTGCACTCGCGGTTGTTTTGCTAGCTACACATATACGAAATTTGGTATGACGCGGCGTCAATGGAGGTGAGTAGAACACAAATTTCAGGCGCAAACTTGCTAATCATGACATGTAAGTCATGTAGGTCATAATTTAAATGCCTACCACTGCTGGGGCTCGTATTGCAAACGTTAGTGACGCCGTCGAGGTGCGGCTATAAACAACATACTTGCATCTTATCTAGATACCTCAGTGTGCACAACATTTTTACTTAGTGCTCGTGTGTAACATGGCATCGTATGATGTTTGCTTTTTTGGACATTTGTTTTGTTGCTTTTTTTTACGAGTAAGACATGCAACATTTCACTCGTCTGTGTTTCCCTTGTGCATCAAAACTTGTGCTTTTCACATACCCAGTGTTGTAAACGTCGTGTAATCATTTTGTAATACTTTGGTAGCCATTTAGCAACGTGTGCATTGTTTTATGATTGACCGTACGCTGTTTTCTTGTTTTCTTTGTTGTTTTTCTCTCTTTAGGTTTGCTTATTTTATGTAAACTTGAAACTGATATAATTTTGATGCATTTTCTTTTTTTCTTATTTCTTGAAGTTTTGAAAATCGACGTCAAATTGTTTTTTCATGTTTGTGCTCTGCGGATTTTGTAATGCCAAGTGAAAAGGGGTAGGAGCCTCGTCAAGCTGCTAACATAGCAGCTTTTTGCTCTTATCCTTGCGTTTTCTTTTTCGCAACTCTGTGAAGAAAATGCTCAATAAAACTGAAACTGAAACTGAAACTTGTGGTAATTGTATAAGTACTACTTTCATACCCACCGTCACATTGTGCTGGTTTTACAGTGACATATCAACCTTCCTTATGCGTGCTTCGTATATCGTGGATTGCCAATGTACGTGAGATCTAAAAATTTGTTTCACTTGTACATTACACGCTACATGTAGAATGGCGCTTCCGTTTCAAGGCGTCTGCGAATGGGCACTCACTTGCTTTTAAGTGGGACAGCTCGCACCTCTCCAGTTGTAGGGTATACATCATAGCGTGAATCGATCACCTTTTTTTTTTTTTCAAATGCGGAGCATTTCTTGGTCCCACGATGTCGCGCTTCGGTGTCGGTGGTGGCGCTGTCCACACCTCCACTGCGCATGCTCACGTCTCGTGCTGGCCCGAGAAGACACTAGCAAGACTGTCACTCCCAATCCCTTCTCTCGCCTTGCAAGGATGACGCAAGCAGTGTATGCTAGTAAAAAAAATGCCACCCGCATCTTCTCACGGGTGGAACTCGAGTAAATGCGTCGCAGATTGGTGTGGTATCGATTGAATATTGCGGGAATGTTTACGGTTTGGGAATGCCTAATTGTTAATTTGTCTTTATTATTCTTCTTTATTCAATGAAGTGAAAGCGTTGCCTTCAACGTCAAGATAAAGCCAAATAAAGACGCCCTTCTCTGAATTCATAACGCGCGATACAGGATTGGTCAGTGTGTGCTATAGCGAGCTTCTTGAATAAAATAAACGATGTCCTCGCGCTGCACAAGCGTTCACTGACCAATCCGTATATATTCGGAATCCCTAATGGCTATAGGTGGCACGCCGTGCAATCGAAGATGGTTGCGAGAGGAGGGTCAACCCGCGAACTCGCATAAGAAAAGATGGGACACACGTACGTATGCCCCGTGCCACTTTCACCGGATGAACTATTGATCGTCCAATGAATCTATATCGAACAGGGTGCGGAGAACATTTCACTTTGAAACCCGCTTCTATCTATCCATAAACGCACAAAAGTAAGTGTCCCAGCTTTGACCAAGTTTTGGAAAAAAATCGCGAGCCCACGCGACTTTGATTGATTGATGTGCGGCATTTAATGTCCAAAAACCACCATATAACTATGAGAGATGCCGTAATGGAGGGCTCCGGACACTTCGACCACCTGGGAGTTTTTACCTTGCACCCAAATCTAAGCACACGGGCCTACAGAATTTTCGCCTCCATTGAAAATGCGGCAGCCGCAGCCTGGATTTGATCCCTCGTCCTGCAAGTCAGAATACAAATGCCTCAGCCACGAGACCACCGCGGATGCACCTCGCACGACTGTCAGCACAGAATGAATGTTACAAGATTCGCAAAAGCACTGAAGAATGTTATACTCACGTAAAACAAGTTTAACTGCAAAAGTCAGACGATAACATCAACGTGACTGATATGTCTACTCTGGGGTATATATAATCGAAATGAAGAGTTGCCACGTACTTTCTCTAAAACTTCGCATCTCGCAAGGAAGAATCAGATTTATCGTGTCACGTACGGTACGGTTTATGCACTTCTGCACAAAACAAGCAAACTGGTTAGCTTTTGTTCCATGCTTATGCATTATGACTGAGGCTAGCACAGCAAACAAGGAATCGTCTGCCTACTAACCATCCTCGAGGGGATGCCCCTGAATTCTGCGTGGTGAAGCAACAGCTTACGGGCATTGCGAATAGGCACTGGATCTCTACTTCTAAAGTAGTGCTGGTGGCAGATTTTCCTCTGAGTGTCTCGCTTTATTTCTCCTATTCCTTTCTCCTTTATGCCGGATTCTACGTAAAGTGCTTCCTGTGCGTTGTGGAACAAAAGAAATTCGCAGTGTGTGCGTCAATTAAAAGTAGACTACTGGTCTCTGTATCCAATCGAAGTCTTCTGTCTCTTATTGACCATTCACAAAGATCGGTATGTTTCAGTAGGAAACATCGGTTCATCACTGCGTGCTTTGCGACTCACCAGGTTTATCTTTTGCGCAACGCCGCAATGAGCGCCAGCGTCAATGGAGAGTTTGAGGACGGGGACCCCAAGGTGCTTGGGGACCCAAGAAGTTTGCGACTTGCCAGGGCGCATGCGCGGAATCCAAGCTAATTTTGCGTTCTTGCGCTCGTGTTCACCCAAGGCCGCAAATTCAAAAACGAGCGTAGGCCCCCAAGCTGCCTTGGGTCGCCAGCGAGATGAAGCAGACGGAACGAGAGCCACGGTACCATATAGCCCACGTCTCATATTTTTTTTATTTTGCCATGAAAGAGGGGGGGGGGGGCGTGTGTTTTAACCAACGCAGCTTGCGTTTGAAACAGTTCTCAAACTCTGCTGATCCTCCGAACGCAAGAGCAACCTACGCAACGCAGCTTGGGGACCTTTCTCGGGCCCCCAATTCTCAATCTCTCTAATGCCCCTGCCAGTGTAAGCGTTAAGGCCCACTGCTTCACATCTACACACGGTTTCTTATCGGTTGATAGTGTAACTTTTAAGGTCATTTATTTTACTTCAGTGAGCCAACGCGAACAGCTAAGTTTACCTTTGAACAAACGCGGCCACAGCAACAACGATTGAATGTTCGGTGCCGCATGTACATGGCTCGACACGGCTTGCCCCAAATCAAATCATCGACGGCTGGAGCTCCATTCATTGACATCAGTATACAGCGTTCATTGATTGCCGCAGTATTATTTTCAGTTTCCCGGCCACAAGCTCAGCCAAATCAAGATATTCTTTTTGATTGTTCTGACAGCTACTCTGTTAACATCGCGACTCCGTAAAAATTGTTCAAGCACACACATGCAAACACAGACACACGCGTGAATATACAAAGAGTAAAAATAGACCCCCCCCCCCTCCTGGTAAAAAAAATGCGTCTCTGTTGCACAGCAAATGCTGCTCTTTTCCTGCATCAGCTGCAGAAGTGTGCAACTAAAATGAGCGGTTTACCCGTTATTTACTTCCTGTATTGTAACTTACGTATATTTAATGCAAACTGCTGATAACAATTAGTGCTATCACTGCAAAAAAACACCGAATTTAACATTCTAATGTATTTTCATAGGAGTTCTGCATAAAGTAATTTACGTGTTGCCATTTAATACACGCCCAAACTTTGTCTGTACATTCTCACGCACCACCATCACGTCACCTGTTTTTATCAAATATCTGCCGCATAACTTTAAGTGCAGTTTTTATTATCTTCCCTTGAACCACGCCTTTGAAAGAGGGCGGAAATCTCCAGTTATTAAACTAAAGCCACGGTTTTCTTTAATCCTGTATGGTCTCCTTTTTATGTCGACTGTCTTAAAACATGACACCATTTAAGTAGTGCATCAAGTGAAAAACATCACAGCATGGTTCCTTATATTGTTATTATTTCAAAGGCAACTGGGTGGTCTTTTTTCGCAGAAATAAATGAAAATTTCAGTATATTTTTGAGGTATCTCATTGGAATACGGCACTGAGTTTTTTTCTTTTATTCCTAGACCATCATGACGTGATTGTAATAAAATACATGTGTTACCGAAAGTAATTGAAAACCAGCCGCACGTTGGGCACTGTCGTAAGAAAAAACTTGGTTCATGTGTCCACATCTGCTCTGTGCTTGCGAACTACTTTCGAATATTCTTTGAACTTTTGTTTGATGCTACCATACTTCAAGCACCCTTTTCGTTTTCTTTCAAGTACTAGAAACATTGAAATTTTTTGGGGCCATGTCCTTTCTGGTAACTCAATTGAGCGAAATCACTCGTAGGTCTATTCTGTTTTTCAGGGGTGTTTTTGAAACATTACTCGCCCGAATCCCCTTGGCAACAGCAGATCATTTCTTGCCATTTTTATGCACTATTTCTCATCTAAGCACATCAATGCTTTACCCGCGCAAATATTCATCTCGAAAAAATTGTGCAGCGTCTGTATAGCAACTGAAAATACGAATACATTTAGTCTAATGCAATGTTTAAACTGAGTTTTAAAACTTTTGTAGAAAAAAATGTTTAAACTGGTGGAATACGTAGATGCTTAGTTATATATTTTTTTCGCAGTATGTACATCATAGTTCATTTCATTTCTGTAACCCTGAGACATGATGGGCTACAGTCATGCTTGGTAACTGAAGAGAGATTTTAGCGGGGGCGTTTCAACTTAACAAGAACGTCTCTCCTGTTTTGTTTCAAATGAAAGACTTCTGAAAAAAAATCGTCTGGTCTGCGTGGCACGCGACAGAGACATAGCGAAAACTGCAAAAGCGGCCTTTCAAAGCCTTTTTAAAACACTACCTGGGTAAGTGCTACAAACGCCCTTGCCGGGTACACACTACGCGATAAGTAATCATAATTTTTGTGTAGTAGGCTGGAATTCACTATGCTACCTTTCGGCATTTGTCACAGAAGCTAAGTCATAGAAGCTGCATTCGTCACATTCGTCCCAGGTCATTCGTCACAAAAGCTGCACACTTTCAAAAGAGTTTGGTGCTATTTTTTTTATCCAGTGGCTGATGACAATACAGAATCATGCCTGAAGTGGGTTGCGCCACAGTTAAAGGAAGATGAGGAACAATTTTTTGTAATGAGCTGGAGCATTGTACGACCCACTTGTAACGCAATTCACAATTTGTGACGCCCCGCCACGGCGGTCTAGTGGCTAAGGTACTCGGCTGCTGACCCGCAGTTCGCGGGTTTGAATCCCGGCTGCAGCGGCTGCATTTTCGATAGAGGCGGAAATGTTGTAGGCCCGTGTGCTCAGATTTGGGTGCAAGTTAAAGAACCCTAGGCGACCAAAATTTCCGGAGCCCTCCACTACGGCGTCTCTCGTAATCATATGGTGGTTTTGGGACGTTAAACCCCACATACCAATCAATCACAATTTGTGACACGTGGTTGTTCCTTTGCTGTTCTAAAACACTTCATTACTTGTACTAACACGGTTCCTTTCCAGACATCGAATCTGCCTAGAGAAGTTTGCAATAGTGTTTCAAGCACCGGTGTTGTCTTTGGTAGAACACATGTCTGGCACGCAGGGGGCCCGAGTTCAAGTTCCGCTGTGTCCCTAATTCTTTTATTTACTAAGTTTTACATTGAATTCTGCCATTGCATCACAATATGTGTCGCGTGCGCCGTAGTTGTCTTCCGCTTATGTCCGTAGCCACTATCGCATGAAACAAGAAACAAACTTAGCATGCATACTTCTCTGAAGTATGTGAAAGATAGCACAGTGAATGCTGCCCTACTACACAAAGGTAGTATTAGGGCGTAGTGGGTACCCTGCAAAAGTGGTTGTAGCAGTTACCCAAATAGTGTTTAGAAAGGTATTTTATAGGCCACTCTTCCCGCTTTCTATGTGAATGTGCTGCGCGTTTTGTGCAGGCCAGCTACTTTCTTCTTTTTTTATCTCGTGCGATAGTGGTTAGGGGCACCGGGAGTGCTGACGGTGGGCAACTACACGGCACACGCGTTTCCTGTTGTGTTCTCATAACGTTCGGTGTAAAACAGTCGCACAAGGTTTCGTAAAACCTTGACAGCTGACTACCGTAATGCATTTTGGAAGTGGCTGAAACAAATATGTTGGTTTGTTAGAACCGGGAAAATATTAGATATGAACAGTTTTATGGACAGTGGTCAGACATGTAGTTGGCAAGGTTCATGTCGGGAAACTAGACATCATAAAAGCACCCTACAGTCATTTGTGATATGAAGCTTATTATTCACAAATGTACGCAGTGACAGGTGAACGGAAACCACTTGTGCAAATCTACGCTGTTTCCTCACCTAATTTTCGCCTCGCTTTTTCTTTAAATCAAACACCAGGCGTCACTCTGTGAAATCTCTGCTTTTCTGTCTTGTTAAACTCAGAATGAAGTTTCCGGCAAGAAAAGGCGTTGGAATTATTCATAAAACTAAAGCAAAAATTTACCTTGACACTCAAGTGTCTGGTGTACCTGCAACTAGCTTGGTGGCCCATGTTGGAGCACCGATATTGCGGCATAGTTTACAGTATATAATGGCTCAATTTTCGCCGAGGATTGAACAGCTTCGTTCACTAATCAAGACAGGCGAACGAGATTAAGGGAAGGGGTGGAATGAGAAAGTGAATCTATAGAGAGTCCCCATTTCAGGACACCAGTGATCCTAGCTACACGCTCCGCCTGTTTCACGAGGCCTTTTTTGAACTTCGAACCCTTTGGTCGAGCGAGGATCATATCCCGCGGGTCCTCAGTGTAAATGCGTAACGTGGGCGATTTTTAATCGTTGTGCTATTGGTGCTTTCAACGTCGCATGTGGCAGTGGCAACCATGCACCATACAATTGTCAACAGCTGGCATGTATTCGGTCATTCCAGCGACGCAGGCGGTGCCATGTAGCCGTGCTCCAAAGCTGTCACACGGTGATAAACTGCGACGCAGTTCGGTCTGGTAGGTGTTCTGGTAGGTGTTCTGTGGTTCGGTCTCTCAGTAGTCATGAAACAATGAACGCGTCTGCAGGCTCTGCGACGCTGACGTGCACGCTCACGACATCACCGCCTCTTCCGCTATTTCGACCTACTGCTGCGCCACCTATAGACGCTGGAATTATTGAATAGTAATATGATAATGCTCCATTCATGGGGCGGGCTCTTTCAAAGCGCGGATGCTTGCGCGTTTGTAAGGTTGTGTCTTTTCGCTAGCGATGACAGCATCTGTAGTATTCGCTATTGCCTCGTTTCAAAGTGAAAGCCTTATGTCAGGAGTTTCAAACACTCGTGGCCACCCATCCTTCTTTTTCCGTCATTTTGTTTTTAGATGCGGAGCATCTAATACTCGAGGCTTGTAGTGCGGCGCCGTCCGCAACCTTCCTCCTCCTTCTTCCACCATCTGTGCATCCCTTCCTCCTCTACACACCGCGCGCGCTTCACTCCTCCACCATCTGTGCACCCTTCCTCCTCTACACACCGCGTGCGCTTCTCCTCTTCACGAACATTCGCTAGCTGTATAATGTAGCGCGCATGCGCCGTCACGCTTCGAGAACATCGGCAGCTGACGCGCGCGCATGCGCCGTCGCGCTTCGAGCACATCGGCAGCTGACGCGCGCGCATGCGCCGTTGCGCTTCTTCCCCTTCTCGAACATTCGACAGCTGACGCGCGCATGCACCGTCACCACCATCTGTGCCGCGCGCGCTTCTCTCTTCGAGAACATTCTACAATTCTCCTGATTCTCCAGTGGACGCGCATGCACCGTCGCGCTTCGAGAACATTCAACAGCTGACAGTGCATGCGCCGTCGCGCTGTATATATACTCAAGGTCGGCGCTCGCTCGCTCAGTTGCCGCTCGTCGGTTGGTTTGTACGGCGCGTCGACGTCCAAGGTCGCGGTGAAATGAATTCCAACGAATCCACAAACACAATGATCGACGTCCCTTCGACCAGCGCCGCCCTTTCGTATACGTGTGTACGTGTTCACTCATTTAACACCCCCTCCTACAACCACGTTAACCAATTTAGCTATCGACCCAAGTAAGTCGCAATTTAACACCCCATTTCACAACCACGTTAACCAATTTAGCCATCGACCCAAGTAAGTCGCACTTTAACACCCCGTTAACAAATTATATGCTCCGCATCCTCCTCAGTGTTCCCCCGAGGGAAGCTGCGGGCAATCTTTTTTCTTGAGAAGTATGTTTACGAGCTACGTAGGCATCACATGTCTTAAGCATTTCTTTCTTTAGATACACCAATGTGGTCTCCATGGTCGGAAATATGACCTTGAAAGAAAAATTGTATTTAGGAATTGGCGTCCAGGTTTTAAACAATCAGGAGATCAGTGTGAAATTTTTTTCTCAAATCCTGAAATAAAATCCTCTGCAGGAATAGTGCCTATATGACATACGAAAAACGCCTTCTTTGAAATAACGACCTTAGCTAATATTTAGCTGAAACTCACATATTCCACTTCCCCCACTTCTATCTTTTTTACGGTCCTGGCCTTTGCTGGATCTTACTTACGTAAATGCATCCCGCTAGCTTAAGCAAGTCAGGGACCCGTGTTTTTTATCTTTCATTAATGAAAAAAATTGAGGGGTTCACTGATGGCCTGAAACGCACTGCGATGGACGAAGAAAAATGTGTTAGCAAGAAGCAAATATTGACCAACGAAAAGTGTTTCTTTTAGATGCGGAGCAGGTTTTGCTTGGGGCTGTGTCCACTCTCGGCGAACAAGCACTCCCTACTGCGCATGAGTCAACTCTCCCACCTCTCTTCGCGCTCGTGTGAAGAGGTGGGACAAGGTGGTGGTGGTGGTAGTGGTTAGAATGAAGAGGAAAAAGGCACCTAATTTCTGTCTGCCTTCAGGCGACACGGCGCAGTGCCTTATATGGGTGGGGGGAAGGAGGGATAAAAAGAATAGAAGGAATATAGACGGAGAAGAAGACAGCCAAGCGAGAGAAAAAAGAAGGAGATAGGAAAGTGGGGATCCGGTCGAAGCAGTCCAAGGGCGGGGTGCCACAATGCGAGAGCTGCACGGCTTCAGGAGACCGCGGAGGGCGAACCTGTCGGCGGGAGCTACGCTGAAGTCGGAGATCGCGAGGGCACAACCGTCCAGCTTGAAATCCTGCGAGCGAATCCCCAAGGTGGGCTGGAGGAGGTGAAAGAGTGCTGCCTCGGCTTCGTTTCTTCTCTCCCGTTCTCCTCACCGCCAGAGCTGTCACTCGTATATATTTGAGCGCATGCTCAATGCGTTTCACTCTCCCTGAAGCGTTGGGTACTGTCTTTGGGGCACACACAAGGTATTGCACACAAATGAGACGGGGCTAACATAAGTGGTACTCAACATGTGCACAACTCCCCAGATAAATGAAACATACGCGGAAA
Organism: Rhipicephalus annulatus; assembly: GCA_013436015.1. Lineage (NCBI taxonomy): Eukaryota > Metazoa > Arthropoda > Arachnida > Ixodida > Ixodidae > Rhipicephalus > Rhipicephalus annulatus. The sequence continues at coordinate 803,041 of WOVY01009442.1, forward strand.
CATGCAAATGAAAGCAACAAATGGGAAAGCAACACAAGGGAACACCAGAGCTGCTTGGCATCCTCACATGGTTCCCTTTAGTGGCAGATAGTGTAATTTTTAATCTCGGCTGCATTCAAAAATCTAGTTTCCGAGATGAAGGGTAATCAGTGCTGCCCTCACATATAACCAGCACTCCAAGCAACACATCCTACACTATATACTATACATCATCTCTACGGTGGTCTCCCATTCTACGAATGAGCAGGCTGGGACACATAATCATGCGTATACGTCTAGTTTTTAGGAGGTGGTGTCGAGGAGCGCGGACGTGAAAACGTCGGCTCCCGCTTTTCTAAATGTTTTCGGTCGTTTCTATGCTTCAAGATCACTTGGCTTTGTGATTATTCGAACAAGCAAGCTCTGCGGTTTCAGTGGAGACGCCATTTTTGGTGGTGAGTGAGCTCTTAGACATATTTTTGGACTTTAAAGTTGCGACGCGGCGAGCGTCTCCGCTAACCCTAACCACACCTAGGGTTAGCGAGGAGTACGGCCGTTACACGTAGCCAAGGGCTCGGCCTGACGCGGCAGCTACTGGATCAACCTCCGTACGTCGCAGCCGACAACCAGGCACTGAAAATGCCTTCCACCGTAACCGTGGAGGGAATGGAAGTAAGCGCGGAGATCTTCGACGGACCAGGATGGGCCACCGCCATGGGACGCCGAAGACAGACGACTCCGCCGAACGAGGAGCTGGCCGCTGGGACGGTCGAGCACAGCAACCAGCTGAAGCACCCCAGGGGCTTTAAAAAAAGACAATCGGCACTACACCGTGTGGTATCCGCTTCCAGGCTACCCCGCCTACCCAAAGACCAGATCAGGATAATTATGAGACCCAGAGGTGGATTGGACGTAGCCCGAGTCGACCTCGTTCTGCTGGCGAGAGCCGTCATCATGGCCGCCCAGATCACCGACGAACAAGCACGGGAGGACACGATCTGCCCCAACAATATGCAAAACATCATTGTTACTTCTACGCCTTACCAAAATAATGCCACATCATACGTTAACGTGCAGAAACTGCACACAAACCAAGGCTCGTTCGAAGTTGCCGCATACGTGGCCGCACCCGATAATACATGCAAGGGCGTCATCAAGAACGTTGACCTTTCCCTTGACGACGCAATGCTCAAACGCCTGATTGTGCACGACCGAAATCCCACTGCCATCGAGGCAAGACGCAGTAAAAAGACCAAAGTCGTCGCAATCCTTTTTGACGGGTTGCGCGTTCCGAGCACATTGATATGCGGAACCGCCATGGTTCCCTGTTCGCTCTACAAGCGACAAGTCGATGTTTGCAGAACGTGTGGAGGAGTCGGCCATCGCGCCGATGTTTGCCGGCACACAAACGCAACGAGCAAGAAATGTCACAATTGCGGTGAAACGCTACAAGAAGACGGCGTGCATCACTGCGAGCCGAAATGCAAGCTTTGCGATGGCAATCACCCCACCGGAGATCGCGAGTGCAAAAGACGCTTCCACATTCCATACATAGTGAGAAGGAGAAGAAGACGCAGAAAGCAAGAGTTGCAAGCACAACAACGTCAAGACGCACCAACATCTGTCACGTTTAAGGAACCCTGCCACAACCAGGTGCCGGGACGGGAGAACGCCTCGAGCGTCCATCACCGTTCTCCATCCAGGGGGAGATCCCGATCCAGAGGGCGTTCCCGATCCCGAAGGCGTTTTCGATTCAGAGGCCGTTCTCGTTCCGGAGGGCGCCCCTCGACCCTGTCGGGATCCGACAACCGCCTGTCATCTCGGGAGTGCTCCAGATCCCGATCTAGAACGAGGCCAACAGCCACGCAGCAGCAGCAGCAGCCGAACAATGGCTCCTGGGCCAGCAGGGTTGCAGGTGAAGCACGAAGCACAAGTAGCCAGCCCAAAGGTAAGGCACAGCCAGAGCATGCTCCCGATTCTCGTATTGTAGCGCTTGAACAAGAAAACAGGGCCCTCAAGAAGGAGCTTGAACAGCTCCGGGCCTCAATAGCTAGAATAGAGAGCTGTCACTGAATTAATCTGTCGAGCTCACCGGCACCACCGACAACACGCTCACAACAAACGATCCACAACACACACAAACGCAAAGCCGTAGACAGCAACAGCGACACGACGGAGGAGATCGAGATGGTCTCGATAGAAAAAGAAGCCCTACTGAAAAATGTCGAGTCAGTGACAACTAAGCTCAACGACAAAATTGATACGTTGGCGAACACGCTTGCCAAGTTTATGGAAACCTTCAAGACTTACACTGACAAAGCTAACCAGAGGCTCGTGAGCCTGGAGAAGATGGCAGCCAACCCAGCTGAGGCAGGTGCTCCTCAGAGCCTAAGCGCGGACAAACCAGCGGTTACGGCAAGCGTGCCGAGCATACCTTCTAGAGCTAAAGTCCGACCAGTCAATGCACGCAATCTCGCGGAAATAACGAGCCGCGACGCACACAAGCTACCAAGCCAAAATTGCTGCTGACCGTAACGAGATTAAGATCTGGCAGTGGAACTGTAACTCACTTCAGAAACGCAAAGCAGCACTAACACAACTATTGCTAGCCTGTAAAAAAAGCCGCATATAATATTGCTACAGGAATGTGGAGAAAGCAAAACTGCTAAAAGCATTGGCATACAGGGGTACAGGGTAGCCAGGCCGACCCTGCACCCCGAGCAGAACAAGACGCGAGGAGTGGCTAGCTTCATCCGGAAGGACATAATGTTCGCCGAAAGGGACGCCCCCGTATACAAAAAAGGCCTTGAAACGGTCCTGGTGGAAATCTTACCACACAGGGCTGTTAAAAGAAGCATCTTCGTGCTCAATGTTTACAGTTCTCCATCAGATAAGAAAAGAGATTTCAACAGACTGCTTACCTCGGCGGTAAAAATGGCGGGTGACAATCCGCTCATAGTAGCGGGCGATTTTAACGCCAGGAGTACCGAATGGGGATACTTAAAAAGTGAAGGCAAAGGCACCAAGCTATCAGAAAGCGCGAATGCACTGGACCTGCAGCTAATAAACAACCTTGCTCTCCCTTCAAGAAGAGGTAATTCGGTACAGCGGGACACAATGCCAGACTTAACCTTCACCAAGAACGTCAGAGCTACCTGGGATAACCTCGCCGAAGACCTAGGTAGCGACCACTACATCCTAGAAATTACCGTTGAGAACGAGGCGAAAGCGCCAAGAAAATTCAAAATCACAGACTGGGACCAGTTCCGTAAAATACGGGAGCAGAAGGGCAATACAGAACTATCATATGAAGCTCTCTTAAATGAATTAAAAATGGCAGCGAATGAGGCCACCAAAGAAGTCGAGACTGATGAATCCATCCAGGCAATGGACTCTCACCTGGCCAGTTTGCTGCAGAGAAGGCATGACCTAAAAGAAGCGTGGCGTAAAAACAAGCTCAACAGACACTTACGCACAAAAATCGCGGACCTTGGCCGCGAAATCGAATCTCACGCCAAGACAATCTGCGCCCAGCAGTGGAACAACACATGTGACGAAGCAGAAAGCAAAATGCGGAAGGGAAGCAAATGGGGGCTGCTCAAACACCTTGCGGACCGCGACAAAGCCACCAGAGGTGGCACCCAGCTGCAAATTGAGCGATTGGTGCACAAGCACGCCCAGGATAGTGGTGGATCCCAAGCTCTCCTCAAAACGCTAGGCCAAAAATATCTCCCACTGGAAAGCAAATCAGTAGCCTGGGAAAACGAAAATCCCTCATATGGAGGTCGACCGCTAGAAAAGCTAGACGAACCATTCAGCGAAGCTGAAATACGGTACGTTCTACAACAACTCAATGGCAGATCGGCGCCAGGGCCAGATAGAATCGACAATAAACTGCTACGGAATCTAGACGATAAAGCAATCGTAATCATTACTAAGAAGATAAATGAGGCATGGGAAACGGGTACCGTGCCTAAAGAATGTCGTAGTGCCAAGGTTTCGCTCATCCCGAAACCTGGAAAACCACTGAGCATCGATAACTTAAGGCCCATATCACTCACATCTTGCGTTGGAAAAGTAGCTGAGCATGCAATACTCAACCGTATCACAGACCACATTGAGAGCAATGGGCTCTTTTGACACAACATTATTGGCCTCCGCAGGGCACTGTCCACACAGGACGCCATGTTGATGTTAAGAGAACACATATGTTACGGCCTCCTCCACACGCCCAAAGCTATATTAGACCTGGACCTCGCCAAGACCTTTGACACCGTGAAACATGAACACATACTGGGTGAAATATCACACATGAACCTAGGCGAGAAATTCTACAACTACATTAAAGGCTTTCTGGCGAACCGAACCGCCACCATACGCATAGGAGAGCAATGCGGCGAACCCGAACGACTCGGAAATATCGGCACCCCACAAGGGTCAGTGCTCTCGCCATTGATCTTTAATGTGGCGATGCACAAGTTGTCGGAGAAGCTCGCTCAAATCCCATCCGTGCACCATGCCATATACGCGGATGATATTACCATATGGGTCCCATGTGCCCACTCATATGGTGCCTTGGAAGGAATCCTTCAACAAGCACTGACTACAACTGAAGAGTTTCTTAAGCCAACTGGACTCGCACTGTCCCCCACTAAATCTACTCTAACGCTCTTTCACCCTCGACGGAATTCGGGCGAAGACGAGCCGCAAGTAGTACTCAAAGCTGAGAATAACCAAACGATACCGCAAGTATATACGGTCAAAGTACTAGGGCTAACGTTAAGCGCCAAGGAGGGCCACAACAAAGAAGCACTCAAGCGCCTTGAAAAAAGCACGAACAATTTTTCAAGAGGCATTGCTAGAATCGCCAACAAGAGAGCAGGCCTCCTAGAGGACAACATCATGAAGGCGTATCACGCCTTTCTCGTAAGTCACGTAGCATACGCGTTCCCGTTTCTGAAACTTACGAAGGCTGAAATCAAAAAGGTCGACTCCATGCTCCGCAAGGGACTGAAAACGGCACTCGGCTTGCCCAATAGCACGAGCAACGAGAAACTCGAGCAACTTGGTCTGCACAACACAGCCGAAGAAATTTTCGAGGCTCAGAGAGTGGCACAGATCACACGCCTGTCGTTGACGCAGGCAGGCCATCTCATCCTACGAGACGCAGGCATTTGCCCAATTTTTCAACCAGAGAAAAGAACACAACTTGGTAATGACGTGAGGAAACACATTAGGGTTGAGCCAATCCCCCGCAACGTTCACCCTACGTTCAACAAAGGGCGAAGGAAGGACAGAGCGAGGGCGCTCATAAACAAGGCAAAAAAACACAACACGCACGCGCTATTCGTAGATGCCGCCCGCTACTATGGCAGGGAGGCGTTTGCCATAGCGGTCGATGATATAGACGGAAACCTCATAAACGCGGCAACCGTCCAAACTAGCCATGTCCATGAAGCAGAGGAAATGGCGATCGCGCTAGCCTTGCAAAGCTGCCAAGCCTACTCCACAATATACACAGACTCTAAGACGGCGGCACGAACGTTCGCGGCTGGCCTAGTAGCTAGAAGCACAGGAAAACTCACCGTCAACGCAATAAGAGAGTACGAGAGCAAAGAAACCCTTGTTAAGGAAGAGAAAGCTCAAATCTACGTATCCTGGTTCCCAGCCCACATGGGACAGTTAACGGTACTCGACCACTGCAATCCCAACGAAGAGGTCAACCGCCTGGCGCGTGAGCTCACACGCCGCGCCGCGGACAACGACCCCTCGATGAGTGAGCGGTACGAGAATTTCTGCAGCCAGGACAAAGCAGTCACATACCACGAGATCACTTCACATTACCGGGGACAAAGACGTGCCTTCCCAGCACCGCACCCAAAACTTAACAAAGCACAAGCTCTAACTCTCAGAAGATTGCAAACACGTACGTACATAACACCATCCACCTTACAAAGAGTCGACCCCGACACACCGCCCACATGCTCCCTTTGCAACCATCCCTATTGCAATTTTGAACACATGCTCTGGCTGTGCCCTACCCATAGCGCAGCACAACTGAATACCCAAGAGGCTTGGCAGGAAGCTCTCAAGAGCAATCAATACAAGCTGCAACTACAGGCGGTCCAGAGGGCCCGGGACATCGCTACAAGCCTTCGGCTGCCAGCGCCATCCTGGGCGGAGCCTCCAGGCTGAATTAAGGGTCGGAATGGCCCTTTCTCAGCCTCCTCAGGATATGTTTAAATAAAGTCAATCTCTCTCTCTCTCTCTCTAGTTTTTAGGGGCGAAGCTCCTTATGGCGTGGCTTGGCCGTCCCTCGTATGTAACCACCAGTAGCACATAACCGAAATAGGTATAACACTCGACCTCCAAGGTGGTGCCGGTGAGAGATTTCTTCTGTGCGTTGTTTAACAATAAAAAATAGTGCTCAATGTACATGCCAATGGCTGCTAATGGGGAATGAGAGACATGAGCATTCGGCTTTTAGTCAACGCGCACGCTGCGATTCCTATTAGCAGCCATTGACATGTACATTGAGCACTATCGGACAAGAAAGGGATGCTACATTATACTCGCTAGGTGTAACCTCCTTAGCTTTAGAAAGGTTTAGCGAGCGTTGAGTCGCAGTGCCATAAATACAATGAACTTGTATATACCATGAATGAACTCAAGGTGGTTAAAAATGAGAAGTAGATACGAAGCGCAAGCCGTAAGAAAGTAAAAGCCGAATTCTCCTGTCTCTCATTTCTCATTAGCAGCCATTGGCATGTAAATTGAGCCCTATCTGACAGGGAAAGGTTGCTACGTTATAATCGCTGGGCGTAACCTCCTTGGTTTTCGAAAGGTTTAGCGAGCGTTTGGTCGCAGTGCCATGAATACAGTGAACTAGAATATACCATGAACTCGAGGTGGTTAAAGGTGGGAAGTGGACCCAAAGCGCAGGCCGTAAGAAAGTGTGCGTGTGCCACCTCTCGTTTAGTCCTTGGAATGTCCGCTGGATGGCGGTGCTTCTATATGGGAAATATATGATAAAAAGATGCGAGATGGTGGGACTTGGAGTGTTGAATAGATGAACGAACGGACACACAAACAGTTGCATGGATGGACGCATGAACGGACGCAGGGGCGGATGCATGAAAGAACGCAGGGACGGGCGCACAAACAGACCCATGGATGGTCACACAGACGGACGCATGGACGGACGAATGCTTCGCCCCACTCTCCATCATTCACTCCGTGGCTATGCTGCCATTTTATTACTGCAAGCAATAAATATATTCAAAGGTGGTTCCTTCAACTATTCCTCATACTGTGAACTGACTGCTAGCCGCTAACCTTCACTATCGAAGAAAACGCACGTTACGATATCTTTACCTTAGACATAACGCAGTTCATCACAAGTTACTCACTACCTTTCACCAACCGAAACGTTTTTGCATCTGAGAGCTGAGGCGACGTAAGTACTACCTGATATTCATTGATTTTTCGGTGTGCTTTAGTAGTTGCCTAAGAGGAGTCTGCAAAGACGATAGTGTAGGTTCAGCATGGCAGAACACGAGCAGCGGGGTAACGGTTTGCCCAGCCTCAGATCCAATCCCTAGAACCGATGAATCCTCGGCTGCAAAGAAGGCGCGTAGAGCTTCATTTTTTTATACATATGTCGTCCTCTAACCATCGCATACTGATGAGCCGTGTGAACTATACCACCAAATCCACGGAGTGCAAGAAGTGAAAACGAAAAGTGAGAAAAAAACCCCAATGCAGCAACTTTCGTTCTTGGTTCTTTGCACAGGGCCGCATAAACTTTTCGGGGCGTAAGTCATGGCAGGCACGCCAAAAACTAATAACGCAAACCGGAGCCGAAGTAGTTCATGGCTATAGCCGTGAGAAGGCTGGCTATTATGCGACTCGAGGGAAAGCTTTGTAAAGTAGCTCGAGGTAATGCTTCGATATCAGCATCGGCCCAAGGCACGGTAATTAAATGATACTGAAGAAGTATAGGTAGTCTTGCAACAAACATAAAAACGGGCAATATTACAATTATTGTAGTTAGACTACTAAGGTATATCCTACATAGGGAATAGAAGGAAGGTAGTTATAGCTCATCATACAGGTTTAGCGTAATGGGAAGAAATGGAATAGGTTTGCTGGAGCCACGTTCACGTGCATGAAGACACTTCCAAAGCCGTAATACATTGCTGTGACGACCAGTTTGCTTTTTTTTAAATGAAAAACTGCTGTTTCAGCAATAAACCACAGCTGCACAATAGAGATTTCGTATATGATTCTTATGCAAGAGCACACAAATCAGAGCCTGGAAGTTTCAGTGAAATCGTAAACAGTGTCTTCTAAAGTGGGTTTTGCTGCTTTTGACAATAAAGACGGCAAACATAAATAATCGGAAGAAAACGTTTCGGCCGGCTCCAAAGTGCCGTGGGCACAGTGTCTTTATTCATCTGGTGTTTTCACTTACCGGAACATACATGAATATACAAAAAAAACATTCCAAGCTAGGTATTTAGCATTCAAATTCAATTCAATTTTGAAATACTGCCAGCGACCTTCTGGCCCCCAAGGCAGGAGTTGTTACAGTGCAGTGAACGTTGCATTTGTTACAAGTTGACGTCATGTTAGAAGTACAAAATAACAACAAAATACACAAACATCAACCAGAATAATCAGTTAGCAATTGAATATGAGTTATTGGTGTCATATAGCAAAGCACAATGCAAGTACACTCTCATTTCTGCACGGGCTGCTAACTTCTGTGTTGTAATAGCATTCAATCAGTTTATTATTATTATTCGTAACAAAAATTGAGTACAATGGGTAATATTTATACAGTTAGCACCCCAGAACTCAGCAGGAGTTGTGAGAAGGGTCTTTATGACAAATAATGTTATTTGAATCCGTGCACAAGAATTCTATATATACGTGTATACTGAACAAGACAAATCATTCATTGTGCAAAACGAAACTAGAAACTCGGCAATATGTTATAATATATATATATATATATATATATATATATATATATATATATATATATTCTATACATAGGTGTATGCAAAACAATAACAATTATTCAGTGAGTAAAAGAAAACCATTTACAGCATAAAAGAAAATAATATAACAACAAAAGAAAAAAACAAAAGGCTAAACGATACGAAAACTTGAAAGCAAACAAAGTTGTGTTTTTTTTAGAAATTGTAGAGGAAATGCTGGCGCAGTGAGCTAGAAAAATGTTGAATGGATGATGTAGTGATTTCTGTAGGAAGGGTACCCCAAAGACTGTATGCAGCATTTTTAAAAGAGAATGCCCTATAGTTTGTGCGTGCTCACGATATTGTTAAGAGCGTTATTGAAGAGCAACGTGTTGGATAATGCGTGGCGTGTTGATGAAATTGAACTGACGGACGGTGTATAATATTTCTCAGAAGTTTGTACGTAAAAATAGCAATGCGCAAAAGAATGCTATGATGCAGCGGTAAAATATTTATGAAGTGATAAGGAAATGATGTAGATTCAGTTCACATTCGCAGTAATTTCAGCTGAATTACTGAAAAAAAATGACACATGTTGAGGCATTATCGTTACTTATTACTCATGAAGCATCGTCAGGCCTGACGAGGCATGAGGCTGCCTCGTGGAACGTGGAAATGACCATCAGTCATGTCGGCTCCAACCAAAGAGAGATTCAGAACCACACCATCATGCGATTACACCCTCGAGTGAGGTCACGCTTATGTAACTATGATGCCATATCTTGGGCCGATACTGGAGGCACTGCAAAACCTCATGAGGTGCACAAAGTTGCCAATGCCTCATACCCCGGAGGCAATAAGAAAACCACGCTAGGCGCAGAGAGCTTCACAGGATGGGACGAGGTGGAGGTGATGTTAGAACAGCTGATTCAGAAGAAAATATTAATGAAAACGTGACCTTGTCCTTTCAATAGTCTCAGGAGAATAAAGTTAAGAGCTTCTAAATGGTATCTGGTCATGCGTGCTTGCTTGCGCTTAACTTCAGTGTTGCCTATGTTTCAGTAGCAAGCCTTAATGCGGCATGGGAAGTACAGTGCTGACGTCGTTTCTTCGTTTAATGCACTGATCTTGCTATGAATACTCCCCTCTTCAGCCAAACTGCCACAATTTTTAACATAATTCATTCCTATTTAAACATTTATTTCCTCATTACTACATTAGAACTAATGAGCTAATGAAGAATAAAGTGTGGGCTGTTTTTTTTTTTTTTCAAGGTGGGCAGAAATGGGTTCACCTCAAAAGCAATAATAACATTAGGTCCGCTCAAAAGACCACTCAGCTATACTGCCTTTCTTAACGCCTTAAAAAGCAAACTCTGACTAAAGGATGTCTTTCTTCAAAACATTGCCATTTTTTCTCTATCACTACTCTTTTCCAGCACGTGGATTACTGTCACATATTTCCGAATTAGAAAAGTGGCTGTGACAGCTTCCAGCCTCGAGGTATTCGTCTATCTGCATCACTGATGAAACCATCTAATATTCTTTGGTATAAAATGTCAATCACATTTCTGTAACTTTGAGATGGGTATTTTTAGGCATGTGAATTTAAAACTGCTTTAGTCGGATGCCTGCTCCAAGAGAGTCAGTAAGGGTGACATTTCAAGGCTCACTGGGAACGTCAAATTATTCGCATAATAAAAGAGGTAAAAAAATAGACCCCTTGCATTTTTTCCCTTCTTCGCGTATGCATGACGAAATTTTATTTTAGTTTTTACCTTGATTCATCTCAAAATACTGCAAAAGAATTCAAGGTATTAAACTTATAGAAGTATCAAGGAATAGATAATCAGCTGTTTGTAACTGCAACAGTTCCTATCGAAGCAAGAAAAGTAAGAGAAAAAAATTGGCAGGTCCCACGTACAGTGTAAATCGATCATATGCGAAGCAAGAATGAGAAATGCTTATGTAACTTTAAAATAAGCACAACGTTACGAGGTGGAGGTAAATGATGCCGTAAATCACTTCTGTCATGATTATCATGTTTGGATGTGTCGTTCACCTTCATCGTTTATTCACGTCACGTGATACCAAATTTAGTGAATGTGGACCTGGCGCAATGGCCGCGAGCACGCTATGACCATGGTATGTTGCCATGTTCTTACGTGACACGTGTGTCAGGATTATCATGTTTGCACCAGTCGTATAGTTCTTCATCCATTGCCATCACGTAACAATAAATTTGGTATAGATGGAGCTAGCAAAACGGCCGCGAGCGCATCATGAAGAGCCCAATATACTCCAATGTAGCGTTGACGCGCGTGCACGCTGGGCACAACTGCCCTACGTTAGCAAAACGCGAGCACTCTATAGTCTGACGCCTGGCGCGACCAGCGTCCGTCGGCGCGGCCCGACAGCAACTGGCGCGAAATGCGAGATGTTGCATTTCGCGCCGATGCGCTCCCTCTTTCATGATGGAGGGACACCAAACGCGCTACAACGCGCATGCGTCAAAGCAACGCGGCACTTGCGAGTATATGGCAGGACCGGCACCTAGCGTGGCAACGCCGGCGTGACGCGACGAAAGGAACGCCGGTGAACACGTGCGCCGCGTCACGTGGCGTCTTGAGTGTGGCGTGTAGTCATGTCCTCACATGACACGCGTCTCATGATTATCGTGTTCGCTCCAGTCGCATACCTTCATCATTCATTAGCATCATGTAATACCAAATTTGGCATATGTGAAGCTAGCGAAACGGCCACGAGTGCATCATGCGCGTAGCATGTAGTCGTGTTGTTACATGACACGCATCTCGTGTTTATCATGTTTGCACCAGTATCATGCCTTCGTCATCCATTCAGGTCCCGTAATACCAAATTTGTTATAAGTGAATCAGCGAAACGGCCGCGAGCGCATCATAAGCGTGGTATGTAGTCATGTTGTTACATGACACGCATCTCATGATTATCTTGTTTGCACCACTCACTTACCTTCGTCATATATTCACGTACTGTAATACTATATTTGGTATACGTGATACTAGCAAAATGGCCGCGAGCTCATCATGAGCGTGGCATGTAGTCATGTTGTTACATGACACGCATGTTATGATTTGATGTTAAGATCTACCGCTTGTGTTTGTCATGCAATCATGTCATACCATACCGGTTTTGCAACATGCAATGTGAACGAAACCACCGTAAGAGCTGCAGAACCATGAAATGTAAATCATGACATTCATGACATACATGTCATGATTTTCATGTTATGGCTTATCAAACATGTTCTTCATGCAGTCATGTTATGCCATACCAAGTTCGGTATTGATACCATTATCGAAACGGCCAGAAAAGTTTAAGGTCCTAGGCGGCTACATGGATAGATAGATACGCTCTAAGTCGCCGGAGTTCGCTAAGAATTGCTTTGCATTTAATAAAAGAACAAAATGAAATAACGGATATATTGTAGTAAAAACAAAAACGAAGGAAAGTATGAAACAGTTGTCTGTAATTGCACGCACATCTTCTAATTTCTCAAAATTTTACCGGTATGTATAGCCAACTTATAACACACATACGGCTGCGTTCACGTTTTGCCTTAGGGAATATCACATGCGTGGACCCGAGCGTATGTTTCGCGGAGCGTAACTGAAATTCCTACTTTTCACTTTTATCTTTTTTGTGCTGAAAAAACTAGACTGGTTTTCTGACGGCAACCTTAGTAATCTTAACAATGTAGACAGGAGGGAAAAGATGAAATCTAATAAAAAATTCGGTGGTCTGGATTCAGCGATCCCCACGCCTAGGCGTAGGCCAAAACTCTTTGTGCCTTGGTGGCATCCTCGGCTCATAGGATTGCCCAAAGCAGTTTCTCCGGAACATAGCAGAGAATCAAGGTGTTTCAGTGCCCATCATATTTATTTGTTTATTTATTTATTTATTTATTTATTTTTATTTAGGTACACCACAGGTCCTTGTTCGAGCATCATAACAACGAGAGTATTGAAGACCAAGAGCAGGAGCGCATGTCATATTTGTTTTGTTTTTTAGTTTTGAATACGATAAAACGGCACAAAACCAACACAAACAGCAAGACTGCGTTGGCTTCAGAAACACTGGTTATGGTTTGCACTGGTTATGCTGGCATCGGAATGATTACGAAACAACCCACAACCTCAAAAAAGTGGCCAGCAGGTGCGACGTAGACCTGGTTTTTTCTGCACCAGAAAAACTGGCTAGGTTGGGCAGGGCCGTGAATCGCGGTTCCAGGGGTGAGCGAGTCTGCAAAATCAAGCATCGGAAGAAGTACGTTCCATGCATTGAAGGAGTGGTGTACTCTCTACCCCTTTCCTGCGGCAAGTGGTACATCGGCCAAACAGGCAGGTGTTTAAATGAGCGGCTGAAAGAGCACGCTCAAAAAGTCTCCTCTACAGTTTCGGGCCACCTCGGCATTCATTGCCAAGACTGCGGTTGTGTCTCCAATTTTCAGCTCTGCACCTTCATTAGGCGTCATTGGGACCAGATGATACGTGAAATTTATGAGGCTGCAGAGATAGAAAAGCTGGGCAGTGCATGTGTCAGCCGGCCTTCGATTGCGCTATTACAAAAAGAAATAGATTTTCTTCAGAACGTTAGCACACGTGTTGTCCATAATGCGTTGTGGCGATGATTACGTAGTTGTTAGGTAGTGTTAATTGGTCATTTCTTAAAGATAATACGCTTTAGTTACGCCTTTCCCGTGAGTTATTCGAAGTATTTGTTTCCTTGTGCTGTTCTCGCGGGAAGTGTTTTTGTCTTTACCGCCATTTATTTGACCTGTCCTTCCGTGAAATCACAAGGGTGATGCCACAAGATGAACGAGGAGATAGAGGAAAGATTACTAATGCTTCTTGAACGTTCTGTATCCCCACTCTTTGATTTATATCCGGTCTGTTTGGAGAAATCGAAATTCGCCAGTAAACTACGCTTCGAGCGCTCTCAATTGTTGAACCATGCCTCGAGTCGGCAACTCAAAAGTGCCATCCAACCATCACAATTGGATCGACCTGACTGAGCGATTTAGAAGCGGCGATTTCCGCGGATTTCAGTTTTGGCTCAACCTAGCTTTCTTTTCTGTCCACCTTACCTTGAAAGCGAAAGCAAGATCGACACGAGCAACATCAAAACAGTGCATCCTGTTGAGCCCATTTACTCTAAATCACTTCACCCTTCTTATTCTTATGTTTTTTATTTATTTTAATCTAAACAACACAGCCACTCCCCTCTATTTCCCTGGAAATAACTTGCCTGGGCGGTCTTCTTGCGAGGCACCGGTCTTGAGGCTCGTTGTGTGTGCTCCGAAAGCCCTTTGCGATAAGTAAATAGAAGCGAAGCGGGCACCTCAGACGAAAAACTGCTTGCAGTGATTCTAATGAAACTCAAAGTCAAATTTAAAGAAAGCCTTTTCGGCTAGCGGTGATATGCAATCGAAAAAACAATTGAATCACTTTCACCAAGACGAGGTTCGGCCCTATTGCATTGCATTTGCTTAAGCGTCCCAATAACAAACCAGGAAGGACAGTTTCACGCCTGTGCAATCTGAGTAAATAGCGTAATTGCGAAGCAAGCATCACCACTTTGCAAACATAAGTCGTATTCTTCGTTTTTGTTTATCTTCTGCTTCTTTCTTCGTGTTTGGATGTTTCACTTTTTTGTTTACTTCAATTCCTTTTTCTTTTTTGCTGTTTTTTCCCTTCTTTGTATCGTTCTATATGGCCCTCCCTAAGCCTGTCTGTCCTCCTAACTTTCATATTACTCTGTGCTACCACTCCTTCTTAACATTTACTCTGGAAGAATATGCTATGCCTTACCCTCTTCAATACTCCTTCTCTCCCCTTCAACCTGATATCAGTGCTCCTCACCCTACTTTCTTATTGCATGTCTTGTTCAACTATACTATACAAGGCAAGGTCATGCTTTACCCTCTCCTCTCCTCATTTTATTCATCCTCACCTGCGCATAACTCATTCCCACCCTCGTTTCCCTTTATCACCGTGAACCATGCTATATTTTACTATGCATGACTAAGCCATGCTAGCACGTGCTTAACAAACGCCCGCTTTATGTGGCGCTAACATGTTTGGGAGTTTTCTGCCAACCTCTCAAGTACTAACGTCGTGAATAAACAGCTCCACTTCTGTAAACACTTTCTTTTAGGGGCGAAGCTCCTTAAACCGTGAGTCGTGCGTCCGCGATTTATGTAGTAATAGTAGTAGTAGCCACCTCTACGGCCGGACTGAAGGAGCAGCACGCGCGCTCTCGTTCGAATTGAGGAGAAAAACTATGCACATTAAACATGTAGCAAAAGATAGTTTTGCTGAATAAATAACCCACGAAGACAAGTACCGGTGACTTAATATCCAATAAAATTCACCTTCAATTTGATGCTTACTAAAAAAATTGGCCCAGTATCTGCATGGTAATCTGCAGATGTCATCGTAAAACCATAGTCTTGCATGTGGAGAGAGTGAATAAAACATATATTTTATATTCTGCGCAAGAAAATCGGTGAATGGTATTCTGGAGGCACTGCGTTTGAGTGCCTCGAGCGTGCACCGGAGGCGAACAAGCGCATCAAGTCATGTCACACGTGAGACATCAGCGTCATCTGGCAGTTTTCTTCGAAAACGAAGCGCGTGGATCTGAGATGGGTGTGCGCACCCGTCTCAGAGGTGATAAGGTGTAGAACGCAAGGCGACGGGTAGGTGCCACCACCACCTCGTCTTAGCAAAGCGTTGGAAACACTCGCCTTTTTGTGCAAGCGTTGCATCGTCAGCGCACCGTGATAAGCACTACGGTCCTTAAATTACTTATGTATGCCTTTTCTAGTAAAAGGCGCACATGCAGAATATATACATGCTGTTATAGTGCCCCAGATATGCGCAATAATTGCTTTTATTTGACAATTGCACAAGTATGATACGCTAAATCTTGAGCAACATTGGTAGGCGCGGCCGATGAGGTCGGCCGTTTCAAGTACCTGGTGCCGTTAAGAGTGGACGAACAGACAAAGGTACAGACCGATAGACTGACTGACTGACTGACCGACAGACAGACAGACAGACAGACAGACAGACAGACAGACAGACAGGCAGACAGACAGACAGACAGACAGACAGACAGACAGACAGACAGACAGACAGACAGACCAAAATTTTTGCGTCGAAGGTCCCCAAGAAAGACTATCGTTTTTAGGACTACAAACTGAAGGACGCACTTTGAGCACTATCTGACCAGAAAAGGTTGCCGCGGCAAAATTGCTGGGCGTAACCTCTTTGAGTTTAGGACGGTTTAGCGTGGATTAAATCGCAGTGCCATGAACTAGAGGTGCTGAAAGGTGGGAACTAGACACGAAGCGCAGGCAATGAGAAAGTGGGCATGGGCCACTCCTCTAGTACGGCCATGCCTTTTCTCGTTTAGTCCTTGGAATGACCGCTGGATGGCGGTACTTCTATATGATGAATATATAATGAAAAGGTACTTGGAGTGTTCACTAGATGGACGGACGGATCGACCGATGCACGGTCGGATGAACAGACACACAGATGGACGCACGGACAGACTGAGGGATGCTAGACGGACGCATGGAAGGACGCACGGATAGATTCACGGACGGACGGATGGATGAACGCATTGATGAACAGATGCATGGACGAATGCAAGAATGAACGGATGCATGGTCAGATGCAGGGAGAAACGGATGGACGCATGGACAGTCACACAGACGTACGCACGGACGGGCGTAAGCAAGAACGAATGGAGCGACTGATGGACGTTTCGCCACTCATCATCATGCGCTCCGTGCTTATGCTGCGATTTTTTTTTGCACTTCATGCATTATAAGCTAGCGGCTTGCCAGCAACTGGGCTTCGGCGCTAAGCGTGTACAAAATTCGTCGTGTGCTGGTAAAGATTCCATAATAATTTTTTGGTTATAACCCGCACAAATGATGCACTTCTTTTTCGCTACCGTTGGTTGAAGATTCCACTTTGTGATGTATGCTATTTTTGTTCGTGCGCAGGATTGGCGGTGAGTGAGCGGACTGTGAAGTGCGACCAGAAAAGGGTTGTGTCCCAATGTTGTCGATACTACGACTTTTCGAATGCGGAGCATTTCTTACTGAGCTTCGGTGACCTTGAGCCTATCTATCTATCTATCTATCTATCTATCTATCTATCTATCTATCTATCTAGCCGCCTACGACTTTTAGCTCTCCTGGCCGTTTCGATAATGGTATCGATACCAAACTTGATATGTCATAACATGACTGTATGAAGAACATATGTGACTAGTCATAACATCAATATCATGACATGTATGTCATAATTGTCAGGATTTGCATTTCATGGTCCTGCAGTTCTTGCGGTGGTTTCGTTCACATGGCATGTTGCAAAACTGGTATGGTATGACATGACTGCATGGCAAACACAATAACAGACCCTAGCATGAAAATCATGACATGCGTGTCATGTAACGTGATTACCTGCCACACTAATGATGCGCTCGCGGCCGTTTCACTAGCGTGAAGTGAAGTGAAAGTAACTTTATTTGGTCCTGGAGAACTGGTCAGACGCCCCCTTAAGAGGTGTCCGCCGCAGTTGCTGGCCGCGTCCACACCGGGACTGGAAGACCGTGGCCCTCCGCCCGTTCGCAGGCCTCCTGGACTGCACAGTATTGGACTGAGAGTTCGGGGCTTTCAAGAGCACTCTCCCAGTCTTCTTTTGTGCTGAACTTTTCGCCATGTAACGCCGGGCACTGCCAGAGCATATGAGCGAGTGTGCAGTTATGTTCCTCACAACTAGGGCATCCTGGAGTTATGCCATCAGCAAATACGCTAGCGTCACATATACAAAATTTAGCATTACGGTACGTGAATGGATAACGAATGTATGTGACTGGTGCAAACATGATAATCATGAGATGCGTGTCATGTAACATAACTACATGTCACGCTCATGACACGTTCGAAGCCGTTTCTCTAGCGTCATATATGCCAAATTTGGTATTAAGGCACGTGAATGGATGACAAAGGTATTTTACAGGTGCAAACATGATAATCATGAGATGCGTGCCATGACACAACATGACTACATTCCGCGCTCACGTTGTTACATGACACGCATGTCATGATTATCATGTTTGGATGTGTCATTTACCCATGTCGTCCATTCGCGTCGCCAAATACCAAGTCTCGTACATGTGAAGCTAGCGAAATGGTCACGATCGCATCATGAGCGTAGCATGTAATCACGTTGTTACATTACACGCATCTCATGTTTATCATGTTTTCACCAGTATCATACCTGCGTCATCTATTCACGTCCCGTAATACTAAATTTGGTATAAGTGAAGCTAGCGACACGGCCGCCAGTGCATAACGAGCGTGGCTAGTAGTCATGTTGTTACACGACACGCATCTCATGATTATCATGTTTGCACCAGTCACATATCTTCGTCACCCATTCACGCACTGTAATACCAAATTTAGTATATGTGATGCTAGTGAAACGGCCGTGAGAGCATCATCAGCGTGGCATGCAGTCATGTTCTTACATGACACGTATGTCATGATTGTCATGCCAGGATCTGTCGCTTATGTTTGCCATGCAATTATGCCACACCATACCAGTTTTGCAACATGTCATGTGAACGAAACCACCGCAAAAGCTGCAGAACCGCGAAATTTAAATCATGACATTCATGACGTATATCATGATTTTTATGTTATGACTAGTCGAATATGCTCGTCATACAGTCATGTTATACCATACCAAGTTCGGTATCGATACCATTATCGGAACTTGTCTTGTGGGGTTTAACGTCCCAAAGCCACCATATGATTATGAGAGACGCCGTAGTGTAGGGCTCCGGAAATTTCGACAACCTGGAGTTCTTTATTGTGCACCCAAATCTGAGCACACGGTCCTACAACATTTCCGCCTCCATCAGAAATGCAGCCGCCGCAGCCGGGATTCGATACCGTGACCTGCGGGTCAGCAGCCGAGTATATTAGCCACTAGACCACCGCGGCGGCGCACCGTTATCGGAACAGCCAGGAGAGCTAAGAGTCGTTGACAGCTACATAGATAGATAGATAGATAGATAGATAGATAGATAGATAGATAGATAGATAGATAGATAGATAGATAGATAGATAGATAGATAGATAGATAGATAGATAGATAGATAGATAGATAGATAGATAGATAGATAGATAGATAGATAGATAGATAGATAGATAGATAGATAGATAGATAGATAGATAGATAGATAGATAGATAGATAGATAGATAGATAGATAGATAGATAGATAGATAGATAGATAGATAGATACGTTCAATGTCGCTGAAGTACGCTAAGAAATGCTTCACATGTAATGATAAAGACGAAATAATAATTACGTATTCTCAAACCATGCCTCATTACGGAACATTCATGCGATACCTCTACCCGACTGCAAAGCATGTACTTGAGTTTTGCCGTGGGAAGAGGTGGACGGCTTTTAAATTCGAATGAATTTTTTAGTCGGGCTATGTCAGGCATCCAGCATTGTCCATAGCCGAGTCCGCGCGCCGGCAGATGTTATCTCTCCGCTCTCACTTTCTCTCCCGAAGCAACAGCTGCGGGTGCGTGCGCTTATCCTCGCCTCCTCCTTTAACTTCAAGTGTGAAATTTTGACCAGGAGGTCGAACTTTCCAAAACCCTCTACTACAGCATCTCTCATAATCATATGATGGTTTGCAGCCGTTCGACCACAAAAGTTTGACAATAAGCAGGTACTATATTGTGTAGAACGAAAGTTTATTGAAAACCTTAATAAAGGAACTATTTATCAAATCTCTTCGGGGCACTTGTAACCGTATTTTACGAAGCGTGAAAATATTTACATCACTTCCTTAATGTACTAGAAGTGTTATAAAAATTGCTTTCGAAGAAGTAGAGCGCGACAGTTTGAGGGACATGAGAGTTTCAGTGGCAGTATGTTTTCAAAAGCGTAATTATCTTTGTTGTTTCCTAAGTTAACTGCGACGTCTGTCATTATAAGTGTTGTGTTGTGAATGTGACGCTCCATGATCGATGTACTACGTTACGGACTTTTGTAATGTGGTGATTTTTCACGCTCATTTGTGTGGTTTTTACTATTATGAGTTTATATTCCTAAAGGGGGGGGGGCAGTGTCACAAACAAGCGCTCAATAAAGCGCACACTTTATTGAGCGCTTCCAGTGGTGATAATACCAGGTGCCACTCGCTCGTTTCAAACGCCGACGTAAAAGAGAAAACAAGCATCAAGGGACTCCTCGGGTACACTGTCTGTCCCTCTCGGAAGCACCGCTTCGCCGACCAACTTCTTCACATCTGTCGCCGAGCGATCTTTGGAAAAATTCCGAAGGAATGGGGTGGGGTGATGCAGAGTTGCGTCACACGACGAGAGATATCCCGCCAATTCCGCAGCCTTCACTGTGTGGCACGCTGACTAAACGGCTAGAACCTTCTAGAACACAGGGCGAACGTATATAACCAAGCAGCAGAAGGTGGTGATCAGGAGATGAATAAATTTTTGCGCCAGATTGCGTAGAGGAGAGCATTTCCGCCGTCGGGCGAAGGTTTATGTCTTCAGTGACAAAGCAAGAGATGAAGAGGTTTTCTACCTGCGGGTAAATGCTTGTATTGCAAGCAGGAGAAGAGTGTGTCTTCACCACCAGTGGGCGAAGACGCGTTCTGCAGTCGCAGCGCGTCAGTGGCGAACGTGCTACCGGTGAAAGAATTTCCTCATCCGAGGGTGGACATTTGACGAGGTGAGGTTTCGTGGAAGAGAAACTTAAGGGGCAGCGTAATAACAATAGTGCTGGACTTTGAGTGAGCGCTTCCTTGAAAATAATCATTCAAGCTTAATTTCAAGAACTTCGGACTGAATAAGTTTGAAGAACGTTTTTAAGTGTCTTGGTTGGTTAATGCACGATATTGCATTGTAGCTCGTGTCGTTGTTTGTGTCTGTTGTTCTGAGTGTATCTTGCTGTTTTGCATACCCATCGTTTGAAGTACCTTCAGATTGGAAACGTTTTGTATTGAATTATTACCGACAGTGCATATTGGTATGGTGTTTGATCTGCCTTGTTTGTGAATATATTTTTGCTTTGTTATCAATTCTCGGCTGTGACTCGTTCTTTGGACCACAGCCGGCGTTCGCTGGCGCACCAAATAGGAACACACCTAAATTGTCCGGGCTTTCGTGGTGCAGTTTTGGGGGCCGATACTTCAACTCGTGGAACTAGCCTGACGATCGCCTCCCAAACAAACAGGATCAGTGACAGCGTACACCAAGAAATGGGTGCTATGAAAATATATGGAGTTTTGCTTACATGATCACATCTAGCCATAGACTCTGGGTCTAGAACATATGTGTGCCGATGTACCACGAACAAAATTATACGTTTTCAATTTTCTACATTCATGGTGCTTTGCCGAGCAGGTTACGCTTGCATAACCCAAAATTTTAAATAATTTGACAGAATTGCGCTTTCTCTCACAGGAGAGTTTATATGAATCTGTCTGTTAAAAGCACTCACCTAACAACGTATTTAAAAAATTAGCAAAATAATACTGCCACACACACAAACATTTCTGAATTGTTGAGAGATGCCGAGTTTTCGGATCATATTACAGGTTTCTTTTCAACAGTCGTCGGGCAATATTTAGTCACACACTCTGGTTTCCATGAAATGCTGGGGTGATCTACCGGAGCGTCACAAATGATAATGTTCAATTCGCGTGAGAGCACCGCATAGCAACAATTCTAACTCAAAGGCTTGAAAGTCGCAGTTAACCGTATCGATCGAGCACTAAGTGACGTGACTCAAGTAATAAGTAAACAGCCTTTGCATTGATGAGTTAACGACTTCTTTCGCACGTCATGTCTGTGTAATCGATCGCAAAAAAAGTTATTACCTGAGGTGGCTATTTAAACGGGTAGTTACGAGCGTGACAGCACCGTTGCTACAATTCCGGAAAAAGACAGAATCTGACAGCAAGAATAATTTCTGCGAACAAGCTCAGCCGCCCTTTACCGCAGTACTTCTGGTGAGATGAAGCTTCAAAATTACCGCGAAAGAAACATTAAACTAAACAACGTGCTGAGTGAGCAAGTACACTAAAACAAGAGACACAACAGTGGCGGCCGTAATATAGATAGGTGCATACAATATATTTTGCAAGATTTGATGCTGCATGTGAGCGCGAGGCTTGGGAGACCAGTGAAAGCTGTGTCCATAGATACGTGAATTCCTCCGATACAAATATCGCCAAAATAGGAAAAACCCTAAATTTTTTTAGAGAATTATCCATGCACAACCAACCTAATAATGTCTCAGAATCCCATGACTATTCTCCAATAAGTGTGTTGTATTCAGGCAGAAACGTGTTCTTGCTTTTCACACCCTTCAGAATACATCTGCCACGGGCAGGAATAAAATCCATCATAGTAAAGTCCCTGAAAAATACTAAAGTAGCGCCATTCCTGTCAATGTGCAGACTCCTCTCCCCTCGCGTGCATTGCAGATAGTAAACGACGCTAGTTGAGGGGCTGTATGGCTCCTGGCCGCAAAGATGAGCTTGTGCTCATGTTTCCGTTAAAGCACATCTGGGCGCTGCGGTTCTAGGCGATGCACCAAAAGAGTGATTGAGAAAGAAAAATAATATAAAAGTAACGTTAAATACGACGATGTGACGTGTATATAAGCAAGTGGCATGCAGTGGCAAAAGACATCACCGCAAACAGGCAATACTCAACGCGATAGCCCACCGTTTGCATGCAGACGCGCTCAGCGGTGTCGCTCTCGATGGCAGCGCCACTGCTGTCTGTGTGATAAACTCGGCGGTGCTAAGAATCTGCAGCATGACGCACTAGCCTTTGTGAAGGTATCGCAAACGCCATTTTGTTTGTCCACTTTCGCGGTGTTTGTTTCTGGCTAGGCGTGCGCGCTTGGTATTGTTGTGTAGCCGGAGTTCGACCGCGCATGAATGTGTGCACGGTAATCCTGCACGTTTCGGGATGCTGACCTGCTGTGCCAGCGGTTGCAAAAGCAGGTACAGCAGAGGAAAGAAGCTATTTTCGCTTCCGCGAGGAAAAGACAATGCCGCTCGGCAAGAAGTGTGGCTCCAGCGTATCGGAAGGACTGACTTGGACCCTGTATCGTCGCGGCTTTGTGAGGTGAGTACCGGAGAGCTAAACTCTATCATTTCGCTTGTATTCGTGTTTACAGTGTTGCGGTACTGTCAAGCTCGAGCATCACACAAAGAGAGTGACCGCGTCGATGGTAAACGTGCATGCCAGTTGAAACGCGTGCCGCGTTTAGTGCCGTGTAAACGTTGCGTCTCTGGCTTGATCCATGCCGACCGCGGCGGCTGCATTTTCGATTGAGGCGGAAATGTTGGGGCCTGTGTACTTAGCATTATATGCAGCAGTGCCCGAGCTGCCTAAGTGTCTGGCACATCCAGTGCGCCCGCGTGCTTTCACATTCGTAGTTTCCTGGTGGACACTCTAGAGGCGCTGCTGTGGCTGCTGGGAGAGGAGGTAGAGGCTAAGGGGTGCGGTTGGCCTACGTTAGTTTATTTTTCAGGGACTTTACATCATAGGGGTTAGCAGTGCCACACAGACATTTTTATCCCTTTGACACTGCTTACGACCAAGCGCGCGACTGTGCATGAGCGAAAGTAAACTTTTTATTGTTTTGCCAGGAACACTGCTGATTCCCTTTTCTTGAAATTGATGCGCAGCTTGAAACGAGCGCGAAATGAACGCAAAAGTGAAACAGCGCACGAAGCGAGCGCATGATTATGTAAGCGCGCCGCGGTTGGCACCGAAGAGTCTTTGCAGCGACGTCACCCAAGCTACTCGCCAGGAGGCGCCACCACAACTTCTCGGGGCTTTATTGCTTTCGCTAAGCCGCGAGAAGTGGTGAAGTGGTGCTGTGTGTCTCCTCCTGTTCAGAAAACGAGTGAACAAGAATGGCTGAGTACTGCATGCACAAGTACTCGGCTGCGTCCTTTTGATAAGTGAAAGAATTTTTTTCCTTAGCTGTAGCATGAGTGACAACGTCTCTAGTACATTTCTTTAACTCCTGACACTCTGAAGATAACATTGAAAGTCATTTCGGTCTGATACTTTTGTTGCATTCAATCATAGAGACTTCAAAAGTTCTGAATTACCCAAGTGGGTACCATCAAATTTTTAGGCAACCGTTTCATTTTTCCAGATCATAGTTTTTCTGCGTTCTTTTTTGAGGCCAGGAAGCTAACTAATACAGCTTTGCAAGAGCGTTTCTCATTAGTGCACTCTTTGGACTGAGGAGGCTATATGAATAAGTGTTGAAAAAATACTCAATACGCGATGCTCACACAGCAAGCAGGTGACCCAAGCAAAGTTTTCGCGCATTAGCGCTTTACTACAGCAAGGCAATGATTTCTTCCGTTGAGCTGCTTAGATAGCATAACAAGCAGCATCCAAGTAGTGCAGGCTATCACTGGCTGAGTTTAAGGCATTCTATATTCCAACAAATTTTGTTGGCAGTGAAAAAAAAGCTATGAGAGCGGAGGTTCCAGACGAGTACTGCAACACGGTGTAGTCCAGTTGGCTAGGCTTTTGGTGCAGCTGTGTTAAGAGAAGGCTGCGCAACATCAGCACTTGATTTCTTCGCTCAGACGGCCATTTTTAAAGAAAGTTTGCTGCTAATTCGGGAGGGAGGAATCAGCAGTATAAAGATGATCACCAAAGATGCTAATTAGCGTGCTAACAAGCGAAGGTGACAAGAGGCTTTGGTCAGAGTGTACAAGAGCAACAAAGAATAGTCTAGGAATCGGCCGCGCGTTCACTGGTCACGTGTCAGGGATTTAATTCTAATCGGAGACGTCGATTCAGGTCAGCTACCCCTGCTGGCTTTGGTATTTTCGAAGTACATGGTCGTATCTGGAAATGTGTCGGCCAAATGCCCGCCAAAATTCGCGGTGTAATTCTTGTGCATCACACCACCAAGCGATATCGCCGAACAATATTGGTCTTTCTTATAGAAACGTCCAATTTGCCGAAGACGTGCCACACGTTGTACTGCTCACGCAATGCCGATTGTTCATATTTTGCTGATGAAAATATCGTACGCAAGGATACATGAATATATCGCACAACATCTTAACAGTCCATGCATGACGTTGAAAGCCAAGCATGTTCCGAAAGTTATGGAATGTTGCATTGAAAAAAGTTTTTGAATGAGAATTCAGAATGCTTTATTGAACACTTCACCACGTTTATATGACTGATTGTATGCAAATACAGAATAACAATCCCCATCAGCCGTGTCCTACCTGACTGAAGTCTCCAATAACTGGATGTCTCATAATTCTTTCAAGCTCTGCAAAATGAGAAGCATTCACTTAGCCTCCTTTCCACCACGTGAGAAACATATGACATATAAATGTTGCTGGTTATAATAAATGTTTTAACACAATAGCGTCAAAGATCTAGTTTCGCAGAAAAATACGGTGTCAGTGAACGTTGTCTGCAGCGGCGTTGTAGGACATGGGTAAAAAACAAGGATTGTTTTTTTTTGGGGGGGGGCGAAATTAGTTTCCAGAGACAGTCTTTCCTTCTGCTGCTTCTTTTTTTTACGTTGCATAGGCAGTTAAAGTATCACTCAAATTGATATACAACTTAGCTAAACAACTGAGAGTGGACAGAGAGTGTCTAAGAGAGTGTACCTTGGCTTAAAAGCGAAAGAAATATTATGCTGTAACATTTAGAGCGAGTACTTTTTCCACAATACAGTTAGAGCATGGAATCGGTTACCAGCAGACATTGTTAGCATAAGTCCAAATTCAGCATTTCTTCAGGCGCTACGCGATGGTATTCTGTAGGCATAACCATGTTGTAATGTACTAATATAGTTATCATCATGTCTCTTTGTTTTTTCTATGTAACCCCCGCTTCGTATTGTGTGCTTAAGGTATCCCCCTGACTATAATGCCTATGGAGGCTCTGTGGGTATTTGACAAATAAATAAATACAAATTCACAAGCTTGTCTAAGGCGTTGCATAACATTGCGGTTTGCGTGTGAGTGCTCTCGAACACTCAGTCTGGCTTATTTGCCTGTACCCTCGTCCCGTCTTTTACTCAAATAGATGTGAAAAAAAATATTTTTACAGAGGTTTGTACGTGCATGATTCCGGGTAAACTGAAGGGAAGTTTCATGTCTTTAATTAGGAAGTTTGAGTTAAAGGAAACCGTACAAGATCGATTCGCACATTCTCGCAAGCAACGCATAGATGACAATTGTTTTTAGGGCCGAAGCTCCTTATGGCGTGGCTTGCGCGTCCCCGTTGTTGTAGTGCGTAACCTGTGGCACATACCCACGTAACAGTGGCACATGCCAGCCCTCGTGCACATATCCGCGTGTCCATATGTTACGAAAAACCTAGCACGGAAACGTTATCATGCTCTTGGTCATAGGCGTATCAGCCGGGGGGGGGGGGCAAGGGTGGCACCAGCTCCCCCCCCGCTGAGATAAGTTGGGGGGAGCTGAACCCCCACACCACTTTTGATAGTAGTCACTCTTGCTGCGCACTGAACCCAACAAATAAGGCGAAGTATTCCGTCACAACAGTAACATTTCAATTCTTTTCTTAAGGGAGAATGAAGATGTTACGAAGCAATATTACAACATAGTGGAATTTTGCCAACGTGTCTGCTGTGATGATTTCCCTTGTGGGCTCTTTGAGGTGCGGGTCGCCTATGCGACACCTGTGCGTCTTCTGCTGTAGTATTGCAGAGCAGGTAATGCGCTAAACAGGGGCCCTCTGATATAAATAACTTGTTCATGCTTTTATTGTGCTGTGACTTGTTGATGAGGTTACGGATGGAAACAAGCAATCTTTTTAAAGACCGGTCAAAGCATTTGCTGCTTCCGGAAAATAATTTTCTTAAAAAAAGAATATATCGTCCCCGCTGCTCTGTCGAAACTGTTTCAAGTCGATGGGTGTGATGAATCGTTTTGGATGCGGAAGTCGGGCTAAGGGCACCATTACTCAGTTAAAATGTGGTTTAACTTCGTGGTACCTAAGAACCTAAGAAAGCTAGTCGTGTCACCTCTGTATATGCAAATTCATATCAAAGTGCGATAAAGTGCGAGTGCATCGCCGATGTTCTTTCTTGATATATATATATATATATATATATATATATATATATATATATATATATATATATATATATAAAGAGAGAACATTTATATATATTTATATATATTATATATATATATATATATATATATATAAATGGCGAGCTTGACGAAGCAATGCACGCGTGGATGGCGTTGCGGATGGATCAGAGAGCATGTCGATGAGCGGGCCGATCCAATTATCTTTTCGCTGTTCGGTAGCGATGATGTCAACATCAATGGCAGAAACAGCAGCTGAGGATACTGAGCAGAGCACATCACCTTCAGGCAGAGGGGAGCACGAGGGTGTCGGCGTCAGCATGCTGGCGTCCGTTGCGGTACAGCACGCGGTTGTCGTAGTCTTGTAAGCGAAGAGCCCAACGGGCGAGACGGCCTGAAGGATCCTTCATTGAGGAAAGCCAGCATAGTGCATGATGGTCGGTGACGACATCGAATAGGTGACCATACAATATATATATATATATATATATATATATATATATATATATATATATATATATATATATATATATATATATATATATATATATATTGTAGCGAACAAGATGAGTGCTACTCAAAAAGGCAGGGGGTATGACTCAGTCGGTGAAGAAGACGACGTTTGGTTGGCTGGGTACTCAGACTGGTTCCTCGGCTCAAGGCGTCACCGCTATGCATTTGGTGCAACGAAATTGAAACAATTGAACATTTCTTTTTATTCTGTCATCGTTATTCTTATCAGAGAAAAAGATTTTTAGTAGCCCCATTACAAAAGCTAGGAATACAAGTAAATCTACCAGTAATTTTATCAATTGGCGGAATTTCATTTGGTTACTGCCACAGGGATGTATGCTCCGCTGTGTTTGATTACATTAACGCAACTAAAAGATTACCATGCTAGTGAACCCCTACCTTTTCAGATCTTTAGTTTATAATTCGTAGTTATGTCTTTCAAAAACAAAAGATGGTTTGACCGCTTGCTCAGCAAACATTTTTGTTTTTTGGTAGTATTACTTTAAGCTACTTTTTCATATTGGCTTCATATTCATTTTAGTTTCATTTAAGTATCCTGCCACCCGGTTCTTGGCCCATCCCCCTTAGTGGGTAAGCGCCATTCATCAGAGGTCATCAGCATCAGCATCCGCCATTACCACTTGACCTGTCGTGACCGCCCTCCTGTTTTATAAAAGAGTGCCACTCTAAAACGCCTCATTATAATTGGTGGAGAGTGCTTGGTAACGCCTAATCCTGGAATCGCGAAACCGTACGTTGCCTCCAGTTGCTACGATGTCCACGAACGACGATCGGCAGGCGGCCGCCTCGGCTCCAACTGCTTCAGCTCCTGTCTGTCTCGGCTCCTTTCGCCAACGCGATCCGCCTACCTTCAGTGGAACCGATGACAAAGACGTGGAAGACTGGCTCGACGAATACGACCGGGTGAGCAAGCACAAGTGGGACGATGCGCACAAGCTTACTGTCGTCCAATTTTATTTGACTGAGGTAGCCAGTCTGTGGTACCGCAATCACGAGAGAGACCTCCCCACCTGGTCGTCCTTCCAAACGGTGTTCGCGGACTTGTTTGGCCGTCCAGCGCTTCGCAAACTACGGGCCGAACAGCGCTTGCGTACTAGGGCTCAGCAGAATGGTAAAAATTACACCAGTTATATCGAAGATGTGGTCGACCTTTGCCGGCGTGTCAACTCGGCCATGACAGAAGCCGAGAAGATCAAACACATCTTGAAAGGCGTGACTGACGACGCATTTCAGATGCTTGTCGCCAAAAGCCCGCAAACGGTAGCAGAAGTGATCCAACTTTGTCAGAGCTATGATGAGCTCTGGAAACAGCGTGACACCACTCGTCGTGCCAACCCGCCATGTGCAACAATCTCCACTTTAACGTCGCCTGGCAATACTATAGACCACAACACTTTGCTTCTCGAGATCAAGCAATTTGTACGAGAGGAGGTCGCACGCCAGTTGTCCCTCGTGCCATATACCTCCGAAGGTGCCCCATCTCATTTAGCGCCATCAATAATGCGAGTAGTTCAAAAGCAAGTGTCCGAGGCGCTACCAGCAGCTCACGCACCACTTGTGGCTGCTCCATTGACCTATGCCGAAACACTGAACGGAACCCGACGTCCACTTGTCGCGAACAGCCACGCTTCTTTGTCACGAACGCCTACGTCCACGCGCCCCTTTGTCGTACCGACTGAGCCTATGTACCAGACTGCCCGTCCTTTCTCCCGACCACCACCTCCGCGCTTTCAGAACCCTTGGCGCACTCAAGACAACCGCCCCATATGCTTCGCCTGTGGAATTGCGGAGCACGTGGCACGATTTTGTCGACAGCGTGAGTTTTTCCTGTGTGACGACGTCAGGCCCAACAATTATGCTTTCCCACAACGACCAGAGCCAGCTGTATCTGGCGAGACTGCGACCATGGACACATTTTCACCTTGCCGGAACTTCAACAGACACCGGTCGCCTTCACCTCAACGCCGTTCCCTTTCCCCTATGCTACGTCGACCTCGCCCTGTCCCTGAGGAAAACTAGGAGCCGCAGTTCCGGGGGCAAGAACTGCGGATCTTTCGAACTCCACAAGACCTTGTTTTTCGCCGTCCAACGTCGTTGCTGTCTCTGTTGAAGGTATACCTGTTTTTGCATTGGTCGATACTGGCGCCGCAGTGTCTGTAATGACTGAAAAACTTTGCCGTCGACTGAAAAAAGTCACAATGCCTCTTCACGACTTCGTTTTGAGCACTGCGAGCGAGCAACAAATTCGCCCTTTTGCTGCATGCACAGCACGTGTCGCTATTGCTGACGATATTTATGTCGTCGAGTTTGTAGTGCTCCCGCAGTGTTCCCATGAAATTATATTTGCCTGGGACTTTCTCTGCACTCATCATGCCGTCATCGACTGTGCTCGCGCCGAAGTGGAATTCGCGCCGTTATGCGACGCTGCTTCACTCGACTCGTCCCTTCCACCTGCAAAAGTTTTCGTTGCCGCTGACACTTCGATACCCCCGTTCTCATCCGCCCTAGCTCCGCTTTCCTGTGACGTCTCTAGTGGCTCAACTGTTCTTTTTACGCCTTCTGAAACCGCTGTTCGCCGCAAGTGCTTCCTGATTCCTTTCGCCGTTCTGTATGTTCACGAGGCATCAAGTGCAATTTATGTTTCAAATACGTTTCCCTCGCCTTCCAAGTTACTGTACGGAGAGTGCTTGGGCTTTGCCGATGACATTGATCCCTCGAGTGCACGTGTAGTTTCTGACCACTCGACTACGCTACCTATTTACGCTGTTGATTGCTGCGCGTCATTCTCTTCCCCATCATTCACCGACGCAATTTCGCGCTGCATCGACACCAACCTTACGGCCCAGCAGCGCACCGACATCATCGCCCTCCTCGAGCGCTTCCGTCCCAGCTTCGACCACCAGCAACTGACTTTGGGCTGTGCTTTCACGGTATCTCATGAAATCAACACTGGCCTTCACGCTCCTTTACGTCAGCGTCCGTATCGGGTATCGGCATCTGAGCGTCGCATAATCACGGAACAAGTTGACGACATGTTGAGGCGAGGTGTTATTGAGCCCTCTAACAGCCCGTGGGCATCCCCAGTTGGTCTAGTCAAGAAAAAGGATGGCTCAATAAGATTCTGCGTCGACTACCGCCGGTTGAATAAGATCACACGCAAAGATGTTTACCCGCTACCCCCCATAGACGATGCCCTTGACTGCTTACAAGGCGTGGAGTTCTTCTCGTCACTAGATCTGCGTTCAGGTTATTGGCAGGTTCCCATGGCTGAGGCTGATTGCCCCAAGACGGCTTTTGTTACCCCTGATGGCTTATACGAATTTAACGTCATGCCATTCGGGCTCTGCAATGCGCCTGCCACTTTCTAGCGCATGATCGACAACATCCTCCGTGGCCTGAAATGGCAGACATGTCTGTGTTATTTAGAAGATGTCGTGATATTTTCAAGCGACTTTTCAACGCATCTTCAGCGGCTCGAGACAGTGCTTACTTGCCTCGCCGCCGCCGGTCTACAGCTCAACTTGAAGAAGTGCTGCTTCGGCGCTCGAAAACTCCTAGTTTTGGGCCATCTTGTATCTAGAGATGGCATTCTTCCGGATCCGACGAAACTCCGTGCCGTTGCCGAATTTCCTAAACCGAAGACCTTAAAAGAACTTCGCATCTTTCTCGGTTTATGTTCATATTTTCGTCGTTTTATTCGCAACTTCGCCTCCATCATATCGCCCTTAACTGACCTTCTTGGCGGCAACAACGACCTTTCTAGTTGGTCGTCAGCTTGTGATGATGCATTTGCCACAATCCGCCACCTTCTTACGTCACCTCCTATACTGCGACATTTTGATCCTCTTGCCTCAACGGAAATACACACGGATGCTAGCTGAGTTGGCCTCGGTGCTGTGCTCGCCCAGCGTAAACCTGGATTTGATGAGTACGTAGTCTCTTACGCCAGCCGTGCACTCAAAAAAGCAGAAGCCAACTATTCAGTCACCGAAAAAGAGTGTCTGGCCATCATATGGGCCATAGGCAAGTTTCTACCCTATCTTTACTGGCGCCCATTCAGCGTGGTTACAGATCATCCCGCATTATGTTCGCTCTCCTCGTTAAAAGATCCCACCAGCCGGCTCGCCCGTTGGGCGCTTCGGCTACAAGAGTACGACATTCACGTCGTTTACCGATCTGGCCGAAAACATTCCGACGCAGACGCTTTGTCCTGATCACCTCTACGATGTCGTGACAAGTCGCCGTCTTCGCCTGCCCCCGACGTATCTGCACTTCGTGTCAGCGACATGCTACAGGAGCAACGAAAAGATCCTTGGATTGCTTCGCTTATCAACTTGTTGAGTTGAGCTCCCTCGCAAAATATCCCTAGAGGTAAGCGCTGTCAAATACAGCACTTCGCTATCAGAGATGGTTTGTTATACAGACGGAATTATCTCTCCGAAGGACGCCAGTGACTCCTAGTCATTCCCGGTCGTCTCCGCTCAGACATATGCGCCTCCTTTCACGCCGACCCACAATGCACCCATGTTGGAGTGTTAAAAACCTACACCCGCCTGTCCCACCGCTACTACTGGTGTGGAATGTATTGCTTCGTTCGTCGCTACGTACGTTCCTGTCTCGCTTGCCAACGCCGGAAGAATCCTACTCCAAGTTCTCCAGCTCCACTACAACCCTTACCTTGTCCTGCCCGACCGTTTGACCGTGTTGGTATCGACCATTATGGACCTCTTCCGATTACACCGGCTGGAAATCGCTGGGTAATCGTCGCTATCGATCACCTTACGCGCTATGCAGAAACTTCACCACTCTCTTCTGCATCAGCCAGTGACGTCGGTCGCTTCATACTGCATCAGATCATTTTACGTCACGGTGCACCACGTGAACTCCTGAGTAACCGAGGACGTGTGTTTTTGTCGGACGCCGTCGAATCGCTTCTCGAGGAATGCCAAGCCATTCATCGCACCACCACCGCGTATCATCCTCAAACTAATGGCATTACAGAACGATTCAACTGTACATTGGGAGATATGTTGTCAATGCACGTCGCGACCGATCACACCAACTGGGACAGTATTCTCCCTTTTGTAACATACGCGCATAATACTGCTGTCCAGACAACCACTGGTTTCTCTCCATACTTCCTCCTTTATGGTCGCGAGGCCTCTTGCACGCTAGACACCATCCTTCTTTACCACCCGGATGTTGCTGAGTCGATGACGATGTCACAAGCTGCTAAATACGCGGAAGTGTGTCGCCAGCTTGCCCGCTCCTTCCCAAGTGCTGAACAGCAACGACAGAAACACCACCGCGATAGCCCGACGCCTCCGGCTTCTTATGCATCAGATGACCTTGTCTGGCTTCGCATCCCTTCAACCAGCCCTGGTTTCTCAACGAAACTGACGTACAAGTATGACGGCCCTTACCGTGTGGTTAAGCAAACTTCACCCGTCAATTACATCGTCGAGCCGCTAGAGCAGCCCCATGATCAACGACGCCGTGGACGTGAGACCGTCCACATAGACCGCCTAAAACCGTATTATGATCCCTCTATTGTCTCCTGCCCATGAGTCGCCAGGATGGCTCTTTTCCGGAGAGGAGGAAAATGTAGTGAAGAAGATGAGTGCTACTCAGAAAGGCAGGGGGTATGACTCGGTCGGTGAAGAAGACAACGTTTAGTTGGCTGGGTACTCAGACTGGTTCCGCCATTACCACTTGACGTGTCGTGACCTCTCTCCTGTTTTATAAAAAAATGCCACTCTAAAACGCCTCAATATATATATATATATATATATATATATATATATATATATATATATATATATATATATATATATATATATATATATATATATATATATATATATATATATATATATGTATATATATATGTATGTATGTATGTATGTATAATGGGGGATAGCGGTCATGGTAGCTCAGTGGTAGAGCATCGAACGCGTCATTTGAAGGCCGCGGGTTGAGATCCTGACCATGGCAAGTTATTTTTTCACCCACTTTTCTTTCTTCACATTTACATTACAATGGGCTTAATAACTTCCCCTATACTTTCAATGGCAGTATTGTCTGTTAGACCTCATTAATATTGCGTTTAAACACGAAAAAACAAGCTCTTAGGTATGCACTTGTTTCTCTTATTCATTAACGAGGGTCTCGCACTGGCAGACTTGGTGCCTCCAGGTTGTATACGGGGGCTATTGGTCAGCTGCCAGTTAGTATTAAGTTCACGTGCTGCGTGATGCTAAACGGGCTCATAAAAAGTGTGCCACACTCGCCGCCATGGCTACTAGTGGCGCTGACTGACACTCCCGCGTTTATACTCACATAGATACCCAATAAAAGTGGCTGGAGGGAATAGCTTTCGTGGTAGCTCAATGGTAGAGCATCGAACGCGTCATTAGAAGGTCACAGGTTCGGGTCCTGCCCACGGCAAGTTATCTTTTCACCCACTTTTCTTTCTTAACATCTACATTACAATTGGCTTAATAACTTCCTCTATACTTGCAATGATATATATATATATCAATCTATATATATATATATATATATATATATATATATATATATATATCTTGGTGAACGAGTGAGGTATTTTTGCCCTCGCATTCGCGAAATAGTGTGTAGGCCACTGCTCTCGGTGGTAACAAAGCACTGACAGCAGAAATGTGGTACATAGTGTCGTTTAGTCCTTGTATTGTCCGCTCGATGACGGTACTTGTGTATGATCTATACATGATAAAAAAAGCGAAAGGGCGATACTTGAACTGTTCCCTAGATGAACGGATGGATGCATGGAAGGATGCATGGATGGACCAACGACCGGGTGCTCGTGAACGTGAACGGACGCACTACAGACGCAGATACGGATTGGCGGACACTTCTTCCAACTCATCATCATTCGTTCCGTTATTATGCTGTGGTTTTTTTTTCTGGAAGACATATTGGGTCTATTTACATTGATACTCGGGAAAAGAGACATTCATTGCAGGGCCCATGTTAGGCCAAGATGGAGAGTAGTAGGAATTGTTTGTCTAGGATGTTACAAAAAAAACTGAATGTCGAACAAAAATAATCTAAATTGCAGTTATAAGCAAGACAATCTAAGCGCCAAGTCGATAAAAGATGTGACTTATCAAATACAGATTGTTTTATTTGCTTTTGTTGCAAGAAATGTGCAGCAATGAATGAGTAAACATGAATTTTATATGCTTCTTCTTAGTCTCCTATCACAATAATCATTGGGAAGTGTTATGGCGCTTCAGACTAGTGTATTTTTAGAAAACAGTTATTTCAGTCCACTACAGCTTTTTTTAAACAGCATTAGTGTGGTCTATTGAGATAACGTTTTGTAAGAAATTTGTCCTGTTTTTGTTTGCTTACTTTTGTTTGTAAAATATAAACTGAGGAAAGCATGCTCTTTCATTCCTATTTGCTGTAGCGCAATATTACTGGTTATTGTGAGCTGTGGACAAACATTTTCTATCATTGGTGCCAAGTCAGCGAATGATATCGTAGAGCTCAAAACTGAAACGTCATTACAAAAAAAAGAAACATTACCACATATTACCTAGACGTAACATTGCGTCCTCCAAAGATACATCAAGTGATGTGGGAGATGATTCAGATGACGATCCTGAAGATGACCCAGAAGGTGTTCCAGGAACAGGCCCTGGACGAGGAATCACGGAAGGTCTTCTTCGAGATGCACCTGAAGATGATGCAGGCGGTGTTTCAGGAACATGTCCTGGACGAGGTATGGGTCTTCCTTGAGATGATCCAGGAGATATTACAGAAGGTGGTTCAGGTGATTGAGGAGGCCTTCGACCGATTCGCTGTCCTGGACGACGTTGTCCCCTTAGACGGTTAAAAATACCAGAAAAACACCTTCGGCCACCACAGCCCGGAGAAGATGAAATAGGGCGCATAGTGGGTGCGGCCTTAGCCCCACTATGTCCTCCATCGGTGAAACGACAAAAGCAAGAACAGCAAAAAAGACCGAAATGTGAATCTTCAACGTTAGCGCCATGACACCAAAAGGGCTTCTTTTGTCTGTACTGCATGCAGGCATGCTTATATACACTTCACAATGAAAATAGAAAAGAAAAACGTGCCCTTCAATTTTTAATATCAACGTACCCATTAGATGCATTGTCTCATTGTTCCTGAACAATGATGTATGGTCGCAATGAGTGCTATGAGTACACTCATTGCTATGAGTTCTATGAGTATACTTAAAGGCATTGTGAAATGTAAAGTTAGTTTATTATCAGCCGTAGTGAAGAGAGCCAAGATAAATATTGATCGCAGTCGCTGTCACCGAGCCGAAGATGGCACTTGCTTTAAGAATGCGTATGGCAGTGTCAGGTTTTTACAGTTACCGATACCCAAAGCAAACTGAAAAGCATCATTTATCGCCAAACGAAGCATATAGCCTCAGTCCCCAGCTGCAGTGTAATGTGCCGTAGGCAAGCCATCCTGCTGATGCTTCTAAAATGATATAGTGTGTTATTCATGGTAAAACAAAGTACAAAATAAGAATAATGAGTTTATTATACAAAAATAATGTCGTTGTTGTGCTGTCTCAAAATGTAACGTTCGTGTTCGTGGCAGCTTATAAAGCTGAAGCACTCCCGGAATGCGGGCAACGTGCCCGGTGTTGATTCATGTAAGCTGAATGAGTTCTATTTACAGTCTTCAAACTGCAGTTCCGAAAGCTTTATTACATCATTCATACATTTACTCGTTATGGCCGAATAAACATCCAGTGCAATGAGCTCTGTCAGCTGCTGCCCATGTCAGGATGCCAGATATGTCAATTTTCCTACACACTCAGTTTCCTGCGAAATGAGAACAACAGTTTATTTCTAGGTTATTTTTAACCATTGCAAACGAATATAAACATAACAATATTATAGGGTGCTTTACATCCCAAAACCACGATATAATTATGAGAGACCGAAGTGA
Organism: Rhipicephalus annulatus; assembly: GCA_013436015.1. Taxonomy (NCBI): domain Eukaryota; kingdom Metazoa; phylum Arthropoda; class Arachnida; order Ixodida; family Ixodidae; genus Rhipicephalus; species Rhipicephalus annulatus. Next base: position 839,758 of record WOVY01009442.1, read on the forward strand.
GGAGCTCCGGGAGTTTTCACTATCTGGAGTTTTTTAAAAAGGCCATCTGAAGCTTAAGAACATCGGTGCTGACTGCGTAGCTTTTATAGTGACGCTTGCCAGAACTATTGCTTGCGAAAATGACGCCGGAAGGTTGCCGCCATATCGTTGGATAAATGTAACGTTAAATGTAATCGCAGCTGTACATCAAAATATGAATTACTATTGGATTTTTTTCTTTAGCATGATTGTTCACTCAAAGTGAAAAAAGAATAAAGCAATCCGACTTTTCCAGCTTGGAAACGGCAGAGCTGGTGAAAGAAATGCACTGAATGCCACGGTGCTGGAGGAAATGCACCGGGGACGCTCTAGGCGCGTTGTTTGAGGAAACTAAAAAAGTTTAGGGGCGTTGTTATTTAAACACACTTCCGTTCGTGCTTCCGTCCATTCATGCGTCCGTGTTTCCGTCCATGCATCCATCCATGAGTCCGTTCCTGCATGCATCCGTGCGTCCTTCATCCGTGCGTCTGTCCGTCTGTCTGTGTGTCTGTCTGTGTGCTTATCTGTTTGTCCGTCCATACGTCCGTCCGCCCATCTAGTGAACAGTACAAGTACCTCCATCTCAGATTTTTTCATCCTTCTCGCTATGCGTAAAGCGCTGACGACGCCATCTGCTGCTACGGCTCGGAAACGCTGGTGGGCCCGGGTGATCAGTGTTCCCACGAGCGTGTACGCTAGTGCATGGATGAATGTGTTTTCATCGTGACTTAACGACTCTGTAGGGCTTCAGCGATGTCGAGAAATAACTGCTGCGTTGTTGGTTGCTCAAATACACACAAGAAATCGCCAGGGGCGAACTTCTACAAGTTTCCGGTGCTATTTTATGAGCGAGAGCGACGGCGCCGGTGGATTGCGGCTGTACGACACAGAAGGTAAGCAATCGCGCTTTGTTTGCGGGAGTGTTAGAACAATTACCGTGTTTTTCTTCATTTATGTCGCCACGTCTTTAGTGACGGTACTACGTTTACACTTGGTCGCCTCATCTACATTGTAGACGCTACAACGCACATGTTGTTGTTATTACTGATAAGACGCGATGCCTAGGCTCTCTTGAAAAACGAATGGCGCGAAGCGCAATGTGAGAGAATGTGTGGCAGGTGACGGATCCTTTACAAATTCACCATGGAATCACACGTGAACTGCGTGAAATCGGCTGCATTCTACATAATGAAGACACTGGAATGCGATCACTACACCGCCGCGGTGGTCTAGTGGCTAAGGTACTCGTATGCTAACCCGCAGGTCGCGGGATCGAATCCCAGCTGCGGCGGCTGCATTTCCAATGGATTGATAGATTGATATGTGAGGTTTAATGTCCCAAAACCACTATATGATTATGAGAGACGCTGTAGAGGGCTCCGGAAATTTCGACCACCTGAGGTTCTTTAACGTGCACCCAAATTTGAGCACACGGGCCTAAAACACTTCCGCCTCCATCGGAAATGCAGCTGCCGCAGCCGGGATACGAACCCGCGACCTGCGGGTCAGCAGCCGAGTACCTTAGCCACTAGACCACCGCGGCGGGGCTGCATTTCCAATGGAGGCAGAAATGTTGTAGGTCCGTGTGCTCAGCATAGGGTGCACGTTAAAGAACCCCAGGTGGTCGAAATTTCCGGAGCCCTTCACTACAGCGTCTCTCATAATCATATAGTGGTTTTGGGACGTTAAACCCCACATATCAATCAAATTATACATCAATCGGGATGCGATCACCGGTGCAGAATGTTCGCTGTGTGCTCGCCTCAACTGTATGCAGATTAGCTGTAAAACATGGCACCTGTGCGCACTGAGACTTTTGACAGGACTTTCAACCGATTCAACCTCCCTTTGATTTCCTCGTAATATGACTGCATCGAAACACCCTCGATGTATCCTGCTTATGCTCATTCACTTTACAAAAGCAGTGATATGAGTAGGGCCATAGGCGTGCGCAAGGGGGGTGTCCTATTTTGCCTAAAAGGGGGGGGGGGCGCAAAATCTGCCCTTTGCATTGACTTGGTGGGGCCTGGGGGCGCTGAGACGAGCCTTTGCGCCCCCCCCCCTTGATGGGGAACCCTGCGCACGCCTGAGTGTAGCCATTTATGACACTTGCGTGTTTTGTTTTCTTTATTCTTGCTGGTGGTGCTAGCTACTCGTTGCTATGTTTTCATTAGCATGTAATTGGCGAGTATATGTTGGTGCTGCTTCATTGTAGTTTTATCCAATCTGAAAAAGTTTTACATGTCCAATGCGTGTAATCAGTCCTCAAACTTTCTAGTTTTTTATATATTCTTGCTAGTGGACTTGAATTTCAAGCAATATACAAGACCACTTTTAGCACTGGCTTTCAAACTGTGAATATTGCATGTATGCACTCTTTTAAGTAATTCCTTCCTTTTCTACTTTTCTGTAACCTTATGAACATTTCAGAGAGCATGGGAGCGCCTGGAAACACACGAAGAACTCCGGAATCTGCAGTTAGCATTTTATCAACGGCGTAAGATCATATGATCCGAGAAGTCCAGCTTATGTACCAACTATTTTTCTAAGCTTGTGTGGACGTACTAAGCATGGAATTTCCAAGAGGTACCAAAAGTAAAATTAAGCTTTGCAGTGTGTATTTTCTGCTGATTGATGAGGGCACACTCAGCCAGAGAAGTAGCATAATGTTTGCTGTTTAAAGAGTCGTTTTGTTCATTTGCACTAAGCGCTGGTAGGCGAAAGTAAATGTATATTAGCGGTGTTACACAACTCTTGCTTGTTGTTTAGTGCAACAAGAGTTTTAGGCCCATTGCAGAAATTTTAAAAGTAAACAGAGTTGGTCAGCTGAGATTACTGCTGCGCGTGCAAGATGCCATACATACGATGTCTGTGATAGAGGTAATATCCACCAACTTTGTAAATGTTAATATGTTCAATTCACTATCTTCTCTTTGTTGTAATTAAATAAATTTCTTGGCTACGCGATGAGGAAATAGAATGCTTAGGTATTGTGAGCAAAGAGTTTGCATATGCAGGCAGAGGCCACTCGTAAAATAGGCTCGGTGTGTGTATTTAGACAGGCGCACATATATTACGCACAAATGTACGAGTCGGCACTGCTATTGATAGGTATAGGCCACTACTTACTATGTGCTTTATCATACGACGCGTTTCAGGTTGCGGGCACGAGAGCAAAGGGTAGACAGCATTACAGACGCGCAGGCTCTGGAAGATGTCATGGTCGACTGCACCTCAGAGGAAGAAAAGAGAAGTGTATGTACAGCTCAGGTTACGTATCTGTGCACGAGAAATTCGTTTTTAAACGCCAATAAATATTTGTTTTTCTCCATATCAGTGAGCGAAAGCCATCAATTCTGCTACACCACGACTTTCGCATATATATTGATATGCATTAAACAGACAGACCTATTCTGTGGATGCTTTGTTGATGTACTTTAGAAGCTGTAATTTTCCAGCTGCATCAGCGCATTTTGTGCATGAAATTAATGTAAATACCGAGACTGCATGACTAAAATGATAACACTGAGAAATATACGCCTGTCACTGTTTGAGTAGTAAGTAATCAGCATTGCCAAGCGCAAACAAACGGCAAATGGGGCAGAGCTGTCTTCAGCTGAAATTATTAGTTATATGCCATATTTATGATGGTTATATTATTAGACTGATAAATGTGAAATATCAGGGAGCTATTATTTGTGCGTTTATTGTATTGCATTAAGGATGGGAGTGCCGTACAAATACATTGAAAACTTTTTGTTCTGACTTCACTTGGTTGTAGTTTTATTATTCATTGCACAGGTAGAAAAAAAAAGTTTTTCATCTTGTTTGTACTTTCTGCAGGTTGGATCACAAACGGATCCTTGTGACTGAGGGGCACAGTCTGATACACCAAGCCTGTTCCTTTGCTGTATGCAAGTCTGCAATGTCGAAACACAGGTAAAAGACTGCTTATTTCTTAATGCGGCACGCTGCATGATCTTACTTCGGCACAAGCCTTAGATGCCTCATCAAACACGAAAATTGACCTTCGGTGGCGTCAACACGAGTGATGCGAAAAATCGCCGTCACGTGATGACGTCATCACATGACATTCTCACTTTTCACCACCCCCGTGCTCGGTCCACCTATCACGGAGCCAGTGCAAAGCCAAGTGAGGTGCAGAAAGCTTGCAGTACCTCTCATCATGGAGGCAGTGCAAAGTGTGTTAGGCACAGGAAGGGAGCATTAGAGGATCAGTACATCAACTAAAGAACGTTAAAATGAGTTTTGCCCTTGAGTCGTCTTAGGGGAATGCATATGAAACTCCGTGATTTCTTTCTCTATCTAGATACATGCATTGAACAAATGTAATCTCACGGAAGAATATAATTCAACACGCACAATTTAGTATTAAAGATAGCCATTTTTCGTGGTTCAGATATTTTTTCACGTATTTTTCAACGAAATTATATTCTTTGCGTAAACTTCTTCAATTCCAGCCCTTGCTTTTTTTTCGTTTCAGTTAAAATATCTGCTATATACCTGTAAACTTCATTAGCTAGAAATGAGTACCTCAATAATCTTTTTTTTTGAAGGGTTCAGAGCACTGTCAATTGAATTCAATTTTTTCTCAGGCTTTGCTTCCTATGAAGGAGACGACCAAAGATGCAGGATGGGGCGCAACGAATGAGCTCAAAAACACTGCGTGTGACCCGATGAATGTGGTGTTGTCAACGAACAGTCCAAATTTCTAAGGCTATCAGACACTTGCAGATTGTACTCCAGACAAGGATTCAGACATACTGAAATTCATTGCAGGAGTTTCAGTCCGAGTCTTCAAAATGCTGCGAGCAATTTTTATTGCGTCTTTCAAAGCACAGAAGATTGAAGAGGTCGTTAGCGCTTCAAACAAACTTCTGTTGTTTTTGATGAAGCTCAAGCTTAATCTGTCGTACTGGTCTCTTGCAGTACTTTTCGGAGTACACAGGTTCACCTGCTATATGTACTTTGTCTCTGTGCTTAATGTTCTTCGTGAAGAATTGAGACCCCTCACATACAGACCATCACAAGTGACCAATAAAATGATAATCCTCAAAAGTTTTCTACCGCATAACGCCGACTATCAAGTCATTATTGACGGCGCAGAAGTTCCTTGTGCAGTACCTAGCACCATGCATTAGCGTGTCCTCGTATTTTCAAACTACCAATGTCGTTTACGGTGAAGTTCCTCGTAGGTATCACGCCAAGCGGCATAATAAGCTTTCTCTCAAGACTCTATGGCGGCCGTTGTACAGACTCGTTTATAACGTCATATTGTGGAATTTTCCACGTTTTGAAACCGGGGGATCTAGTGTTGGCCGACAAAGGCTTTCCTCAAATAAGAAGCACACTTGTCGAGAATGGTATCGAATTTCAGATGCCAACCTTTGCCCGCCCTAACCCTCCTTTCAGCCAAGACGAAGTGAACACCACAAATCAAGTTGCCAGTTCGAAAATCCACGTGGAAAGGTCTATCCAGCGGATTGAAATTCATAACATTCTGTGAGAAAAACTGTCTTCGGATCTACTTTCTCATGTAGCAAAAATAATCTACATGTGTGGAGTGCTTGCAAATCTACAGAAGCCAATTATCAAGGCAAAGAACCAGCCCTGAGGCTGTATGCATCTTGAGTTCATCGCACTTGTGGTTTCTGTACCCTTCATAATTCATAGTTGAGGGTATATCAGGAATTTCTGTAAATAATCAAATGTTTATACAGATATGACGGGGCAACATAATTGGATTTTGACATGCCATAATCGCAATACGATTAGCAGGCACGACATGAAGGAGGGCTCGGGAAATTTTCAGCATCTTGTGCTCTTTAACGTGCTCCAAAATCTAAGTTCACGGGTTTCAAACAATTTTGCATCCAACTAAAATGCGGCTGCCACAGCCTGGTTTCAATACCACGACCTTTGGGTCAGCAGTAGAGCATCATAATCACTGGAGCACTGTTGTGGGTTCGTACACACGCCTATGTATGCAGGTGGGCGTGCTTCAACGTCCTCTTTTGCTATCCACATATTTAGGAGTGTGGGATTGGCCAATTACACATTCAAGGTTCGTATGTAACTGAAAAATTTAACAATGAGTTTCAATTACGGAGTTTACTGTGTTTTACATTCATGTAACATTAAGGAACCTCATGTTTAGTTGTACTTTCTGTGGAAGTTGTGTTGCAAGTAAGACACAGCGCCTGTGTAGGTGTTTTGTTGAACGCCTTTATTTTTGCATTGCATATTTGATTGTGGGAAATAAAACAGACTTCTGCTCACTCATTGCTCACTGTGGTATGGAGATTTTGTTATTGCTGGGAGGAAGTGCTTGAAGTAGAATGCTTCCAGCCGTGGTACAGATGTTGCGACAAAACTCTCATCTACAGAAACTTTACCAAGAATTTGCTGTTTTTAGCAATAACATACAAGAAACACTTCTTCAAGCCAATAACATAGAGAGAATCTGAATTTGGGTGTAGTATGTGTGAGCTTTTTCTACTTCCACACCTGAGTCCTGCACTATTAAGTAAGGGACATTACTGGTATGTTCACTCTGCTAAACAATATTTTTGTCCTCGCACGTGTAAGTGCATTTGATTTCAAGTAGTGCCAAACCTGATTCCTGACACGCAAAACCATAAGGAGTGCAGCACAATAATGGCTGCTGGAGCATCACTGCCAACCCACAAGTACGGACTTCAGAGCACATCTTTTTCTTGAATGACTTGACCACTTCGGCTTCTAGGGCAGTTCTATACGCTGTGGCTGGAAACCAGAATCTGTTGTCCTTCAAAAATCTATCGACCACAGCAGCAGGATCCCGTCTCGATCTTAGTACCGTGTGTGGCTGGATGCTTCCAGAAATGTGAAATGCGAATGGTACGCATGTTTTTTCCAATTCGCCACATCTCTTCTTTTCGATTCGATGTGAAGTAGCTCGTCGGTAGTGGCCACAACGTTACTCATGTAGAGCTCCCTTTCTAGATCGGTGTTAGCCCAGGACTCAGTTGATCGATAAATTTCCGACGTTCGCATGTTTCTTGTCATATCTAGAGCCGAGTGCGGAGGGGCTTCATCCACTTCTGCTGAAACTCTGGGGGAAACCTCGTTGCCAACTGCAGTGAGACGCACGCAGTCTTCTCTCCAAAGATCTTCAAACAGAGTGCCTACTACCGTTGCATCTTGGACAGGGGGGGCTGCAGGCGGCAGTGCAACCACTTCTTTCACTTCTTTGCCGTCGAAACTATCCAGACACGCTCCCTTTTGGTATATGCTGAGACTTCTACCTGACAGCCTCCCCCACTTCCTCAAATGATTTCTCCGTGAACTGTGCTCTTTGGTGTTCACATATTCCACCGCCGCAGCAATGTGTGTGCAGCATCCACCCTGTCCTCCTTTACCCCCGCACTTTCCATCTTCCAGCACAAATCAAAAACATGTGGAAAAAAGTCCATAAAGTGTTACGTGTTGAGCTACATTCAGCCTACTCGCGTCGTCACATTGTTTCAGTGGCCCCGTCCCTACGAGCACGCAATTCGAAGACGAAATACTCGGCTATCCAGATGCGCTAGCAGAGCATGATAGCGCTAGCAGATACGCTAGCAGAGTCGCATGACATGTTTCCGCCAAAATTACATAAAATGGCACAACTAGTTCCCGCCGAAACCACAAGAGACCCTGTAACAGCTGGCGACGCCATGTTCATTGTTCTAACAATACCACGTAAAATTGCGTAATTGATTGAGTGTTTGTGTGTTCCTGCCGAAACCACGAACACTCACGTCACTGATGACGTGAAACGTTCTCGTAAGAATCACTTATTTAGCGTATCTACTCACGTGCCATGTTCCCGCTAAAACCGCGCGATATCACATGAAACCTAACACCATTTTGCAACACTTGGTAATAGCTTGCGAAAGACCTAGCAGGGTGTGTTCAGATAAGAACGTCGGTGCATGTCCGTCGACCCCGTGTAATGTCGCTGTAAAAATGTATTTTGTTGTCCGAGTCCCCAAGAGCACAAAACTACTTTTTATCTCGCGAAAAAATATCACCTTTTTTTAAAAAAAAATTAAAAGTCGCCACTTAACTGCATCCACCTCTTTCGAATTTTGCGGAAATGGGATTTTGATAAGATGCTACAAAACAAAAACTATTGTAGCTGTAGGTCTGACAGATTGTCTTCACAAAATAAGGATAGTTTGAATCGGCAAAACATTCTTACTTGGCAGTTTTGATGCTGTTATTTTAAGATTGCCAAGTCGGATGAAGTTTAATAATGCTCGAATTTTCCGAACGTTTTGAGAACACTGCGATATGTTAGGTTAAAAAATTTATTGAACGAAAGCGCTGAGAGTGACTTCAAACGTTAACTCAAAATGCTCAACTTAGGACACGTCTGTAAAGAAGCAATATTTCGAAGCTCATTAAAACAACACCATCTTTGTTTTTTAATCTTTTCCGAAATAAAGGCAAGCACGTGTTCTAACTTAATCTGAAAAAAAACATGTTATTATTATTTTTGTGACGTAGGAGTTATGAAGCACGAAAAGTAGTCAACTTGACGTAAATTGAGCAACCACGACAATGAACTAGAATGGAGCAATAACTTCCAATTCATTATTTTAGGTCATGAATTTGTTTTATGGATTGATGAATTGACAAAAAAAAACCGGAACAGTTTCCCAGACGAGCAAATTATGGTACATTTTACGCAAATCGCAAAACAATTTGCAGTGGCTTAGCTCGGCTATGCCAAGATACACGTAGCATTAGCGAAGGTTCAGCTGATTATTCTTATCTTTACAGATTGTCAAGGATAATTAGCCTTCTTCTTATCGTTTTCTAACGCTGAATCGCTAATTTCCAGGCAACTACTTCGGGATACGATGAGATAAGCTTCTCGGCTTTTCTTCACTGGTGCGCAGCGTTCGTGCTCTCCTCCATGCGTAACGCACCTGCAAACGCCAGTCAGAGGCGCTATCAAGCAGCGCCAGCGCAGTGTCAGACGGCGACTGCACAGCGAAGGTGAATCGCTGCGCGCGCGCCAGCGCCAGTGTGTCTGGCGTGGCAAGACGCTTCCTGAGCGCGCAGACAAGCGCGGCGGTTGTGGAGTCAGCGCACACGCTGGCGTCAGTGTGTCTGGCGAAGCTAGACGCTACTCCTCCCTAACGCGCAGACAAGAAGAAGCCTCATCCATCAGAGCAAAAGACATTTTGTGCCAGAGCTGTTTAAACCGCTTCAAACAGATTGTCGTGGAGTCTCCGGATGCACTCCTACGGACGAAAAGTTATCTCTCGAACAAATTGCTGTCGAAGAGCTAAATGTACTCATCAAGATAACAAAATATATTTTTTTAGGTGAAATCACTGGGTTCGACGGACATGCACCGACGTTGTTATCTGAACACACCCAACAAATACGTAGCCAAGCTGCTGTGGCATATCAATCCGGCCATAACGTCTATCCTAAACCCTGTAAGGGCCTCACGAAGGCGGAGGAGCGAATCCTCCTTCGCCTTTATACTAAAACTCTATTGTGCCCGGCAATCCTAAAACACTTTGACCCCGCTTGCACGGGGAGGTGCCCGCATTGTGAGGAAAGTTCCTCTGACATTTTCCACATGGTGTGGGCATGCCAAAAAACCCCAAACCTTACCCCACTACCCAACCCTTCGCGGGAGGACTGGGAGGCAGCCCTGCTCGGCTGCTCTGACCTGACGGCCCAACGGGCCCTGGTCGAGCGTGCCCGGGCCGCGGCCAACGCCAATGGGCTCCCGTAAGAGGGAGCCCACCTAGTGTTTGTACGGGGCAGCCCCTTAAGGACCGTTCCCACCCTCCCTGTAAATAACATCTGTAAATAAATGTTTTTCAGCAGCAGCAGCTGTGGCAAACTAGGTGACCACCCGCTCCGCAGTGACTAAGCCCCGCGCCACTAACGCAAGCTGCCGAGATATTAGGGAGTTTTACAATAGCGCACTGCGAGCTCTTGCGTTGTGGTCGCTGCCACTGTGCATGCGTCGTAATGTGAGCCGGTGTTCGCGTTCGCGGATCGCACGCAAAAAATCCGAAATTGCGTGCGGCGATCGCGACCCGCACGTGGCCCGCAAGCACTGGTTTCGAGGCTACGGTGTTGCTGTGGTCGAGCGTTGCGGTGCAGCAGGGCAGACGCTATTCTAAAACTCATAAGGCGCCCGCTACGCCCGCAACGCAAGCTGCCGAGATATTAGGGAATTTTACAATAGCGCACTGCGAGCCCTTTCGGTGTGGTCGCTGCCACTGTGCATGCGTCGTAATGCGAGCCGGTGTTCGCGTTCGCGGATCGCATGCAAAAAATCCGAAATTGCGTGCGGTGATCGCGACACGCACGTGGCCCGCAAGCACCGGTTTCGAGGCTACGGTGTTGCTGTGATCGAGCGTTGCGGTGCAGCAGGGCAGACGCTATTCTAAAACTGGCTATTCTAAATATGGCGCCCGCTACGCCCGCAACGCCCGCAGCACTTGCAAATGGTATTCTAAAACTCCCTATTTTTTCTTAAGTTTATTGTGCTGGTTTCAAAACTTTACCAACGCTGACCCTTCGCGTGGCCGCACCTGTAAAATCCATGCACCGGTGCGACAGCGCTCCCTCAAAATCTACTATACAAGCACATGGCTCGCAAACGAAGCTACTGCAGTAGCTTCGTTTACGTACGTAACGTAATAATTTTACGAAAATATAAGAAAAATATATAGAAAACATATGTATTCATACGGAAATATACGGAATTATTGGACATCGCATACGGATCGTTTTAATAAGGTGTGTCGAGAAAAAACGTTGGTACATGCGTCCACGCATGCATGCATTAGTGATCGGAACGTTATGAAAAAGCGGTTTACTTAGGATAAGCTCCACTTCGTAGGGAACCTTCTTGATGCTTGTCTGTGGCGAAAACTTGGCGGGTATGGTGACATTGTTCTCCCACGCAGCTGTCACATCGGACACACGTCTACTATTATAAAGTGTGGCTCTTTTGCGCGCACTATCGGCGCTAAAGTAATTGTCTGACCCCCGCACAAGCCGCAAATCTCGTGCGCGCACTTCCGTCGTGCTTGTAATGAAAAGAGGCGTCTGCTACGCGGCCTACCAGCGGTTCCAACGGCCGCCGCTACGCGGCTTTCAGTGGCACCCTTATAGGCACTGCGCATTGCAAATATTCATCATATAGAAGTACCGCCATCCAGCGAATATTCCAAGAACTAAATGAGAGGTGGCTACCTACCACCACCACCACCACCACTACTATTACTACTACTACTACTACTACTACTACTACTACTACTACTACATACATACATCGCGGACGCACGACCGATGGCATAAGGAGCTTCGCACCTTAGAGAAATATCAGTAGAGTTAATAACTTTGTAGAAGTACTACAACATTTATTACCACCGCAACGGCGTCCTCAATACGTTGGACATAACGGACAATATGTCATGCGAGCTTACGGTACGGTAGGGCTTTCATTTAATTTCATTGGGCAGCCTTCTGATGTCACAGTGGGAAGGAAAAATGTAAGGTGTGCCCGAAAAATTGAAACAAGGGCAAGCATCGATTTCAATGTATTTTGATATCTTTACGCTGAATAACTTTGCGCTGTGTGCCCCTATGGCTGCCGCTCTTGCGGCTCTTATCTCTCAATGCTCCAGTGTACGTAACCAGCTAGAAAAACATGTAAAACTTTGAGGTCGTGAAAAGTGAAAATTTAAGCATCCCGAGCCTCATGCATTTTCACCTTCATCAAAAATGTGCCCAACACGGCCGGAATAGAATCTGATAGATAGATATATAAAGGGGTTTAGCGTCCCAAAACCACCACATGATTATGAGAGACGCCGTAGCGGAGGGCTCCGGAAATTTCAACCACCTGTGCATCATTAACATGCGCCTAAATCTAAGCACACGGGCCTACAGCATTTCCGCCTCCATCGGAAATGCAGCCGCCACAGCCGGGATTCAATCCCGCGACCTTCGGGTCAGAGCCGAGTACCTTAGCCACTGGACCACTGTGGTGGGGCAGCAAGTCACTGAACTTCATAGCTTCAAGTCACTGGATCTGTTTTCGAAGGATCGCTGCACCATTTGCGAGCACAATTTTTCTAGAGCAGATCCCAAGCAGAGCATACCTATACCACGCTTGACTATATTTGACTTGCAAAAGCCGTTTGACTCTTAACAAAGCAACATCACTAGCTTATTCTGCATGTAAAATAGGACACCATTCAGTGACCACGTCAATTGGCGCAATGTTCAAGCCAAATCTCACTGTTCTTTATCCGTATGGCATCGTACTAAACGTGCCCATGAGAAGTGGGGCAGCTTGCGCTAGTTGGTATGGCATGACGATAGTTATAGCGCGAGAACAAAACGATGACACACAGACAAGAAGGACACGTGTCTTTCGTGTCCTTCTTGTCTCTGTGTCGTCGTTTTGTTCGAGCGCTACAACTATCGTCGTGCTCACGAGGTTACATAATGCACTAAGTTAACTGCGATGCTATCTTTCCTTTGAAATGTTGAGAGCTTTGAAGAAAAATTGCTAAGCCACCTTCGCAAAGTAGTAGTAGGAAGCTCAGTGCTGCATTGCTTTGGGAAAGATAATTGTAAAAGAATTAAAAAATTCAAAGGATGAGTATCAATATGAACAGGAACAAAAAGTGCCACATCAGTGCATTAGGACAGAATATGTATTGCTCATAATAAAATACCAGGAATACCTATGGCCCATATTGATGAGTATGCTTGCGTGATACGTTATTCGTTTTAGAACATGCAATAAAGTATTATGTAGTAGTATGAGCTGCGATATTTCCTTGAATGGTATTGCTGAAGAGAGTTCTCTTTCCCGAGCGCTTCAAATTCCTCATCGATGGACCGACGTCGACATTTATACCAAAGAGCGGCTCATTGTCAAAGCTTTATTCGTATCACACATGGAATTTGTGAACTCGATTTTTAAACTGTTGCAGTATTGACTATGTTCCTTGGTCTTTCATGCAATTGTCACATATTTTCTTAGCATTCTGTTCAGAGAAAAGGATATTCTAGTTTCTTGCTAAGCTTTATATGCGGTGTGTCACAACTTTTTTGTTTCTGAAGTAGCAACGCACTAGATAAATCACACCAACATCGTTTCTTATATAACTAACGTTTTTCATGCTGGTATTTTCAACCCATGACCTTTTTGCGATTATGAGTTCCCCTTCGATAATGAATTTATTTATCATCAGGCGTAAATAAAAACACGGCTACTAAGTACACAATGAAAGTTGCGAAATATTTGGGTTGTAAGACCGTAAGAGAAATTCTGTGATCTTTGATTCATATATTTGTGCTCACTTGTGCATGGGTGCATATTTTGTCTTTCGCATATATGGATTCTCATGAAAGTTAAAACACACACTCCACACGAACGAAGGTGGCGTGAGATTTCCATGAGCTTCCTTTCTGTGACAATATTTTTTACAGCAGCAAGTAAAACAATTTCATATTTTGCATGGTATGAGCTGTTAATGTGTGAGCTACTACTTATCGTTTATTCACAACTACACACCTGCCTATGACTCAAGCAAAATCGACAGCTATATTGGCGAGCTGGTAAGGTTCCGTACTTTATTTAAACCAGCGTGAACAGGAACGAACAAGTGGACACAACAAACCCTTGCTCGTACATTAAAGGTTTACAAGAAGAATTAAAGGATGCATAAAAGGAACACGAAGTGCGCTATCATCACCAAGGTGCGAATCTTGCCAACTTGCACAATAAAAGAAAAATAAAAGACCTTTTGCAATATAAAGTATTTGCTTTTGTTTTTATTATCATGATTCTTCCTGCTTACTTCAGGTAAAGACGTTAAAACTGTAAACAAATTGTTTTAGGGTAATTCCACGAGAGATCTACACGGGTCCAAAAGTTGATATTTTAGATTCCATTGAGTATTTTATATTTCGTGCACCTCTCACCAGGTAGCCTGAAAGTCAACTTCGTTTTACGATTAACGGCATAACTTAGGAGAAAAAAATATCAAACTTCCCCAACACGGAGACACCAATTCAGTCACCTGTCATTTTGGAAAATTGCAGATGCTATAAAAAGAGAAATATTTTTGTTTCAAGGAAGATATTTTTTTACCTGAAATGCATGTCTATTGAAGAATGAATTCATACGGTTTTAAGTTTGCAGACTTAAAGAAAACAACTTTTGAAAATGTCTAATTTTGCTACAGTTTAAAACAAGATACGTATTTCCCATTGTTTTTTTCTCCGAAAGTAATGCAAGCAGCGTTTTCAAACTTGACACAATTTAAGAATATTGTGTGTTAATTAGGTACATAAATTATTGCTGCCGTAGGGAAATTGGAAATATTTATATATTGCCTCGAAATTCTCATATTGGCAAAAGTGTACTCCACTGAAATTTGAATAATAAAAAAAACCCATGCTCGATTTTTCTTTAAATCTCGTAAATAGGCAACCGCAGGCCATCATACAGTAATATAGGAAAACATGTTGCATTATTTTGTTTTTAGTGACAATATTCATGGTACAAATCAGAGCTTTTCGAGAATGCGATGATAAGTTGATAAATCTAGAAATTGGAACGAATAAGTGGCAATAAGCTTCAAACGCGAGTAACCGTGAGAGCATTTGGTGAAGAAAGGCTGTTTTAGCAGATAGGAGTAACTCTTTTGAACACGGTATTCTACAGTATCTGAATTCACTCTTATACGTAGAGCACTGAGACTTCTAATATGTGGTGCCTCTCCATTACTGACACATAGATGGAGCTGCTGTGACGGCCAATTGTTTGCAACACGTTGGGTTGCAATACTTGTGCGCAAGTATCCACAGTGCGAATGCAAAACTGAAGTATAGTACGTTAAAATGAATTTCACAATGTTTTGTCGATAAATTTACGAGAGGCGTAATCTTTTCCCTACTTTGAACCATATGATCTAAAGCATTACCTCCGAGATGCGGCGCACAGCAATTCATCTGTAGAGCAGACGACGGATGACCACCTGTCCTAAAGCGTGTTCTTCAGTTAAATGCGGCAGTCTTCGTGCCCCAAATGAAAAAAAAATTTGTTATGAATTGTTTATGAACTCATTCAACATTCAATTCTCTTACCCAACGTGTTGCAAACAAATGGCCATCACAGCAGCTCCATCTGTATGTCAGTAATGGAGAGGCTCCACATATTAGAAGTCTCAGTGCTCTACGTATAAGAGCGAATTCAGATACTGTCGAATACCGTGTTCAATATAGTTACTCCTATCTGCTAAAACAGCCTTTCTTTACTAAATGCGGTCACGTTTACTCGCGTTTGAAGCTTATTGCCGCTTTTTCGTTCCGATTTCTATATTTCTCAACTTATCAGCACATTCTCGTTAAGCTCTCATTTATACCACGAATATTGTCGCTAAAAACAAAATAGTGCAACATATTTTTCTATATTACTGTATGATGGCCTGCGGTTGTCTATTTACGAGATTTTAATAAAAAATCGAAGTTGGGGCTTTTTTATTATTCAAATTTCAGTGGAGTACACTTTTGCCAATAGGAGAATTTTGAGGCAATATATAAAAATTTACATTTTCCCTACGCCAGCAATAATTTATGTACCTAATGAACACACTATATTCTTAAAACGTATCAAGTTTGAAAACGCTGCTTGTATTACTTTCGGAGAAAAAAAATGGGGAATACGTAACTTATTTTAAACTGTTGCAAAATTAGACATTTTTAAAAGCTACTTTCTTAGTGTACAAACTTGAAACTGTATGAATTCTTCTTCATGAGACATGCATTTCAGGTAAAAAATATCTTTCTTGAAACAAAAAATATTTGTCTTTTTATAGCATCTGCGATTTTCGAAAACGACAGGTGAAGAAATCGGTGCCTCCGTGTTGGTGAAGTTTGATATTTTTTTCTCGTAAGTTATGCCGTTAATCACAAAACAAAGTTGTTTTGGGCTACCTGGTGAGAGGTGCACGAAATATAACATACTCAATGAAATCTGAAATATCAACTTTTGGACCCGTGTCGATCTCTCGTGGAATCACCCTTTATCTTTGTTCTTTAATCTTTTCTTTGCTCTTGTGCAAGTTGTTTAGATTTTCACATGCCAGCGATTGGACAGTTCGTTTGGGTCACTTCTTTTTATGCTTGTTTTCATGAATGTTCCAGTTGCGAGCAAGCTTCAACTGTGTTCACTTTGTCGTCCCGTTGTTCGCGCTGCTTCAAATACCGTAAGTGCAACGAGGTTTTTTAGGATAATAAAGATATAGGAACACGCTTCGTCGCGACAGCAACGTTCTAAAGGAACTAGCGAGCCTTTTTTTTAATTGTTTTCACTTTATGGAGAGACATACAAAAAACGACACGCAACAAGGGCGTTATATATGAGAACACAACGCGTTATAACACCAAAATAATGAATTCGGCAGATTCCACGTACCTGGGAATCAACTTTATGCGAAGCACGTGGAGAAAAGATGACCGTGTTGCATTTTTTTTACTGAGAGACACACCGTGAAATAACGCTAAATATATGTGCGAATGTTGCACGCAGAGACATATGTTGAAGAGTTGGGGGTGTTTATATAACCAGTTTTCAAATTGCACAATGATGTCAGCTGGAAATGTGTTTTGGCAACACCAGAAGCTGATATGAAGGGCTCATGCTCGTGAAGGGGCCGGCCCTTGACACTGGTACTTGACTCAATTTCAGCGAATGGCACCTCACCCCAAATGACGTTAACCCGACGTGACGGCTGTATGAAAGGAGTACATTCGTAAGGTTTGTAATATTAGGTAGGCAGCACTGCAACCACTATTGACATTTCAATAAAGGTTAGCGTCTATTGGAAAAGTAGTTCCGAGACCTGGCGTAGCTCTGTGGTAGAATGCTTGACTGCTACGCAGAATGCTTGGGTTCAATTCCTGCTGGGACCCTGAAATTTATTATTTGCATTCGTCGGGTGGCCAACGCTGCCTATGTCAAGTTTTTCTTAACACTGTTATTTATTTTATGCCATCGTTGGGTCGATGCTACCGATGTCGGGTATTGCTTAACGCTCACGCATTAGAATTACCCATGTGTGATCTCGTCGTTCCTGACTAGACAATAACTGTCTATCACCTGTGAGACACCCACTTACCAGCGACGCATACTCGCCCGTGAGTATGTGCCACTGTCTGGCGGGAAGTGTTTGACGAAGTACGTGACGGAATTGTGACATCAATCGTGTCTTGACGAGCACATCGTATTTGTCAAACCATCTTACCCTCACACGCTAATTTTGGTTCACAACAAGTTAAGGGGGTGACTACGTGAACACCCAAACGTAAGCGGCTAGATAGATAGATAGATAGATAGATAGATAGATAGATAGATAGATAGATAGATAGATAGATAGATAGATAGATAGATAGATAGATAGATAGATAGATAGATAGATAGATAGATAGATAGATAGATAGATAGATACGCTCGAAATCGCCAAAGTTAGCTAATAAATGAATCGCATTTAAAAAAAAGGAAACAACTCCGAAAACAACACACAAGTCCAAGCTGAGTCTCAACACGAGAACTTCTAACCAGCTAGTGGTTGAAACGCTTGCGGAGCACGTCTGCGTAGGCGCGATGTAACCCTGGGATGCCGGCACCACAGGAGTTTGGCAAACAACAGGCCAACACCGAAGTAGATGCGCCGACGGAGCAGGTCGGTGCCGAAAACACAGGTCGACGGAGCCACGCAGACGTCTCCTCGGACGCGCGGACCAGGGGTCATCGACAGTTGAGGCGAAGCGAGGCAAGCTGCTCCGAACCTCTAACCTTGCCAGGCACTCGGAACAAAACCATGACCGTGACCCCTTCCTTGCGGCCGCCCGAACCAAGCACACCCTGCCCAGCGCGTGGCACTGCTCGGGTAGACTCCACGAGCTTCTCTCTCCCTCGTGGCCTCGTGTCACTACCCATCGTCGTCTTTCTCTTCGCGCAAGTCTTGCCTTAGCGCTTCTGCCTGACGACTTCGCCCGCTATGTTCATGCCGTCGTTCTCACAACTCCAAACACGATACTACCACACTTCTCCCATCACACATGTCCCCCTTTCAAAGGTTTTGTTTCCAGAAACAAAACTCCAGTGAAGTGCCCGATAAGCTTGACTCTCACACAACTCAAAGAGATTACACAATTGAACACTACATACAAACGAGAATATTTCAACATCATTTCTTACACGTCCTTTAAGAAGTAAAGGTAAAGCATGAATTTTACACACTACCTTCTTAAGTTTTCTTTTTCTAGAGGTTTTCCATGATTTCCCTAACCCTATGATCCCTAACACTTCCCAGTCTAGGGTCCTGAATACCTCCTGTAAACACGCAATGAATAGCATTGGAGAGATCGTGTCTCCCTGCCTTACACCCTTTTTGCTGGGATTATTTCACTTTATTTATGAAGAACTATGGTGGCTGTGAATCCTCTGAAGATTTCTTCCAGTATGTTTATGCATGGTTCTTGAATGCGCTGATTCCGTAGTGCCTGCTTTTCTGCTCATGTCTCAACTGAGTGAAACGCCTTCTCGTAATCTGTGCAAGCTATGTATGGGGGTTGGTTCTATTCAGCGCATTTCACGATTACCTGATTGAGAGTATGAATTTGATCTATTGTGGAGCAGCCGGTACAAAATCCTTCTTGCTCCTTTGCCTGATTGAACTCTAATTTCGTCTTAATTCTATTAGCTATTATTTTTGCAGGTAGTTTTTAGAGAACGAAGAGTAAGATGATCGGCCTGTAATTTTTGAAGTCCTTGACATCTCGTTTCTCAGGGATTAAGATGATGTTGACATTCCTCAAAGATTCCGGTACCCTTGCGGTCAAAAGACACTTTGTATATTAAGTGGCTAATTTTTAACACAATTTCTCCGCCATCTTTCTGGAGCTCCGTTGTTATTTTATCCTCACCAACGGCTTTTTTCTCTTTTCATTCATTCTAGGGCTTTCCTTACTTCCCCTGTCGTTACTGGTAGGATGCCGAATTTTCCTAGACTGTTCTAGTTTCTCACAATATCATCCAGGTTCTTTTGACTTCTGTACAGCTTTCTGTAGAAACCATCCGCCATCTCGACTATCCTATCCATATTGGTTGCGACATTGTCTTCCTTGGTTCTCAATGCATACATCAGATTTTTGCCTATGCACAAGTCTCCCTTAGCGGCTTTTAGGCTTCTGTCGCTTTTTACAGCCCGCTCAATTATTTACATGTTTTACCTCTTGATGTCGGCTACTTTACACACATTGAATAACTTCCAAAGCTCCACTAGCTTTATCTTGTCAGTTGCATTTGAGGCTTTCATCATTTGTCGTTTCTTAATAAGATTTTTCGTCTCCTGAGTTAGTTTGCCAGTTTCCTGTCTATGGAATAAACCTTCAACTTCAATTACGCACTCTTTGATGATACTAGTATGATTATCATTCATTGTGTCAACGCTAACTTCCGTTATCTGAATTAGTGCCTCGAATCAATTCTAAAGCAATATTCAAAATTTCTGGTTTTTCTTCTCATGGCCAGTTCAATAACTGGCTTCTTGCGCATCATATTTTGTCTTTGCTTTTTTAAATCTACGTGAATACGAGGTCTTACCATTCTAAGGTCACGGCCTTTAATCTTGCCAACTACTTCTACATCCTGTACAATGTGTGGGTGTGCACACAGAATGAAGTCAATTTCATTTTTGGTTCCACCATTAGGACTTCGCCACCTCCACTTACGGTTAGCCCATTTACTGAAGAAGGCATTCATAATCCGTAAATTATTACGTTCTGTGAACTCTACTAATGACTCCCCTCTGGCATTTCTAGAGCAGATACCACATTCCCCAACTGCATGGTCCCCGGCCTGTTTGTTGCCTATTTTGGCATTAAAGTCGCCCATTATTAACAGTATACTGTGCCTTTACTTCATTAATGAATGACTCTACGTCTTCATAAAAGCGTTCAACTAAATGATCATCATGGCTTGTTGTAGGCGCGTATGTCTGTACCACCTTCATCTTATACCGTTAAACTTAATTATGATACTTGCCACCCTCTCACAGATGCTATAGTATTCCTTTATGTTGCCAGCAATATTCTTGTGTAGGAAAAACCCCACTCGTTATGTCAAATAATCCACGGTAGCATAGTACGTGTCCATTCTTCAGCACTGTATAGGCCTCACGTGTTGCTGAGCTCTATTACATCACGTTTAGCACCCTCTAATTCCTCGAATTACACAGCTAGACTATACTCACTAGATAGCGTTCTAGTGTTGAATGTAGCCAAGTTCAGATTGTAATGGCGGCCTGTCCGTACCCAGGGATTCTTAGGACCCCCCACTGTGACACAAGTCTGACTGCTGCCTTGGAAAGTTGCTTCGCAGCTGTTGGGGACTGAGGGCCAAGGGTGAATTGCTGTGTTCATGGGAGGTTGTGGCCAGGTACTGCACCAGGGTGGCCCCTCCTGCTTTGGTGAGTGAGTGCATCACTGGCACATAGTCGCCAGTGAGTCCGCACCCCAGATCTTTTTTTACGATTCCTTCCTCACGCATTTTAAATAGATATACAATGGGGAATTGTTACACATTTCTATCCGAATCGAATTTTGTCAAGGCTTGCCCGGCTGCTACGCTATCTCTCAGCAGATGGTCTGTTGCACTTTATTAGCACTGCAAAAAACCACCTGACCACCTACTAGCTCCCAACTTAACCTGGCTCGTAGCTCGCTTTACCTTCTTTTCCTAAGTATCTTAAAATCTATTTTCCTATAAAGAAAGAAAAAGGTACCTTATGTGGTTTCGAACTTCTGACCTTGCGAGCTTTCACCGCATTAGTACCTTGAATGACCCTTCTTTTCGCGCGTTTGCATTGGTGGGTGCCAATGCTTTAGGATAAATATTTTAAATTTATCTGTTTGTTTAGCAAGGTGTGAAATTTTATTAGGTGCCGGAGGTAACGTAGCTTAGGACTTTAATCAACAAGTAATACAAATATTCTTAGGGTAATTATGCTCCTTAAACAGGTGCTAGGCAAAAAGGTAGTAACAGTGCACATAGAAACCGCTCCACGTTTAAGTGTTTGAACTTACGTGGTAAAATGTTACCAAAGATAACAAGTGCCCAAGAAAAATAGCAACAGCTTCATTTACCAAATCTACGCTTGTTGTTTCAAGCTCCCTACCATTTGTTTTTCATTTTAGAGTGCTAACTTGAAATAGAGTGATTCGGCAGTTAAGAGACATAAATTTGTTCGAATGCAGTTCAAGTTCAACGAACTCCTCAAAATGCAAGAGAGTGAGCCGCATCAGTCAACTCACGTTGCGGATGAATTCAGAAAAAAAATTTGCTACAGTTTCACGCAACGAGCGGCATGGCTACATTGATGTAAATTCAAGCCTTGCGAGCGTTGCGCAATACAAAGCGACATACTGCAACATGGAAAACCTCGAGTATCAAGGTATGTTTAAAAATTCGTGCGACGCGCATGCATACACCGACACACGTTAGGCGCCCGCAAGGAAAACACGTATGATAGTAATGATAACATACAACGATCCCGTAGTTGTTGAAATTAGGACGTACCGCTGACAAAACTGTTTTAGGTACGTGAATTATTAGAGTACAATGAACAAGCATGCTAAAATAATGAACACAGGATAACTACAAGTCCCGGCTTGCGCGCCTTAGACCCGATCAAAGTTTCCAGTTAACCCAATGCCATCTTCGCCCAGCAATTCTTAAACCGATATTAATTGCGACCCGGACTCCCTTCTCACGCTACCAACGTAAGAGGTGGGCGTCACTACAACTCGATTCAACTCTTCCGTCGAATCCAAGCTCCACATGCTCTCTATGCTTCACACTCCGGACAAAAGGAAAAGTCTCTCGCGTTTAACTGTGCCCAACTTTGCCTTTATCCTAATGATGACATACACACAACCCACGTAATCTAGTACACATATTCCAGCTTAGTGCTCGGATGACCCTCCCTTTTCATGCGTTTGTTCTCTCCCAACTTCTTCCAGCCACACTCGATGTTGACATTGTTGGTTTCAGAGTATCCGCAATGTCGGAGTTTTGCTGATTTCGAGTGGTCGCGCCCCCATTTTGACGTTTTCTGTAAACTGACGAGTTGCGCGCCCCTGTTTTCCGACTAATCGGCTACTTCCATGTGATTTTTATGCTGAGCGTATACGTCGCGGGGGGTTGGAGCGCATGAAAATTAAACGCGAAAGGTTTCTAATTTTAAAAAATAGACAGGCGATGTCTTTAAGGCTGTATCCTATTTTGCTGACGTTTTGGGGTAGTAAATAAAAAAACACTGGTAAATAGACCTAAAAGAAAACAGTGGCCCTGAGATGGGAGTCAGCTACACGTATTAGTAATTACATCAAAGGTTAGCCTAATATCGTAAAAATAAAGGATGCAAGGTAAGAAGCGCATTATTGCTAGTTTTAGAAAGCAGTGAAAGGCAAAAAAAAAAAACTTCGTGCAAAAGCAATGTTGTGTTCGCATCACTCACCACAAAGCGTCCGCTTGAATTCCTAGCCTCCCACGACTCTTGGCACCCACTCTTACACACAACGATCAGTTTGCGCGACCGCACCACAAATTTTACATTTTTATAGAAAAGGGCGGAGAAGTTAATAAGTTATTAACACTATTGTAACAATAGCAATATTATGATTAATTGCACGCTCCAGAAACAGTATTTAGACTATTTGCAAACAAGGCATATTATAATAAACACAAGCCCGAATATATGCAAGAAAGTGTAATACTTATTGTGAAAAAACATTACAGCAATCATTCGTTGACAAAACATGGTTTATCATTCCGTCATGGGAATCGGCATATAACACGAAAGTAAAACACGCCTTTAAAGGGGTAAATAAATGTTTACTGTGTAATTTAAAATTTACGGGGAGGGTTTGCCGAATGTATGTTTTGGTGTTTGGCAGCTATAGCCCCCTTCAACGTGGATGTATTCTTATTGACGCTTGGTACATCTCCATCTCGACGACTAACATTCATGATGAATTTATTAAACAATCTATTGTGGTATCTGCAGATGTTAACCACCACAGGATAATGAGAGAAAGAGGCGTGATAACAAGATTAGCGTCGCATATTGTACGCGAAAATTGGGTTAAGAGCGCCATTCTTCGACCTGTTAAAGTGGGATTGAACTTCGTGGTATCTAAGAAAGCGCGTCGTGTCATCTCTGTTTATCAAAGTGCGAGCGCGTCGATGAAGTTCTCTCTAATTATATATATATTTATGTAAATATATATATATATATATATATTGTGGTAAAGCCTTTGAACAGTGGGTCATCCTCTTCAGCGCCTTCTAGTGGGTCGCCCTTTTCTTAAGAAGAAGAGCAGCTCGTGCAGAGAGTCGATCCCCGCATGGACTGTCGCTGTCGTGAATCATCGCTGAGTGTCCGTCAATAAACCGCTTAACAATTTGGTGGAGAGTGCTGAGAGTGCTGTGCCCTTCAAACACCTTCGGTCAGCATTCGATGCCCTTGGAGCTTCGATCCCGTACCGTGCCTCCAACCATGTACCAAGACGCCGCCCAGCAAACGCTTCCTCCTACGTCGCCGCCATGTCCCGGTGTCCCCCGCATCCGCGACCCTCCTGTATTCACCGGAGCGGATGGCACCGACGTCGAGGACTGGCTGGCCATGTATGAACGCGTGAGCGTCCCCAACCATTGGGACGAGGCAGGTAAACTCGGCAACCTGTTTTTCTATCTCGCGGGTGTGGCCGGCATGTGGTACAACAACCACGCATCTGATTTCCCGACATGGTCCGCTTTTAAAACCGCTGTCGTCGACGTGTTCGGCCGCCCGGCCGTTCGTAAGCTGCAAGCTGAACAGCGTTTACGTGAACGAGCCCAGCAGACCGGCGAGTCCTTCACAAGTTATATCGAGGACATCCTTGACTTGTGCAAGAAAGTCGACCTGAACATGTCAGAGGCTGACAAAATCACTCATATTCTAAAAGGCATCGCCGACGATGCCTTCACGATGCTTCTGGCAAAGAACCCCCGCACTGTGGCCGAAGTCATCATGTTATGCCAAAGTTACGACGAGCTGCGGCGGCAGCGCTTCATGACCCGTCGCCCGCCACCACGTGATGCTGATCTCTCGGCCTTGTCAGCAGTTCCAGACCACGCAACCTTGCTCGCCGAAATCAAGTCGTTCGTGCGTGAGGAAGTTGCCCGCCAGGTCTCTCTACTGGCTTTTGCTTCCCCACAACAAGCTCAACAGCCATCAAGTACACTTCTACCTCCGCTCCGCCGAGCCATTCAGCAGGAAATCGCGGAGGTCGTCCCTGAATACCACCAGCCACCTCCTGCATCTGTACCACTCAGCTACGCCCAAGTTGTTGCCAGGCCGCCCCCACCGATTTCTGTCACTGTTCCGCTAAATTACACCGACACCGTCGTGAGGCCCCAGGCCTTTGGAGAACCAGTCTCGCCTACATACGCCGGCGTCACCCACGTGCCCCGAGTGCCGCCTACCATGCACTCATATCAGCAGCCGGCTCGCCAATCGCGTTCTGCGACATGGATGCGACCAGCAAACCAATGGCGCACTGCTGATAATCGCCCCATCTGCTTTGCTTGCGGTTGCGCCGGTCATGTCGCACGATATTGCAATCGTGTGCAGCAACCGCAGGTCGCCTCCAACTTTCCCAGCCAGTCAAGCCGCTCTTATGACCAACCGCCGCCTATGTCACCGTCGTCCCGCCCCGTTCCATCTACCCGCCGTTCACCATCTCATCGTGTTTTCATAAGAAAAAGCTTGCTGGTTCCTTTCGCGACCGTGCAACTCACTCACGGCAGCACCACTATTTTTGTTGTGAACTCATCTCCGTACAGCGTTACGTTGGTGCGAGGAGAATGTCTCGGCAGCGTGGAACCCATCGAAGACGCGCAAGTTATGCATCAACCCGATGACATGCACTGCCCAAGTTCCTGTACGCTTGGTGCTGTTTCGACATCTGCTTCATCATCCGATGATATATTCGGTTCCTGCATACCCGACGACCTTACGCAGGGCCAGCGTTCCCAGCTTTTGGGTCTGTTGGAAGAATTCCGCTCTTCTTTCGATGTCGCTCAACCTTCTCTCGGCCGCACATCCACCGTTACGCATCGCATCGACACAGGCGCACATCCACCGCTGCGGCAACGTCCATATCGCGTATCTCCCACAGAACGCCGTGTAATCAACGAGCAAGTCGACGACATGCTTCGCCGCGATGTTATTCGCCCCTCTAGCAGCCCCTGGGCATCTCCTGTCGTTCTCGTCAAGAAGAAAGACGGTTCTGTGCGGTTCTGTGTGGACTACCGACGCCTCAACAAGATCACTCGTAAGGACGTTTATCCACTACCGCGAGTAGATGACGCGATTGACAGCCTGCAAGGAGCAGAATTCTTTTCATCCCTCGATTTGCGCTCAGGGTACTGGCAAGTACCTATGGCTGAGGACGCTCGACCAAAGACCGCTTTTGTCACCCCTGACGGCTTGTACGAGTTTAACGTTATGCCGTTTGGGCTGTGCAATGCGCCCGCCACCTTTGAGCGCATGATGGATACAGTTCTGCGTGACCTGAAATGGCACACGTGCCTGTGCGACCTCGATGACGTCGTCGTTTTCGCTCCTGACTTCTCGACGCACCTTCAACGCCTTCGGCATGTTTTAACGCGTCTGAGAAACGCCAGTCTGCAACTGAACCTAAAGAAGTGCCAATTTGCAGCTCGGCAGCTGACAATACTCGGCTACGTCGTGTCCAAGGACGGAATTCTTCCTGATCCAACCAAGCTTCGGGCCGTGACCGAGTTCCCCAAGCCGACATCCGTGAAGGAACTGCGCAGTTTCGTAGGACTGTGTTCCTACTTTCGGCGCTTCATTCGAAACTTTGCGACTATCATATCGCCGCTGACGAAGCTTCTCGGAAGTAACGGGCCTCTCCATTCGTGGTCATCACAGTGCGACGACGCTTTCAGTACACTTCGTCGTTTGTTGACGTCGCCTCCCATACTCCGCCACTACGATCCTACGGCCCCTACAGAGGTACACACGGATGCCAGTGGTGTCGGCCTCGGCGCTGTCCTTGCGCAGCGCAAACCAGGGTTCCCGGAATATGTCGTGGCGTACGCGAGCCGTACGCTTACTAAAGCCGAGACTAATTACACAGTCACCGAGAAAGAATGTTTGGCAATCGTCTGGGCCCTTGCAAAGTTCCGACCTTATTTGTATGGTCGCCCATTTGATGTCGTCACCGACCACTACGCACTATGCTGGTTGTCGTCATTGAAAGATCCCTCAGGCCGTCTCGCCCGGTGGGCACTTCGCCTGCAAGACTATGACATCCGCGTGCTGTACCGCAATGGAAGGCAACATGCTGACGCCGACGCCCTGTCGCGCTCTCCCTTGCCTGACGACAATGCCAACAACTCAGGGTCTCACCTTACCATTTCTTCGATTAGCATTCATGCTATTGCTACTGAACAGCGCAAGGATCAATGGATTGCCTCACTGATAGACTTGCTGACTGATGCATCCACTCCATCCACTCGCGCGTTGCGTCGTCAAGCCCACCATTTCGCCGTTCGCGACGACCTCCTCCATCGACGTAATTACCACGGTGACGGCCGCCAGTGGCTACTAGTCATACCTCGCAGTCTGCGCTCTGACATATGCGAATTCTTTCATTCTGATCCGCAGTGTGCACACTCCGGGGTATCGAAGACTTACCACCGCATTCGCCAACGGTACTTTTGGCGCGGCATGTACCGCTACGTGCAGAAATTCGTTCGCTCCTGCATAGAATGTCAGCGCCGCAAAACTTCAACGCACCCGTCGCCGGTAGGCCTGCAACCTCTACCTTGCCCTGCCAGGCCGTTTGGGCGTGTTGGCATCGATTTGTATGGGCCACTTCCACTAACGTCGGCTGGTAACCGCTGGGCCATTGTTGCTGTGGACCACCTCACGCGATACGCCGAAACGGCCGCTCTTCCCGCGGCTACAGCGAGCGATGTGGCTTCCTTTCTGCTCCAACGATTCATTCTGCGACACGGCCCACCCCAGGAACTGCTCAGTGACCGAGGCCGTGTCTTCCTGTCTGAAGTCGTTCAAGCCATTCTCAAAGAGTGCAACGTTGTTCACCGCAAAACTGCTGCTTACCACCCGCAGACGAATGGCCTCACAGAACGCTTCAACCGTACGCTGGGCGACATGCTCTCCAAATACGTCGCCGCCGATCACACAAATTGGGATTCCATTCTACCCTTCGTCACCTACGCATATAATACCGCCCCCCAGAGCACTACTGGCTTTTCACCTTTCTTTTTATTATATGGAAGGCACCCGTCACACACCATCGACACGATACTTCCGTACAGGCCAGATCCGTCTGAGTGGGCACCTATTTCTGCTACAGCCAAGCTTGCTGAAGAATGTCGAGAGCTTGCAAAGACCTTTACTGCGCATGATCAAGAGCGGCAAAAAAGCATTCGCGCTGACGCCAGTACTACTGCACCCACATTCCTCCCTGGAGCGCTCGTCTGGCTCTCGATCCCTACTACTGCAACTGGCCTATCTTCAAAACTATTGCCTAAATACGAAGGCCCCTACCGTGTCGTCAAATGCACTTCCCCAGTCAACTACTTGATTGAACCCATCGAACAATCTTCGGACATGCGTCGTCGAGGACGTGACATTGTTAACGTGGAGCGCCTCAAGGCCTACCATGACCCGCTCATTGTAACCAGCTGTTAGGTCGCCAGGCGGCTCCCTTTTCGTACCCGGGGTAGTTGTGGTAAAGCCTTTGAACAGTGGGTCATCCTCTTCAGCGCCTTCTAGTGGGTCGCCCTTTTCTTAAGAAGAAGAGCAGCTCGTGCAGAGAGTCGATCCCCGCATGGACTGTCGCTGTCGTGAATCATCGCTGAGTGTCCGTCAATAAACCGCTTAACAATATATATATCTATATATATATATATATATGTATATAACTATATATATATATATATATATATATATATATATATATATATATATATATATATATATATATATTAATGAGATCAAACAGACAGTAATGCCAAGGAATGTACAGGGGAAGTTATTAGAAATAATAGAATGTAAATAAGAAGAAAGAAAAGTGGATGAAAAAATAACCAGCCGTGAGCAGGATAACCTGCTCACGGCTGGTTATTTTTTCATCCACTTTTCTTTCTTCTTATTTACATTCTATTATTTCTAATAACTTCCCCTGTACATTCCTTGGCATTATTGTCTGTTTGATCTCATTACTTTTGTGTTAAAACACGGAAAAACGAGCCCTTAGGTATACACTTCTTTCCCTTATTTCATTGAACGAGGGTCTCGTACTGGCAGACTTGGTGTGTTTAGGTTGTATAAGAGGGACAATTAATCAGCTGCCCGCTCATAATAAGTTCACGTGCTACGTGACGCCAAAACATGCGCATAAGAGTGTTTTCACACTCGTCGTTTGGCTTATAGATGGCGCTGACTGTGACTTCTACTTTCAAATTCACATATAAACCCAAAAAAGTGGATGGAGGGAAAACCGCTGTGGTAGCTCAGTGGTTAGAGCATCGAACGCGTTATTCGAAGGTAGTGGGTTCGTTTCCTGCTCACGGCTAGTTATTTTTTCATCCACTTTTCTTTCTTCTTATTTACATTCCATTATTTCTAATAACTTCCCCAGTACATTCCTTGGCATTACTGTCTGTTTGATCTCATTAATATTGTGTTAAAACACGAAAAAACGAGCCCTTAGGTATACACTTCCGTCCCTTCTATATATATATATATATATATATATATATATATATATATATATATATATATATATATATATATAGGTCGTAGGTTCGATTCCTGCTCACAGTTGGTAATTTTTCCATCCACTTTTCTTTCTTCTTATTTACGTTCCATTGGTTTTATTAACTTCCCCTGTACATTCCTTGGCATTACTGTCTGTTATATCTCATTAATATTGTGTTAAAACACGGAAAAATGAGCCCTTAGGTATACACTTCTTTCCCTTATATATAAATATATATATATATATATATATATATATATATATATATATATATATATATATATATATATGTGTGTGTGTGTGTGTGTGTGTGTGTGTGTGTGTGTGTGTGTGTTTGTGAGTGTGTTGGCTGACAAGTGAGGCAGGTTTCCCCCCCCCACTCGTGAAATAGTTGGTACGCCACTGACCATTGCTACTCAAAGAATACTCTCTGTGTTCTAGGTTTGATTGTCTTCGATTGCCTTTATTCAGGACAACTTATGGTAAGAAAAACATCATCATATCAAATACTTTACGTACTCCACAAAAATAGCTATGTTCGTGAACTCTTGGAAGAACATAGTACTAAATACAATGTGAAGAAACACATATTATGTACTTCCTTACTTTTAATGAGCCATAATTGTATTATCTATAATAGACATTTCTTTTGTGTCTTTCGTACTTTTGTATATTTGATGAAAGTTGCTCATTTTCTTTCTTTTCATATGTATTTCTGTATAGTACTTAGTTATTCTGTCTAAAAATGTTTCACGGTTTCAGTTACATATATTTTTTTTTCTTTTGCTACTGCCAAGTGGTGACAACTGTAATGCGTTGCTTTAAAACGTATGTTTCCACATCTGTTGTATTTTTAATTTGATTTTTGTGTCCCCTCAATCAAAATAACAATAAAGTTTGTATCTTTGTTGCACTTCACCTGCTGTAGTATATAGGTGGTGGCACCTTAGTCAGGCAAAGGTAATCTGCCATTTGTCCCTTCAACATAGGTAATCTTTGTTTTTCTCTGAATAAACAATGAATGAATGAATGAATGAATGAATGAAACACGAGATTATTGATGGATTGTCATTTTCAGTAGTACGAAAACATTGTGTTATGATGGCAGACTACCATGTCCCTTCTCCATACTGGCAATTCGATTTCCTCCATCTCCCTGTTGCGAGCCTCGCTGTACTTAGCGTCGCACATTGTTTGGGTCCTTTCGGAGCGTGTCCCTCCTTATCTCCCCTATGTGACCAATCCGTGTCAGGATCGTTAGGTGGTCGTTCCCGTGGTATATTTCCTATAATCACTCCATATAGTGGACGGGGAATACATTTGACCAATATACGTCCCGTGAAATGCGGTGAGAAGAGGTCTAACCATGCTCCAGGAAGTTTTTAAGATGTTCCATCTGCAAGGGTGACGCGGCCTCTTCTTCCTGTTAAAGCAACCTCAGGGACCAAGTCTCGCTGTAAAATGGCCATGTTGCTACCCGATCACACAATATTTTTTACTTGTCTCCCGAGAACCCTTCCGACTGATACCGGCATAAACCAATCATTCGCAGTTCTGTAGTCTTTCTTATTCTCATCTCCCTTACACTCACCGATGACCTCTTCTATGACGCAGCCGGAAACCTTTCCTGTGTCTTCCGTTTCTTCGCGTTTAGCTAAAACCACTGCGCACGTCCTGCTGTTATTACTGTCATTGCTCATTTGATGGCTGGCGTTGTGAAAAACATTACAGAATGGCTGTTCGTTTTTCTCTCGACATAAAGAAGCCTCGTGCCCGACACGGTAACACAGGAAAAATATCTCGGAAGACTTATACGACTCCTTTCCCTGCTGACTCTCGCTTGCTATTGAAGAGGTTTCAAATGTTTCCCGAAAGTTGCTGAGATTTTGTTGTTGTGGTGCTTCAATGAAGTGCTCTCACGCCTCGAACATCTGCTTCGGGGTTTCGAAGTTTCTATCCTTTAGAAATACAGCGAGTTTGTTGTGAATATTCTTAAGAAACTGCTCTGACACAACGAGGTCTGGCATGCCCTTGTGCACGGATCTAGTCAAGCCTTCTCAGGCTTTTCGACCATGCACCAAACATCTCTCAGATGCTAAATAAACTGGATTGAAAATTGTAGGTTCGAATTGTAGGTTATCAGGGTTATTTTGAACCAACGGTTAAAATAACCCTGCTGGCGAACGGTATATTGCTGCTGTTCTCCTCAGTATCATGTACCAACTGGCCCTTCAAGATAGCCTCGGCATATTGCTGACCAGTTTCGAAGTCCT
The DNA here is from genome assembly GCA_013436015.1 of Rhipicephalus annulatus. Lineage (NCBI taxonomy): Eukaryota > Metazoa > Arthropoda > Arachnida > Ixodida > Ixodidae > Rhipicephalus > Rhipicephalus annulatus. The sequence continues at coordinate 871,023 of WOVY01009442.1, forward strand.
CCGGCCTGCTGGAACGAAATTTCTCTCTGTATCCTTCAGCAGTAAGTTGAAACCTCTGCAATAGAGCCGCCTTCTCTTTTTCACTGTCAATCAAGTCTTCCTGAGACAGCCAATCAAATACTTTCAAGGCTTCTCACACCAAAAGCATGCGGAGAGCAGTAGCCCACTTGTCTTTCGGTCAATCTTGACCTTTTGCGATCCCCTCAAATTGGCATAAATACGCATCTCGGTGATCTCTTTTCCCGTCGAAGAATTGTAGAAAGCTACGAGGACACATTGGCGGCTGATGCGCGACTCAGTCCGTAACCCTGACGCTTTCAACATCAACGGGCGCTTGCTCCTGGGCAACGTTCTGAGCTTCAAACAGACTTACGCGACGCTGCAGATTTTTTAGACCGTGGGTCCTGCGTCCGCGTTGTATGTAGTAGTAGTACTACATACAACGTTGTAGTAGTAGACAGCCACCTCTCGTTTAGTCCTTAGAACGTCCACTCAATAGCGGTTCTTCTATATGATGAATATATGATTAAAAGATGCGAAATGGCAGTACTTGGAGTTCTAGATGTTCGAAATGGACAGACGGACGCACGGACTGGCAGACAAGCAGACGAACGCATGGATGGACGCACGATTGGACAGACAAATGCGCGGACGGACGGACGCACAGACGGACGCGTGGACACGCACGGGCAGATAAATGCACAGACGGACTGACTCATGGACGAACGCACTGAAGCAAGAAAGAAAGGATGGACGGAAGCGCGGAGGGACTGACGGATGCTTCACCCCACTCATCATCATTCACTCTGTGGATATGCTTTGATTTTCTTTCTCAAGAGCTGCTTTTTCCCGCGCTAACGTAAACTCTCCCTCAAGCGCACAATGCTCGCGCTCGTGCAGCTCCCGTCGTGCCTTCTCTTCGTGCTAGTGCTGCTCTCGCCGAGTCTTCTCCTCGCGCTTGTGCGGGTCGAGCCATGTTGTTAAAGACGATAGTCTTTCTTGGGGACATTCGACGCAAAAACTTTGGTCTGTCTGTCTGTCTGTCTGTCTGTCTGTCTGTCTGTCTGTCTGTCTGTCTGTCTGTCTGTCTGTCTGTCTGTCTGTCTGTCTGTCTGTCTGTCTGTCTGTACATTTGTCCGTCTACCGTTACCGTGAACCGGGTACTCTAAACAGCACCAGCCGATACGCCGAACGGCCGACCCCATCCGCAGCGTCCACCAATGTTGCACAAAAATTTGCGTTCTTACGTGTGCGATTGTCAATTAAAAAGCAATTATTGCGCATATCCGAGGCACCATAACAAGTATATATTCTGCATGTTCGTCTTTTACTAGTAAAGGCATACATAAGTAATTTTATGAACCGTAGCGCCTTATCACGCTGCGCTGACCATGCAACGCTTGCACGAAGAAGCGAGTGTTTCCAGCGCTTTGCTAAGACGACACGGTGGTGGAACCTACCCATCGCCTTGCGTTCTACACCTTATCACCTCTGAGACGTGCGCGCACGCCCGTCTCAGGGACACGCGCTTTGTTTTCCAAAAAAGAATGCCAGATGGCGCTCATGTCTCACATGTGACGTGACTTGATGCGCTCGTACGCCTCCGCTGCACGCTCGAGGCACTCTAACGCAGCGCCTCTGGAATACTATTCGCCTATTTTCTTGCGCAGTACATCAAATAAATGTTTTATTCACTTACTCCACACGCAAGACTATCGTCTTTCCACGACATTTGCAGATTACACGCAGATACGGGGCCAATTTTTTTTCCTCGCGCTCGTGCTGTTCGTACAGCGCAGCGCGTTCCTCAGCACGAATAACCCTTTCGCGTGCTTTCGCCTCTTCAATTCACGTTCGAAGCATGTCTCCCGACAAACCAAGCTTCTCTCCAAGACTACCTTGCTCTCTCAGATCAAGATTGTGGTTGTTATTTCCATTTTGCAAGAACAGAAATCAGCCTCGCCCCAGGTTAGGCACCATTGTAACGAGGTTCTTTAAAATAATGAAGATATAAGAACAAGTTGCGTCGGGGACAGCAACTTTCTAAAGGAAGGCTGGTTGCTGATTATTTTGACTCTATCAGGACACATACAAAAATGAACACACAATAAGGACGTTATATGAAGACAGAACGCGTTTCGATACGAAAAGAAAAAAAATCTAGAAACAACGCACAAGCCCAAGCTGAGTCTCAACGCGAGAACGTCTCACCGGCGACTGTTTGAAACGTTTGCGAGGCGCGTCTGCGTAGGCGCGGTTTTACTCTGGGATGCTGGCACCGCAGGAGTTCGGTGAAGAGCAGGGCAGCGCTGAAGTAGATGCGCCCACGGGGCAGGTCGGCGCTGAAGACAGGGGTTGATGGAGCCACGCAGACTTCTCCTCGGATGCGTGGACCAGGGACTGTCGACGCTTAAGGCCAAGCGAAGCAAGCTGCTCTGAACCTTGAACTACGGTTTAAGAATGGCTTATGTGCTGACACTCAGCACTCCGCGGGCAAGGAGAGGGCGCGGCCAGATTGTGTTCGCCGATGGCCTTGAGCTACGAGTAGTTGCCTTCGGGATAGTTGAGATTGTGGTTATCAAAAGGAAAAGAAGAGAAAAGTGAGCCCCATAACTGTCTGCATCTGGTGCGACACCTCAACAGTAGCTTACAAGGGATGGGGGGTAAGGAAGAATTAAAAGGATATGATTAAAGGTACAAAGAGGGAGAGAGACGCCCAGAGACTGTGAGCGACGACAGAAGAGATAGAGGAAAGATGAAACAGGGTCATTGGAGCCCGAGGACGGGGCAGCACTGGCGAGAGGTCTTGTCGGCAACTGGAGATGGCGTAGGGCTAATCCAGTCGGTCAGAGCTGCGCGCGCTGTCGTCGGAGATCGCGAGGGCATTACCGGTCGGCATGGAATCCAGCGAGCGAGTCAGGGTAGTTGAGATTGCGGTACTGTATGGCGGGCCAGGTATTTGCGCTGCGCTCATTCTGCAATACGCGGGCCAAAGAACATCATCTTTAAAGCTTAGAGTGCATGGGACTTCGAGATTTATAAACGCGTAGTGTGTCTGGAAACCCTGCCAGTGCTTTTATACAGCTGGTTCACGCTTTGTTACTTAGTGCACGTTGTTACGAAGCGCAATGCCAAGATGGTCCCGAAGTCGCATTGCCCTGAAACTCGCCGCCAAGGTCACCAGCAATTTCGTAGCGTGTGTTTCTCAGCTCGTGACTGCTCCTGCGCAGAGCTGATAGACGAGCGGACAAGACGATGGTGACTTAAGGCAAGGTTTATGTACAGCATAGAAATAGAGGCGTTACATATTCAGCACTGGGGCCGACAGCTTAGGGACTCCAAGAGCCGGGATGTCTTCTCTCTGGCGTATACGTCGGCTTCTCTCTGGCGCATAGGTCGGCTGCTCGTCGACGCGCCACTTGGCTTTTTTTATAGGCCCCGGGTCATTCATTACGTCACCAACGTAAAATCGAAACGTATCCTGGTGGCGTCAGCTTTCTCAAATCGGGAGCCGCCACTGGATAGCATCATGATCCTCAAATCCACAGCCGCTACACTCGGTTGCACTCAAGTACGAGTGATGTCGCCACGCAGTTCGTAATACTCACCAGACGTGATGGCGCCGCTTGCTTCATCGAGCCCGTGGGCTGAGGGAGCTCGCCGTGTGTTGCGTAAGACAGACCGGCGCCACCACTTGATGACGTCATCGAGTTTATGGATTACCAGTTGAGTTTATGGATTACACAGATTACCTTTGCAGAGCAAGGACGTTCGGTGTGGACTCTCAGGCGTAACAGCACCCCCGCCGCCAGACAATGCGCCGGAAAGACGAGCTGCGTCCACTTGACTCAGATGTCGAACTTGCTCGTTCCCCAGGTCCCTCCAGGTTCGCCTCCAGGGCCAGGGGAAGGATGTGGCTCCAGGCTCAGTTCCGTGAACACATCCCATTCATGAGGGCAGATCCAAGATCTACTGGCTTGCCGCCAAAACATGTTGACTAGCTTCACTCGTCTTTTCTGGCAATTTTTGGTCTCAGCACATGTCGATGGTTCTGCAACTTGTCAAGAACGGTTCGACAACAGACAACAAACGACATGAGCAAGTGCCCTCGGTTACCCGACAGAACACCAGACAAAGTATAGTACAACATATACCTAGCTTTGTGTCTATCGTAATTTCGTTCTCTCTACATCAAGAGACACATGTGGGACCCAAGACTCCTAAAGTGAGAACTCAAATTTTGTTACACGTACAACAACGTAATGAAATAGAATACAACATAAAGTTGACCCCTTGAGATCACTCTGGGCGAGAGCGTTCAGCTACGGCCCTTAAGAGGACAAAAGTTTGCCCTGACTCGCCAGCGAGCGACCAAAAGGTGGAGAAGGTATTAATTAAACGCACGGCACTATGACTCTCAGCTTCAGCATTTTATTTATTTCCTTTTTCATGATCTGCTTTTGCACAGGGGAACATCGATACATCTTGCCACGGATTGGCTCCTCACTGGTTAGCTCGATATCGTGTTCAATCACCGTCATGTTTCCGGACGGTCTGAAACAAGTCTTTAAACTCGGAAACAATCCTTCTCAAGTTCTCCTTCCGGACGTCACATAACCTAGGCTCCAGGTTCAACCGCTCCAAGATTACATCGGACCCTTTTTCGATTACATAACTAGAAGTCAAACTTTCTGCTCATTCTTCCTCTGAAGAATTGAAAGGCAGGTTTACGACCACTTGACATTGAACGTATCGTTTCATCAAGTTACTGTGGTAAATATTGTTCGGCCGCCTTCCTAATTTCACTTCATAATTGGTATCAGAAAGCTTCGATATTGCTTTGGCAGGCACTTCCCAATGAACCTCAAGCTTGTTCCTTTTGGACGGCCACAGCAGAATTATTGACTACCCACTTCAAATGTGCGTTTTTTCGCCGATTCGTCGTAGTACTTATTTGACGACACTTGGGCACCCTTCATGTGGCTTTCTACAACATTTTTCGTTTTTCCAAGACTCTGAAGAATGTCTAAGAACAAACGTAACAACATTAGGGTCCTCATCGAATCCCTCCAAGGACGGCTCGCGTAGCTATCGCTATGGTGTTCTCAAACTCCTGCCATACACAAGCCCTACAGGGCTAAAACCCGTGCTCTCATTAGGAGCTGATCTCAAAGCGAACATAGCGGGAGGACTACACGCTTCAAAGTCACATTTGTGCTCGTAGCAAAGAGCTCTCATTATTCGTTTCAGAATGAAAATATTACGCCCTACCGCATTAAATAGCTGTTGACGGATCGAGCTTTGCATTACCTTTACTCCGAATTTATCCAAAAAGGTAGAGATAAAGCAGCTGCTGAAGACACTACCGTTGTCGCATTAGATTTCAGAAGGATATCCGATGCGTCCAAATATAGATAGCAGTGCATCCACGACATGAGGAGAATTGAGCTCCTTAAGTGGTATCACTTCTGGAAATTTTGTGGCTACACAGATGGCTGTTAGTAGGTACCGACAATCTTACCTTGACTCTGGGTCATTCATTCACTCTGGGCCCGAAGATATCAATCACTAGGCGCCGCAAAGGTTCTGTGATACTCAGCACAAGCTTTATGGGTGCCTTTCACTTGTCCGTGGATTTCCCCACTCTCTGACAAGTGTCGCATGAGCGTACAAAGTCTTTGATAGCCTTCCAGCAATTCGGCCAGTAAAACTCAAGGGAAATTCCAGTCTTGGTCTTCTTCACGCCGAGATGTCCTGCCCACGCGTTTTCATGCGCCAGTTCCAATGGTTGGCGACGATGCTTTTGTGGCACTAAGAGCTGCTCATATTTGGGACTTAGCACATTTGTGTAGCTCCGACACAGGAGCCCTGCCTTCTCAAAAAAAGAAACATTCTTTTTCTTCATTCCAAAGTTTACGCTTTCCATTAGTGCTCTAATTGAAAGGTCCTCACACTGCTCTCGTATGAGCGTTTCTCGATCAACCCTCTACAGCTTTCTCCAACTTTCCGCTACAGGCGAGAGCATAGAACCCCTCTTGCTTTCATTCAATGGTGTCATGTCGTCTCCTCCACCGACAGAGACGGCTTCCACGACGGGCGGCTCGAGTGACTTATGCGGAAAATTACCTGTCCGAGGCACGATCGCCTCGCCACCAAGGTCACCCAGATGAGCAGTACTTGCAGGTGGTGTTTCACTACACTGAGCGAAATCAAGTTCCTGTGAAAGCTTCCACGCTTGGAATCGCGTGAGGGCCATGTGCGCAAAGTTGGAGAAGAACGACTGCCCTGCTCTTTGAGAAGCTGCTCAGAGTTATTACAAAAAAAAAGATAAGGAAAACGATCAGAAGGCGCGGCAAACACAGCCGCTTCGGTTCGAAGCTTACAGAACGGGCCTATATGACAACCGTAGCGGTTGGTAAGCAAGCACTTTGCTTCTGGGCGACTTGCTTGATCCACGTGCATTCTCCTGTAAAGTCGTCGGGATACACCAACGAAGAATGGACAACGTTCATGGTTGCCACTGAGTCTCGAAGTGCTCGACACGTTTTCCCGTTTACACTAATTTCCTGGAGATACGGCTCTAACAACCGTATGTTTTTTTCCAATTCTCCAATTGTTGTGAAAGCAAACATTTTGTTTACAGCTAACCGCAATGTGACCTTCCTATTTGCAGTTGTAGCAGGTTAGTGGCTTCCATTATTCAAACGGCCGTATGGTATCAGTGCGTTGTTTAGGATCCTCACTCGATTTCTCCGCTTCCGTTTGCCCTTCCCCTGCAGTGTCCTTCGGGAGAGATGGGTCCTTCCTGAAATTACGGGGCGGACTAGGTTTCCATTCATCAGGTTTCTTTGAAAAGCCCTCTTTTATTTGATCCTTTTTAACGGGCACTGCCCTCTCGTGCAACTTTCAGCGAGTATAGTACTCCTCAGCTAACTCTGTTGCCTCGTTAAGCTGTACTTCACCAAGCTTGTCCTGCAGCCAAGGCTTGACGTCGTCCTCGATGCAATAGTAGAATTGTTCTAATGCAATGCATTCTACCACCTTATCACGATCGTCATTAACATCTTCGCCTTTGAGCCATCCAATTAAATCGCGAATTCGTCAACGTGTGACTCATTGTCCTTTTTTGCATAACGGCACTTTTGCCGGAAAGCCTCGGGTGACAATTTATAACGTCTTAAACACACTTCCTTAACCTGGTCAAAGCTCTCAAATGCTTCCCTCGACAAGCACGTTATCACGTCGTACCCTTTGCCGGGAAGTAGAGCTAACAGTTTCTGCGCCCAAAGAGGGCGCTCCAAGGCATTTTGCTCACAGACGTGTTCGAACTTGACGAGATACTTTGCCATGCCCTCGCCGACTACGAACGGTGGCAGTTGGTCCCGAATTATATGACCGCTCACCTGAACTATGAAAGAAGCTACGCTAGGCGCCTACGAACACTGTAGGATTGCCAATTCTATTCGTTTCAACTCGAGGCGCTCCTGTCTCTCGGCCTCCTCACGACATTCTCGCCTTTCAGCTTCTTCCCGTTCGCGAACTCCTACTTCTCACCTTTCAGCCTCCTCGGGGCGCGCTTTGGTATCCGCCCCGGCCTCATAGACTGTCTCGGCTGTCGCCACTTCATCTTTCATGATCTCAAAGATCACACACTTTCGTTTCGCACGGCCCAAAATAAGGCCAAGTTCCTCACAAATTTCGATGAGTTCCTTCAATTTAAGGTTCACCATCGTTCACACTAGCCTATTTCTGTTTGCCCCTGTTAAGAATCTGCTTCCCACATCCAATTTAAGTCGACTAGCAAGACGCGCAAGCAGTTTTTAACACCGCCATGTTTACACCCTCCGCATAAACTTTGGTTTCAAAGTGCTCCGACTTGGCTTGAAACAATCAAACCTCCCTCACTAATGCTTCACACAGCCCTTCTCTAACTACTATGACCTGTGCTAGAGTAGTCTGGCGAATTGAGGGGAAAACATCAGGCACTCACCGCATCGATGTCGCTGACGCCGGCCGATCCCGCAGCTGCCATACAATGTTACGAAGCGCGCCGCCGACGACGTTACGAAGGGTGCCACGAAACTCGCCGCAGCCAAAGTCACTGGCTATTTGGTAGTGTGTGTTTCTCAGCTCGCGAATGCTTCTGCGCACAGCTGATAGACAAGCGGACAAGACCACAATGAGTCAAGGCAAGGTCTTTGTACAGCAGAGAAATACAGGCGTTACATATTCGGCACTAGGGCCGACAGCTTAGGGACTCGAAGGGCCGAGATGTCTTCTCTCTGACGGATGCGTCGGCTTCTTTCTGACGCATAGGTTGGCTGCTTCACAGAACACCTATATACTACCAGAGAGAGAGGGAAACTGCACCTTTGACAGTGCAACGAGAATGAGATTAGCAGTGGCATTCGGAACTAACTTATACGAACTAGAGACGGCGCTGGTAGACCTATCATCATCATTGCGCTGGGGCAATATGGTGGCTGCTTTGGTAGCGGAGCCGGGGGGTCGCTGTGCGCGCCCGCAGGTTCGTGGGCGTTTATTCGCTGCTTTTGCGAGGTGTTATTCACGCGCACGGCACCCTAACGTTACTATAACTATTCTCATCATGGCGCCAGAAGACCGAGAGGCCTCAACTGGCAAAAAAACACGCCAAGAAAGTAAGCTTACATTGTTTATTGACAATCGTGAATGCAGCAGTATACATGTAAGCTGCCAGTGCTGTATATATATTCAGAGTTGAAAAGCACCTAGAAGGAAGGTGTCCCCTATGTTGCACACACAGATTACATGATAGTGCTACTTTTTGCCGGTTGGAAGCAATCTTATCATTTATTTATTAAAGTTTGTGGACATATGTTACAAATATAAAAATGGCAGCATATCCACGGAGTGAATGATGGATAGTGGGGCGAAGCATCCGTCCGTTCATTCGTTCTTGCTTCCGTACATCCATGCGTGCATCTGTGTGGCCACCCGTGCGTCCATCCGCCCGTCCTTGCGTGCGACTCTTCGTGCGTCCGCACGTTCATCTGTGCGTCCGTCCCTGCTTTCGTCAATGCATCCGCTCCTGCGTCCGCGCATGCGTCCATACGTCCGTGCAGCCGTCTGTTCGTCCGTGCATGCATCTGTCTGTGTGTCCGTTCGTCCACCTATTCAACACTCCAAGTACCACCTTATCGCATCTTTCCATCATGTATTCCTCATATAGAAGCACCGCCATCCAGCGGACATTCCAAGGACTGAACGAGAGGAGGCACACGCACACTTTCTTACGGCTTGCGCTTCGCGTCTACTTCACACCTTTAACCACCTCGAGTTCATGGTATATACTACTTTACTGTATTCATCGCACTTCGGCCCAATGCTCGCTAAACCTTTCTAAAACCTAGGAGCTTACGCCCAGCGAGTATAACGTAGCAACCCTTTCTTTTCTTCTGTGCGTTGTTGAACAATAAAAAAATTCGCAGCGTGGGCGTTACCCAAAAGCCGTATTCTCCTGTCTCTCATTCTTCCTTAGCAGCCATTGGCATGTATATTGAGCACTATCTTTTATTGTTCAACAACGCACAGAAGAAATCTCCGGCACCACCTCGGAGGTCAAAATGTTATACTTGTCACACACTACTACAACGGCTACGAGGGGCAATCGGGTGCCCCTATAAGAAGCTTCGCCCCAAAAAACTTGAAATTCTAAGGCTGTATCAAAATAGTTGCATCACTGTTGTAAAAGTGTTCGAACAGTATTCATCACATTTGCAGCCGACTCGCTGTCATTACAATTCGATTTCTATTCGACCCGTTTCTAAAGTTCTCTATTTCCGTACTCCTATTCGTGGATCAGGGAGGAAACTGGGGTTAAAGATATTATCATTAAAATCAAGACGAGGAAATGAACATTGGCTGGCCATGTAGCGCGTAGCCAGGATAACCACTGCTCATTAAGGGTACCTAACTGGATTTTTCGAGAATTCAAGTGGGTTAGTGGGAGACATAAAGTTAGGTGGGTAGCTGAGATTAAGAAAATTGCGGGTATAAAATGGCAGCAGCAAGCAGAGGATCACCAAGCACAGGATTTGCGACTTGCGGAACACGAGAGAGGTCTTTGTACTGTAGTGGACGTCGTCAGGATGATGATGATTATGATGATGTTCGGTCAAGCATAAACGAAATGGTCATTTGAGCCTAGATGCAACAAATTTCGTATAGCATGCAAATTTAAACAAAACTATGCTTCAATCCATGCTGTGAAGGCAGATGGCCTGCGAAGCTGCGATAACGCAGAATCCGATAGACTATTGTGACGTAGCCTTGATCGAATGAACAATACACCACAATGAAGGATTGACAGTGCGACACTGGAATAAACTTTATTGTCGCAGTCACGGTGTCTCTTGTGATCCACGCATGTCCTTCCTATACAGCTATCATGATGCGATAGAAATCAGTTGCTTGACGGATTCTGCAAGTCAGAAAAAGTGACGATGATTTAGATCAGCTGGCCCTAATTACTTGTCAATTATCGGGTTTTCGAAACGTCCGGAAATCCTGGTATCATTTTAGGAGATGCCACCGTTGAGGGCTGCGAAAATCTTGAAGAGTGTTTTTAACGAGCACATACATCGAAGTACAGTACAGAAATTATACTATTTATCCTACAAATAAATGCGGCCATCCAAGGCTACGATACAATCCCGTGACGTTCGGATCATTGTGGCGCACTATAACCGTGACACCACCGAACAAAGCCGCAACTGGTCCGAACAGTGACTATGCCGGTTGGCAATAAAGGTGACTTATTTAAGGCACCACGCACTGTAGTATCGGACGGGCGCTTACTCTAAATCACAACAACAAAAAAGGACTCCCCCTTTGCTCTTTGTGACAAAGCTTCATTGAGTTTGAAAAAGAAAGTCGATTCGGATCATGCATCCTTTCAATTATTACAGAATGATGAGCAGTTTTTCATGCTGGCGCAGCTGATGAGTTGCTCATAAGGCGACTAGTTTGCTGCAAAAAGAAAACACTGGTGACCATGCAATGCTCTTCTATTCTACCACGACACCGCCTCTGTTGTGGAACACCCATAAGCTTCAAGTTTTTTTTCATATTTTTAGATGTGGAGCATCTAATACTCGAGGCTTGTAGTGCGGCGCCGTCCGCAAGCTTCCTCCTTCTTCTTCCACCATCTGTGCATCCCTTCCTCCTCTACACACCGCGCGCGCTTCACTCCTCCACCATCTGTGCACCCTTCCTCCTCTACACACCGCGTTCGACATCTACAATTCTTCTGATTCTCCAGTGGACGCGCATGCGCCGTCGCGCTTCGAGAACATTCAACAGCTGACAGTGCATGCGCCGTCGCGCTGTATATATACTCAAGGTCGGCGCTCGCTCGCTCAGTTGCCACTCGTCGGTTGGTTTGTACGGCGCGTCGACGTCCAAGGTTGCGGTGAAATGAATTCCAACGAATCCACAAACACAATGATCGACGTCCCTTCGACCAGCGCCGCCCTTTCGCATACGTGTGTACGTGTTCACTCATTTAACACCCCCTCCTACAACCACGTTAACCAATTTAGCCATCGACCCAAGTAAGTCGCAATTTAACACCCCATTTCACAACCACGTTAACCAATTTAGCCATCGACCCAAGTAAGTCGCACTTTAACACCCCGTTAACCAATTATATGCTCCGCATCCTCCTCAGTGTTCCCCCGAGGGAAGCTGCGGGCAATTTTTTTTTGCAATGCAGGCACGCAGTGTACTACGCAGTCGCGATGGATTATTCATGGATAATTTGTTCGCTATTAGGAAAAGGGTTCCTCATTCGGGAACTCTGCCATGGAATAGTGACGTCGAATACATACAAGCCGTCCTGGCTAACATTCAACGTAGTGTCAGTCTTTCATTACTCTCATACAAAAACTACTCAAGGGCGTTAAATTTTTGGTAGAGCATTGAAAGTGCTTCGTACTCTTTAGTGCGACACCAGCGAGCGCTTCTTATTCACACGAGGTTACGCATCAACGGGATTAGAGCAAATACAAAGCCATTTATACTACGGAGTATTCTAGTATGCGGGGGGGGGGGGGGGTCTTAAGTCGTGCCGCTGAATACATTATGAACAAATGTTTCTGTGTATTAAGATACGACTGTTAATAATTTAGAGCACATAATAGTCTACTATGGTAGAGCATAAAGCCATTCCGTGGGCCTCACACTTGATGGTGTTGTGTTGACAAAAAGTACGCCGTGAACGAGTTCACGAAAGAGAACCCCATGCAAAGAGTGTTTTACGATTGATTGCACATAATACTTTACTATGGTAGAGCGGAAAGCCGTCCAAATTACTAGGGTAGAAGCCTTAAAACCTCATGCAGAACGTCTTAAAATACGGTGTGTTTAGAAAAAGTGGTTAACGATTTTGAGTACTTGGTACTCTACTATAGGAGAGCATAAAGCCGTCCCGTGGGTGTCAGACTTGATGAGGCTATGTTGACAAAAAGTACGCCATGATTGACTTAACAGCAATCTAACTTGCTGAGGTAGGCACATTCAAATAGCGGTCTCTGCAGCAAAGATGATGGACAGTTTACTCCCGGCGTGAAGGTTGAAACTTGGGACACTGAGTACGGATATACTGCCATACGGGCATCTTTATTGTTTCTGGTTTTAAGAAGAAACCATAAAGGTCGTGGCGGAATTCTGTGGACATAAAATGAAACTTTTGGGTGAAGCTCAGCATCATCATCGAAATAATTCACATTTTATTATATATTAGCCAAGCATGTACAGAAATTGAATGGAATCCCGCCTTTATACAGAGATATCCACCACTCCTTTCTACGATTAAAGCACCGTGCAGGTAACTCAAGGAGGTTCACCTCTTTGGGAGTGCCCAAAACAGAACTTGGACAACCCACCTCTCATGCGTCCGTGTATACGTAAGGCTGCTGCGGATGCAGCAGTCGCACAGACGCAGCCTGCCAGCCATTCGAAATGGGAGGCTGTCTCCGTACAGCAGCTGCGCACGCGCAACTCAATCTGTCAAATGTCAGTGTGATCCGCGGGTTGAAACGTACCGGCTGGTAATAAATGTTAAGCATTTAATAGCGAACTTCAGCGAGTTTGATCGTTCCTATATATATATATATATATATATATATATATATATATATATATATATATATATATATATATATATATATATATATATATATATATATATATATATATATATAGCCGCCTACGACTTTTAGCTCTCCAGGCTGTTTCAATCAAAGACGTATCGATACCAAACTTGGTATGACATAACATGACTGTAAGAATAACATATCCGAATAGTCATAACATGAAAATCATGATACGTATGTCATGAATGTCGTGATTTACATTTCATGATTCTGCAGCTCTTGCGGTGGTTTCGTTCACATGGCATGTTGTAAAGCTTGTATGGTATGACATGATTGCATGGCGAACGCAAGCGACAGACCCTAACATGAAAATCATTGCATGTGTGTCATGTAACATCATGACTACATGCCACGTTCGTAATGCGCTCGCGGCCGTTTCGCTAACATCACATATACCAAATTTGGCATTACGGTAGGTGAATTGATGACGAAGGTACGTGACTGGTGCAAAAATGGTAATGATGAGATGAGTGTCATGTAACAACATCACAGCACGCCACGCTCATCATGCGCTGGCGGCCATTTCGCTAGCTTCACTTATACCAAATTTGGTATTACAGGATGTGCATGGATGACGAAGGTATGATACTGGTGCAAACTTGATAGAGATGAGATGCGTGCTATGTAATACCATGACTACATGCTCGCTCATAATGCGCTCGCGGCCGTTTCGCTAGCTTCACATGTACCAAACTCGGTATTATGGGACGCGAACGGACGACATAGGTAAATGACACACCCAGAGATGATAATCATGACATGCGTGTCACGTAACATCATGACTGCATGCCAAACTCATGATGCGCTCGCGGCCGTTTCATTAGCTTCACATATGCCAAATCTGGTATTTCATGACGCCAATGGATGACGAAAGTATGTGACTTCTGCAAACATAATAATCATGAGATGCGTGTCATGTTAGCACACGACAACATGACACAATCAAGACGCCAATACATTTTTATATGACGTGGTGCGCGTGCTCACCGGCATTCGTTTCGTCGCTTCACGCCAGCGTTGCCACGCCAGGCGCCGGTCCTGCCATATACGCGCAGGCGCGCGCCGCGCTGCGTTGCTTTGACGCCTGCGCGTATCAGTGCATCCAGCGTCCCTCCGTCGCGAATTGAGGGAGACGCAGTGTTGTCTGGGTAAAGCATCGGCATAGATTAATGTTACTATATGGCATCAGCGTCAAATGCAGCATGTGGTATTTCGCGCTGGTTGCCGTCGGGCCGCGCCGAATGCCGCTGGTCGCGCCTAGCGTCAGACTATAGAGTGCTAGCGTTGTGCTAACGTAGCGTCGCTGTGCCCAGCGTGCGCGCGCGTCAACGCTAGATTGGAGTATATTGGGCCCTTCGTGATGCGCTCGCGGCCGTCTTGCTAGCTTCACATATACCAAATTGTGTGCATATGTGGAGCTACGTGTTGGTGCTCTCATGATCACCCCTCAACTTGGGGTACCCCAAAATTAGTATGGGAAGGTAAGATTGTTTGACGAAGAAGACAAGCTGGTAATGACATGAATATGGTCACAATCTCGTCACGCACGTCGTCAAACAATTTCTAAAAATCTTCAGGCCTGCGTGGAAGTAGCAGCCCAGTCACAGCGAGAACTAGAAGAGCGGCCGTTTAGAGCTTTTTCTAACAACTTATTGCTAACTCCTGCAAGCACAGTTGCTGAGTGACCACTACGGCATAATTAATCAAGTCTTTAGGCTAGTAGACCGGCATTCGCCATGCTATTCCTTGTCATTCTTCTGAGAAGCTTTGTATACGCTAAACTATTGCATGGAATATTGTGCCAATTGTCCATACAGTGGTTGACGTGAATGAGGATTTATGCCTGAAGTGGGTATGCGCCACAGTTAATAGGTGGTCAAGAAGAAGCTTTTGTAGTGAGTTGGAGCATTGGTCGACCCACTCGTCACACTATTCGCATTGTGTGACGCCTGGTTGTTCTTTTTCTGTTCTGAAACACTTTGTTAGTCATAATAACGTGATTACTTTCGCGACATCAAGCCTGCCTAGGGCAAGTTTGCCATTAAGTCCCAAGCACCGGCGTAGCTCAGTGGTAGAATACTGTGCAGGCACACTGCGGACTCGGGTTTGAGCCCCACTGTGTCTTTGGTACTAGGTTCTTTTGCTAATTTCGCGCGATGTGGTTACGGATATCTGGTGCGGCGGTGGCGGCGGACTACTACGGCGCTGCGCGAGCCCCGAGTTGTGATCTCATAACAGCATTTGCTCTAAAAACAGTGGCGCATGCCCGAGGGCGGTTATGTGCCGCTGGTTATGTGCCACAAGGGATAGAAATTTCATATCTACCCCGGAACGACGAGAACACGGATAACTTTAACGCTTGAGCGTTAAGAAAAAGCTGCTAAGGGCAGCGTTCACCACACGAACACAAACAATAAATGTCAGTGTGCAAGCAAGAATCGAACCCTGGCATTATGCATGGCAATGAATCACTCTACCACGGAGCCACGCCAGGTCTCGGATATACTTTCCAAGTAGACCCTAATGATCGCGTAACGTCAAGTATGCTTGCAGTACTGGCTATCCAATTTTATAAACATCACATATGTTCTCCTCTGATACAGCCATTATGTCGGGTAGTTAGGTAGTAGTTGTAGTTATCTGACACCACTGAAGTTGATTTGTGTGGCAGTGTTGAGGGCTACCATCATCGCGCGCACCAGCGCGAACGCCAGCTCTTCATATCAGCCTGCCGCTTCTGGTGTTGCTAATATCCATGTTGCTGTTGGCATAGTTACGCAACTGTAAACAACTCCCAATATAGAACATACGCGGCTGTCTAACGTATGTGTGTGCGTGTATATCTGCAAATATTTAGCGCCACTTGAAAAAGTCTCGCTCAATAAAAAGTCAAAACACTTTCACCTTCCATATGCATGCATTGTATGACGTCGATTTCAAAGGCACACCCGATCTGCCGAATTTTTTATTGAATTAAAGTGTGAAAACACGAAAAAAGCTAATAAATACATTATACAGCAAAATAAGAACAGGAAGCAATCAAGCAACACACCAACACGAAAAAAAACTAGGTCACGTATAACAAAGCAAGTTTTCTGTCCCGCAAGGAGAAAAAAGAGCTCCATTGTTTACTGGCACACGCTACGATAAAACACCTTAGGGCAGGGTCTCAAGGTCACCTCAGTCAGCGGCCGGCTGTTGCAAATGCAATCTTCGCAATGGGCTCCTAGAATGCTGAAACAATAATTCTGATTGGCGGGGGGGGGGGGAAGTTAGAACGAAACGTCAGCCTATGTTCTTATTTGAAGAAAAGCATTTCGAATATGGTATAGAGGGGTTATTCCTTAAGGGTAATCAACGTCAGGTCTCGAGAAACACAGAAACACTGATCCCTATAGTGAGTGAAATGTAGAAATCCAGACGCAGATTATGGCTTTTCTTTCGTGGTTAAGTGTTAACACTTTGTCACCGGACGGGGTGCTTTGATGGAGGAAATGCCTGAGCCCTGTAACGTCTGTGTACCAGATGAACATGTATTATGACTTAACAGATGTGGGACACGAGACAGCCATGTGCAGGCCTCGCTGCCATTGAATATGGTCTGTTGGCCGCTTGTTCGAGGCCGCACCCTTGAGATCCATTGCGAGGCCGTATGTCTTGGTAAATTAGTTCAGTTGACTTTTAAAGATCGTTGTGGACATTTTTTTCTTTTGTATGAAGCAATGCGAAATATTATTTCGCGGGATATTGAACTATGCAGAGATGAACTCTGTAAACCTGCAGTGATTGCTCACACGCACTACCTAACACTATTTCATCAAATTTACTTTTAATCCAATCTCCTCATTCAGTCACATTATGCCAAAAAGTCCTCGCACTTTTTCTCTTTGAACCTTAATACGAAGCAAAACCAAATCACCGTTACACATCTATACTATTTAGTCGGAAGCAAAATTTGATTTCAAATCTCTCGCAAAGGGAGGCTTTCCCGCACTGCCGGTCGTGCTAAGTGTGCGAGCTAACACAGTTACTATTCAAATTATGTAACCAGCCCAACCAAAGCGATAAGTTTTGATAGTTGATTCAAGGAATCAGCAGGAAACACCCACAAACAATTTAAATAATGTTACCCACCAGCAGTATGCGATAACTCGGTTAGACATAACAAAATTGGTGGTGGTGTGGCCTTAAGAACCGCAAGTACGTGTAGACAAGTCAGAAAACTGGAAATCTATGAAAAATATTCTCAATATTTGAATGAACCAACGGCTTCGGAAGTTCAGAGCTCTTTTTAAGGGAGATCGCCAGATATCCAGCGGGAACCTCGTGCTAGCAGATTCTTTAACGCCATCCTATCTTCTCTGTTCTCAACATTATTCTGTTGCTCTCCCTTTGTCTCTCCCCGCTTCTCTGCATATCTTGAGCCCCTTTTTAACCAAGTCAATTTTCTGAGAAAATGCGAAAGGCATAAACTTGCATATTAAATTCAATCCAGTCATTTACTGGGAGCACGATTCCGTAGAAACGCCCGGTGAATATGTACGTTATCCATGTTGGACAATATCGACTTTCTTCTTTTCAGACAGGATGCAGTGCTTTCCGTGAGGCACTTGTTTTGAAAAGTCCTACCCAGAAACGGTGAGAAAAGGGAGAAAAACAAGTTCAGTAAAGATAAGGCATTCTCTAGATAATGTGGGTGGAGACCCTTGGGCTGTGCCCCACTGGTTATTACGGCTCACCAGGCCTGCTCAAGCTTCACCTATTGGGTTACGAAGCCTAGTTCCCACGATCGCCGTGAGGCAAAATAATGATAATAATAATATTAGCGCTTATCAGGCCCATAAGCAGGTGAAGCGGGGGGGGGTACTCTGAGATCCGGGGCTGCTGCTGCTTCCTCTCCCCTAAAAATTTGGTTGGAAGGGGGTGTTTTACCAAAGACCAGAAGAAAAGAGGTATTTTTCCAGGTTTAAACAAGTGCCCATCCCCCGAAAAAAATTCCTTGCTACGGACCTGATGCTTAGGCGGGTTACCACATCAGCATTGTTTCGATTGTGCCGCGAGGCCACTTTCTTGCGCGATGAGAAGTGTCGTGTATAATACACGTTATAACAGTCTATTTTGTTCTCCGCTCCTTGCTAACACTACTAATATCGTACAGCCTATTTATTTCTCTGCTCCTGGCTAACATTACTAATATCGTGTGTTCGTATTATTTGTCACCGAGTAAAGGAAATTGCTACCCGGCACAATGTCTTGGTCGTGTTTACCACCGGGAATAGGCTCAGAGTCATACGCCCAAGACCAACAAGGTGCCTATGCAACACGCTGTTGCCGAGGCAGACAACGTGTAACACTAGTGACAGTATTTTACTTGTTTTATGCGCATGTAGCGTAGTCGGCCTGATTGCTTTTTTCACGTGGGCAGGACTACATTAACTTTACTGACCAATGTCTCAATATTATGCATATAGAACACCACAGCTCCCTGCTGCAAGGCGTGTCAAACTCACACATCGCGCAGCAGTCGACAATGCTCGTACAAACTCGATCTAACCACATTTTCTATCCGACACCGTATAACGTGGACGAACGAAAAATGGAGGGGAATATTGACGTGTTTTGGAAGTGCGAAGCATTTCTCAGCAAACTTCGGCGACATTGAGCGTATCTATCTGTCTATCTATCTATCTAGCCGCCTATTACGTTTAGCTCTTCTGGGTGTTTCGATAATGGTATCGATACCAAACTTGGCATGGCATAGCATGACTGTATGAAGAGCCTATATGACAAGTCATAACAAAAATTATGTGAATCTCATGATTTACATTTCATGGTCCTGCAGCTCTGATTGATATGTGAGGTTTAACGTCCCAAAACCACCATATGATTATGAGAGACGTCGTAGTGGAGGGCTCCGGAAATTTCGACCACCTGGGGTTGTTTAACGTGCACCCAAATCTGAGCACGCGGGCCTACAACATTTCCGCCTCCATCGGAAATGCAGCCGCCGCAGCCGGGATTCGAACCCGCGACCTGCGGGTCAGCAGCCGAGTACCTTAACCCACTAGACCACCGCGGCGGGGCAAGGGTCCTGCAGCTCTTGCAGTGGCTTCGTTCACATGGCATGTTGGAAAACTGGTATGGTATGACATGATTTCATGGTGAACACAAGCTACAGACTTCGTAGTTTAAAGGTGGGCGCCCATTACAAATGCACACATATTACGGCGCGTATTCTTTAAGGACCACGCAGTGGTTGCGCAACAAGCTCTAAAACGCTTTCCACGCATATTAGCTTGTGGTTTAAAGCATGTTGCCATTTACACAGAATGCAGCCGTATGCGAAAGCTTCAGCTTCACGGACACATACAACTCTCAACTTCATCGACTACACAGTAGTAAACCCCCCCTTAAAGTGAACAATTTAAACCCTAGTACGCACTGGAGACCGGATAACACTGTCGCGTTCAACTCATCAAAGCGAGGCTTGAGGATCCCCAAAGCACTTTTTTTTCTCTGTCTTTCCACTTCTCACTGCGACAAATATTATTGCTCATGGCAGAATGATACTTTGGTCGGTTGACTTGGCGGCGGTAGCGGCGTTGTTCGTGAAAAGCCCGGCGCCAGCGAGTGTGCAGAGATGTGGACCCTGAAGATTGGCCGTGCACCCGTGTATTTATGTGCGCTGTTTTCCAATAAATGTTTCTCTCTCGATCGTTGTACATCACATCAGCCATTTGTGAGTGGACAGGCAAAGAAGAGAAGGTAGGAGGCTCTCGAGTGGTCATGATTTGGCAGTGATGGTTGAGCGCTGGCATTTGCAGTGTAAATAGACCCTTCACATCCGTAACAGCTTTGGTGGAGTGGTGCTGGGTAATTCGCCATCCTGGATTCCGCAGCAGAAGTTCTTCGAAGAAGCAGACGCTTAGCTGGCCTACCCGCAGACGTCAGCATGAACAACGACACAGTAATCACGTTGACGTACTGATTGATATGTGGGGTTTAACGTCCCAAAACCACCATATGATTATGAGAGACGCAATCCCCCCCCCCCGTTGACTTACTACGCTGCTGCATCCACCAGTGCCACCGACATGGCACTAGGCGGCCGTCGACCTCGACAACCAGACTACTGGGCACCTGAACCACAGATACTCACTCTCAGGTAAAACTGACGAAGACGTGAGTGCTTGGCTAAAGCACGACAGAGTGAGCTGCTACTAAGAATGGGGCACGTCGGCAAAGCTCGTGAACGTAGTATTTTTCCTTGCCGGGACCGCTTCTCTTTGGTTTGAGAACCATGAACATGTCCTCACTACTTGGGATATATTTGTTGAGGAACTTAAGGCCTACATTGGGGACACGAGTTCTATGAAAAAGACAGCTGAGCAAACGCTGTCACGTAGGGCTCAGTTGTCCGTCGAAACGTGCACAACCTACATTAAAGAGGTATTGAAGCTTTGCGGGATTGTCAACGAGAATATGTCTGGCGAAGAAAGACGAAGTCGGGAATTTGTTAAAAGGCATCGCCGAGGACGAGTATAATTTTCTCATAACGAAAGAAAACTTGAACACTCCTTTTTATTTTCAGGCAGCATTGTCGTGCATTCGAAGCGTTGAAGACCCTGAGAATTTTACCCGAGTTCGGGCGCTTGGACAATGTTCCCACTGTTGCAAGTATGGACGTCGCCGCGTGCGAAAACATTCCCTTCCTCGTACGTCGGGTAGTTCGAGAAGAGCTCGTACGGCTTCAATCAGGTGACGTTCACCACAAATGCTCATTCGCTGCGTGTCCCGAACCACCTCCCTACTGGATGCGAGAGCGCCACGTCGAAAACTGACCGTGCACAGAAACTGCAGATTTCACCCCACGGCTTCCGTTTTCCCCGACGGGTTACGGCCACCACCGGATGTCATCATCTTGACGTGCCGCTGCAGATCTCCGACCGTAGTCAACTAGGCCTCTACCAGAAGGCTACTATGCGTCATCACGAAATATTCCTGCAGTGTACGCCTAGTCTCTGCATGCTTCCGCCGCCTCTGCTCCTGCTAATGTAAGCCATGTCACTGTTTGCTACACATGCGATCTCCCAGGGCAAATTTCGCGCTTCTGTCCCAGCCGGCTGACTGCGCCGCCACGTTTTTTGGCGTACATGGCTCGTATGCACGAAACGCCTGTGCCACCATGTTTTTCGACGTACGTACCCACCTCGTATGCACGAAACCTGGACCGCTCACCTGGCCGACCGACGTCTCCGACAACAATGGCCTAACGAATTTCGCAGCGAGTCCCCCGCCTCCGAGCGAAGCCCGACGCCACCTCCGACATGTTCCCGCCGGTCGCCGTTTCCGCGTCGTCAATCGCCTTCCCCGCATCAGCTGGGAAACTTGCTGGTGCGGCCGATGGAGGTGTGGTCGCGGGACGGTCAGTTTCGCCGATTCCTCCTTGTTCTATGATGTTGATGAACAAAGTACACGTGTGTATAGACGGTGTAGATACTCTTGCTCTTGTAGACACTGGTGCTGCTGTTTCGGTTATGAGTTTTCGTTTCAAGCACCGTTTCTTGGGTCACAAAGTAATGTTTGCGTGGGATCGTAAAGAAGCTTCTCGTAGAGTTGAAGGCGAAGCGTTATGCCCTGTTGGTACTTGCTCTGTTTTACTCTTGATTGCTGGACAAAATTTCTGAGTTGAATTCACTGTACTAGGTCGTGCAACTCGTGACGTCATTTTAGGTATAGACCTCCTTCATGAATGTGGCGCTACGCTTGACTGTGGAACTCGAGAGATTCTTCTACAAAGTACGTTGCCCGCTACCATAGTTGACGATTTTCCGACTCTTCCCATCGATGCGCTTGTCTGAAGATGTGACAATCCCTGGTCGGGCAGCAATGTTTGTTCCCGTATGCTCTTCTCACGTCCGCTCAGGACCCTGCACTGGACTTGTCGAGCCTGATCATACAAACACCATCAAGAAGAATGTGCTGGTCCGACGGTCTATCCTTACAGCCATCGACGGACATGCTTGTTTGTGGGCGCTCACGCAGCCTCAGAGCCTGTTGTTCTACCAGCCGGATTTAAACTACAAACTTTTGAGGAGCAGGCCACAGTTTATGTCAGAATAGTCTCAGAGTCTCCAGTCATGAGTCACACTGCACCCAACTACTCAGCCGAGATGAAACGCGTGATCAATAAGTCGTTGTCGTCTCCCGAGCAGAATGTCCTCGAGGAGCTGCTCACACGCTACGCTGGAGTCTTCGATTTTGCTCAAGGCAAGCATTGTACCATGTTGACCGAATCCCGTATGCACCACCTCATCAACACGGGAGATGCTACACCGATACACCAGAAACCCTATCGCGTATCCCCGTCTGAGAGGAAAGTGATCGCCGATCAGGTCAACGACATGCTAGAGAAAGGTGTAATTCAAGAGTCAGGCAGTTCCTGGGCAGCTTCTGTTATATTGGTAAAAAAGAAAGACAACTCTTGGCGATTTTGTGTAGACTACCGCCGTCTCAACGCCGTCACAAAGAAAGACGTGTATCCGCTACCACGCATCGATGATGCTATTGATTGCCTGCACACGGCCGCATACTTTTCGTCCGTCGACCTAGGGCCTGGATACTGGCAAATACCAATGCATCCGTCTGACAGAGAGAAGACTGCTTTTGTTACGCCTGATGGGTTATTTGAATTTAACGTTATGCCCTTTGGGTTATGTAATGTCCCTGCTACCTTTGAGCGATTCATGGACTCCATCCTTCGCGGTCTCAAATAGGAGATAAGTATGTGTTATCTCGGCAAGACATTCTACGAGCACAACCATCGGCTTAGCGTCGTTCTAGATTGCGCCAAACAAGCTGGTCTTGTTTTAAACGCAAAGAAGTGTCATTTCAGTGAGCGTCAAGACCTTGTGCTCGGATATCTAGTCGACAGAGATGGTATACGACCAGACCCGCAAAATATCAAGTCTGTCTGAGACTTCAAGCAACAAACGTCTGCGAAGGATCTCCATAGCTTCGTGGACCTGTATTCTTATTTTCACAGGTTTATCAAAGACTTCGCCCAGCTTGCTACTCCTCTGACAGAGTTGCTCCACAAAAATGCCCCATTCCGATGAACCATTGAGTGTGAGGCTGCTTTCCAGCAGCTGAAGTATTTGCTTACTTCCTTGACCCTCTTGTGCGATTTCGGCCCGGAGGCACTCAAGGAACTGCATAGAGACGCTAGTGGTATTGGTGTTGGTGCCCTGCTGGTTCAGTGTCACGACAGCCGCCAGCACGTCATGCCGTATGCAAGTCGTACTTTGACTGAGGCGGAGAGGAATTATACGGTCACCGAACTGGAATGTCTTGCGGTTGTTTTCGCCATCCAAAAGTTCAGACCTTATTTGTACGGGGGGCAATTCAAGATCGTCACAGATCATCATTCTCTTTGTTGGTTAGTCGGACTACGTGACCGAGCTGGCCGGTTGGCTCGTTGGGCCTTACGGCTTCAAGGATATATTTTTTCTGTGACCTACAAGAGCGGTCGATGTCACGCACATGCTGACTGCTTATCTCGTCTTCTATGTCCAACTGTGGATGCTAATGAAGAGGATCGCGATTACTACCTGGCTGCAATTTCCTCCAACTTCCCAAATTTGGACGTCTTCCGTCGCGAGCAACAGCGTGACCCTTCGCTGAAACCAATGATCGATATGGCTCGTAGCTCTAAACGCACTATTATATATGACGCTCTACTATATCGCAAAAAATGGCAGCATATCCACGGAGTGAATGATGGAGAGTGGGGCGAAGAATTCGTCCGTCCATTCGTTCTTGCTTCCGTCCGTCCATGCGTCCGTCAGTGTGACCGTCCATGCGTCCATCAGCCCGTTCGTGCATGCGTCTGTTCGTGCGTCCATCCCTGCGTTCGTCCATGCAGCCGCCCCTGCGTCTGTTCATGCGTCCATCCATGCATCTGTCTATGTGTCCGTTCGTCCATTTATTCAACACTCCAAGTACCACCATCTCGCGTCTTTTCATCATATATTCCCCCCGCCCCGCCGCGGTGGTCTAGTGGCTAAGGTACTCGGCTGCTGACCCGCAGGGCGCGGGTTCAAATCCCGACTGCGGTGGCTGCATTTCCGATGGAGGCGGAAATGTTGTAGGCCCGTGTGCTCAGATTTGGGTGCACGTTAAAGAACCCCAGGTGGTCAAAATTTCCGGAGCCCTCCACTACGGCGTCTCTCATAATCATATGGTGGTTTTGGGACGTTAAACCCCACATATCAATCATATATTCCCCATATACAAGCACCGATATCCAGCGGACATTCCAAGGAGTAAACGAGAGGTGGCACACGCACACTTTCTTACGGCTTGCGCTTCGGGTCCACTTCCCACCTTTAACCACCTCGAGTTCATGGTACATACTAGTTCACTGTATTCATGGCACTGCGGCCAAACGCTCGCTAAACCTTTCGAAAACCAAGGGGGTTACGCCCAGCGAGTATGACGTAGCAAACCTTTTCAGTCAGATAGTGCTCAATCTACATGCCAATGGCTGCTAATGGGAAATGAGAGGCGGAGAATTCGGCTTTTACTTTCTTATGGCTTGCGCTTCATATCTACTTCCAATTTTTAACCACCTCGAGTTCATTCATGGTATATACAAGTTCATTGTATTCATGGCACTGCGGCTCAACACTGGCTAAACCTTTCTAAAGCTAAGGAGGTTACACCCAGCGAGTATAACGTAGCAACCCTTTCTTGTCAGATAGTGCTCAATGTACATGCCAATGGCTGCTAATGGTTATCGCAGCCTGCGCGTTAACTAAAAGCCGAATGCTCCTGTCTCTCATTTCCCATTAGCAGCCATTGACATGTACATTGGGGACTATTTTTTATTGTTCAACAACGCACAGAAGAAGTCTCTTACCGGCACCACCTTGGAGGTCAAAATGTTATACCTGTTACATACTACGGGGGACGAACGGGTGCCATTATAAGGAGCTTCGCCCCTAAAATCACTCCAGGCATGGTTCCACACTACTCCTCGTAGTGCCACAATGCCTGCGTCTTGCAATATTCCAAGCCATGCACGTTGACATCACGTCTGGGCCCCTTGGATTTGCCCGAACGCTTCACCGTATCCGACAACGGTTTACTGGCCTCGGCTCTGGAAGACCACCAAACACTACGTCGCAAGTTTTGATGCCTGCCAACGCCACAAACAACCTACCACGCCATCGTCCGGCCCTCTGCAACCGGTTAAGCCACCGACATCACAATTCGAAAAAGTCGGCAAAGATTCACTAGGCCCTTTTCCCAAGTCTACCACCGGCCGCCACTAGATTATTGTGTGCGTAGATTACCTGACGCGGTATACTGAAACGATGGCGGTTGCTTCAGCCCCATCATCTGATGTGTCATGGTTTCTCCTCTACTCGATTATACTCCATCACGAGGCCGCTCGTGTGGTGATAAGTGATCGCGGCCGGCCGTCTACCACTGACATTGTCGAAAAGTTGCTACGGCTTTGTGGGTGCCAGTATTGGCCTTCCACGCCATACCACCCTCAGACCAACGGCCTCACTGAGCACACCAATCGTACCATCATCAATATGCTTTCATTGTACGTCGCAGCGGATCACTAGAACTGGGATGCCGTATTACTTTTTGTTCTTTAATACCGCGAAACACGAGTTCACAGGTTATACGCCTTTCTTTCTTCTCCATGCTCGTCATTCCCAAAGTTTTCTTGACACCATACTTCCGTTTTCGCCGAACGAAAACGCCAGTGTCGTGCAGACTTTGTGTCGCGCCGCAGAAGCTCGTCGACTTGCTCGGCTCCGAACACTTTCCGCCTATGCTCGCGCGAAAGGCCGTTACGACGCGAAACACCCGCGTGTGACTCGCTACAAGTGATTTGGTCTGGTTGTGGACGCCCGTTCGAAAGAAGGGACTTTGCCAGAGGCTTCTTTCAATGTACTCAGGACCATTTGTCATTACTCAGTGCTTGAGTGACGTCACTTACGTTACTACAAAAGTGACAGCTCAGAACCGGCGTTAGCGTAAGACGCAAATTGTGCACATTGCCCGATTGAAGCCCTACAACAACCGATCGCTTCTGCTCACCCGGTGAGCTTCTTCTTGCCCGGAGGAAAATGTAACGCGGAATGAAAGAGCGAGAAATGAGAGGAGGCAGGAGGCTCTCGAGCGGTGGTGATTTAGTAGTGATGGTTGAGCGCTGGCATTTGCAGTGGTAAATAAATCCTTCACAGCCAACATCCTCTATAACAATATATATATATATATATATATATATATATATATATATATATATATATATATATATATATATATATATATATATATATATATATCCAATGCCTGTTCTCAACACGTTGTCACATTCTATTGCTGCGGATGCATGCATGGAGGAACGAGGAAGGCAATGTCATAACCAATATGGATAAGATAGCCGAGGTGGCGGAGGAGTTCTACAGAGAGCTGTACAGAAGCCAAAACAACCAGGATGATATCGTCACAAACAAAATTTGTCCAAAAGAATTCCACATCCTGCTAGTAACGACAAGGGAAGTAAGGAAATCCCTAGTAGGAAAGAAAATACGTAAATCCACTGGTGAGGATATATAGATAACAACGGACCTCCTGAATCATTGTGGAGAAATTGTGCTAGAAAAATTGGCCACATTGTATACGAAGTATTTATACGGGAAGGGTAACAGAGTCTATCGAATATTCGAGAGTTAATGCCATACTGCTCACTTTCATGGGTCTCAGCTCTGTCCATTGGGATAGTTGAATTTATGGTAAAGATATATGTTGGTGTCACTGGTTTTGGGCCGAAAACTTTAACATTCCGGCAACATATAGTGAGTGAGTGTGCATTAATACTTGGCACAGTGAGTTATTTTAGAAAGAATCAAGGAACATTTATTTTACCATACGCCTAGCGAAAAACCCAAGCATCATCCTAATCCATAAAAAAGGGACGTCAAGGACTTAAAAAATTACAGGCCGATCAGATTACTGTCCATTCTATACAAACTATTTACAAAAATAACTGGTGATAGAATTAAGGCGACTTTAGAATTCAATCAAGCAAAGGGCCAAGCAGGATTTCATACAAGCTAATCTAAAATAGACAATATTTATACTATCAATCAGGCAATTCAAAAATGAGCTGAATACAACCAACCCCTTTACATAGCTTGCATATATTACGAGAAGGCGTTTGACTCAGTCGAGACATCAGCAGTAATGCAGGAAGTATGGAATCAGGGCATAAAGGAACCTTACATAAACTTACTAGAAAAAATCTAGAGTGCATCCACAGCCACCTTAGTTCTCCATAAAGAAATCGACAGAATCCCAATAGAGAGAGGTGTATGAAAGGAAAACACAATCTCTCCAATGCTATTCACCGCGTGTTTACAGGAGGTTTTCAGGACTCTAGATTAGGAAGAGTTAGAGATAAGAATTAATAGAGAGTATCTTAGTAACCCGAAATTGGCTGATGACATTGCCTTGATGAGTAACTCAGGAGACGAATTACAGCGAAAGATCACTGAACTGGACACGGAAAGTAGAAAAGTAGGTCTGATAGGTGAAATATAGGTGTAATATAGATGCAAAATGATACGCGTTACCTTAAGAGACAACAAGAGAGCAGAGTGGTTTAGAGAAAAAACCGGAGTTAGGGATATCGTATATTTGAAATCAAGAAGAAAAATGGACATGGGCCGGGCACATAACCGGTAGGCAGGATAACCACTGGTCATTAAGGGTAACGGTCTGGATTCCTAGAGAAGGCAAACGCACGAAGGCGAGACAGAAAGTTAGGTGGGTCTATGAGATTAAAAAGTTCGCAAGTATAACGTGCCAACACAAAATACAAGACCAGATTGATTGGCGTATTGAAGGAGAGGCCTTTGCCCTGCAGTAGGAGTAGTCAGGCTGACTATGATGATGTTAATGATGCTGATGATTGCTGCGAGTATATAAACGCATGAACGCCGTTGTTGCCTCTGGTAACTGATGTGTTTCGTGGCTAAGTATGTCATAGAAGGGCCAATATACGGTATCAAGTAGAAAAAAGTTTGGGGGCGGCATTAAGCAATGCGAGAAAAAGAAAGAAATAAAAGGGGGAAAAACGAGATGGTAGGAATGGAAGATAGAAGGTAGGAAAGAAAGACAAAATAGAGAAAAAGAAAGAAAGAAAGAAAGAAAGAAGAATAGAAAGAGGAAAAAACGAAAGAGAACATAAAAGAAAGAAAGGAGAGATAAGTGAGGCACGCACAGGCTAAGTTTCGCTTGATCTCATTTTCTGCACCAAACTTTTTCGTCTTAGTTTTCATGCACCTGTCCCGTTTTCTTCTTACAACAACATGGGTGTCACAAATTTTATCACAATATCTACAGAATATTTGCACTTCAATTATATATGCTCTTTTCGATGGTTTGTTTCCGTGGCGTTCCACTTTCAATTCAATTTACATATATGAAAATCTCTGGTTTTCGAACGGATTGGCAGATATCAAATAGTATATCTTTTTGTCAACCCAAAGCCATTTTATATGCTCACTCCACCCCCCACCCCCTTTTTTGTGTTTTTTTGGCAGAAGGCAGCGCGTTAGCGATGTTTGCAGTCAGATTTCCAAGAGCCCACAAGTCAGCGAAAAAAGTGTATGAGCGAGTAGAAATTGATAAACTTTTTCACTGTTAAACTAACATAAGGATGTTTCGCTTTTCTCCTATATCAAACTCACATCCCAGTGATCGGGTGAAAATGTTCAATAACTTTGAAATTCATATTCGCTTGGTGGACCAATGGAATAAATTTCGTTCATCTTCATGGCGTCATTTCATGGAACTGGGCGAGGTTGGTACGTAACTTTGAATTAGGACGCTCTATACGCAAAACGCTTCTGTGAACACTTTTTATTAACCGCACCTACGCAGCTCATTTCGATGAGTCCAGGATTAGGAAGCCGGGAAAGGGAACAGAAAAATGTAATTGTGGTCCTATAGCACTTTCAAGCTATACAGCCAGCATGGAACATACCCAGCTAGTGTCTTCAGTAGCCGGAAAAGATTGTTGAAAACTTGACACCAACGCGATGAACCGGGCAAAAGACGCGATATTTTTTGTGATCATGCTGTGCCCAATAAACTGACATCATTCAGGTGAAAAAGCGAGGCGATTGCTATTTGTAACCTGCGCATTAAAAAAAAGTTTTCATGTTTCCAGCACACCTTCTGTATGCAGCTGACTGAGTGTACAGTTCAGTGCATAGCCTCTACGTAGGTGCTTATTTCTGTTTTAAGAACTGATGTGAATGTGGGGCTAGTCGAGCTGCCTTTGTATCACAGCTTTTTTGTCGCATTCCATGCCACACATTACATTTTTGTTGTGACTGAAAAAAATCAATGTCAATGTGTAACTGTTTGGTAAAATAAACTTCAAATTGCGAGAAATTCCTCCTGCATACCCATGATATTGTAGCGTACACCACTCCAACTTCGCATCTGTCCGATTGGCGATTGCATCTCCAGTGTAGCTTGTGAGATGTTGCCCCGCATAAACTGAGATGTTCCAGGAAATTAAGTACTTGATTGATTTATATGAGAAGTTTCATGCCCGAAAACAGCCATATGAATATGAGAGACGCCGTAGAAGGATCCGAAAATTTCTATTACCTGGGGTTCTTAGACGTGTACCATAATATCAGCACAATGGCCTACAGCATTTTCGCCTTCATCGAAACTGTAGCCGCTGCAGCTTGGATTCGATCCCCCGACCTGCGGGTCAGCAGTCAAGTACCTTAGCCACTAGTCTATCGCAGCGGGGCGAAGCTAAGTTCTTGAAGTTTGTGCTCGGCAAGAACAAAGATTGTCCGAAGTTGCGCGCTTAAAGCACATACACATGGCCATTAGCTCTCGCAGATTTTAATACAACCACTTAAACAAACCGTTGGTTCTCAAGAGCTTTTAGGTGGTTTAACCGGTTCATGAACACTGCGGCGAAACAGCGCAAAGAACGGGCCATTGCACACGCGGGACATATATTCACACGTCTATATCTTTTGTTTCATTCTCACTAAAACTTCGTCAAGATTAGCTTCGTGACGATGTAACATGCCACATGGTAGACTTCAGTCGCCGTCGTAGTGTTATGGTGCTCGGCTACTGATCCGAAGGTCGGGGGTGTGTTTTATTTCGGGCCGCGGCGGTTGCATTTTGATGGAGGCGAAACGCAAGAGGCTTGTGTCCTGTGCGATGTCATTGCATGTTAAATTACACCGATGGTCATAATTTCTAGAGTCTTCCAAAACGCTGTCTCGCGTAATCATGTGGTGGTTTTACGACCTAATAATACCGGCGCTTATTATATTATTATAAAGAGTTCTTTTTCTTATTCTGTTCACTAATGAGTACAATCAGCCAAAGTCTCTTGTTTTGGCTGGCTTACCTACGAAGTATTTCCACGATATTGGCGTGACGTGTGTACCGAATACAGAACATCATAATAAACGCACAGACTCTGAAGTCACCCGCTGCGCAAATGCACCATTTATGTGATGGGCACGCTTGTGAGATCCAACCGCATTAAAAATTTTATAAATACCAGGCTTACGTTTCGTCCGTGTCAAATGAATGCAGTGGAATAAAAGTTGCTGAATACACGCACATAATATGTAAGTAAAGACTCAAAAAACAAAACAACCTCTACGGGTTTGATCTCTGTTATTTGCGGTTATTTGAATGGGGAGGCGTGGGACCTGAGCAGGAAGCCCTCAATTCGAGGTGTTGCGAGACGAAAGATCCGTGGATTGCATCTCGTCTTCAGCAGAGTGTTGGTGGCTTCAAAGTAAATGTGTCGGCTGTTCCTGTTGGGCCTGAAAAAAAAAGTCCGAAATAGGGAATCTGAATAAAGCACTAAAAGGGAGGGGTAGTGGTTGAACAAATACCGCTGATTTTAATTTTAGTTCCAAAACATTTCTCTACCCAACACCTGATACATCACCCGATGACCTACCCCAAAATTCTACCCCGGCCCTCTATATACCTTGACACTTTACCCTAAGTCTCTACGCCGTCACGACGCTCAACCCGACAAACTACCCGGCTCTGCCAGATCACGGTGCATCGAGTCAAACTAATTTTATGTACCCTTTACTTGATGGGCAAGTTTAGATATACTTGAAGGAAAAACCAGTGCGACGAATCGACTCAAAAAAAGGAGCGCACAACGCAAGAGCACGCAGAACGAGTACTGTGAACTTGGCGTAGTTCATCGCAGCGAAAAAATTAAAAGGAAGTAAACGTCCCCATAGAACTGCCATGACTCTTCAACAGCACCATGACAAGGGAATACACCAGCATGACTTCTGTCTTGCGTCAAAACAGCGTTGTACATTTCGTCTATTTGGTTCAACCTTCGCGCTTTTTCTTTTATTCGTAGTGGGATGTGCACCTTTTATACGAAAAGGAGTTTTTCGTCCTTTCTGAGCTGTTGCACGAGAGTACAAAATCCGACGTCACAGCCTCGGCAGTGCATTTCTTGGGAGTTCACGCACACTAACAACAGCCCAGAGAGGACTATATATTGGGGCGCCCAGGGAGCCTTGAGTGAAAAAGTCTATAACAACTTGCCCCTCAGCTAGCTCTGTTTCTAATGATTTTGGATAAGGCTTTTCTATTTGAATTCGAAGAAATCGCCTCTATAAAGTCGTTGTCTTCTTTCTTGAGTTATTCGCTAGAATTGTACAGTCAGAGGCGATCACTTATCATAGTGCTTCATGCGAGGAAATAATTGGATTGTTGTTTGCGATTCTAATGCTTTCTTTTGTGAAGCCCTCTGGTATGAATGGTGCATATTATAAGTAAAATAAAGCAATGCAATTCATGCAATGTAGTTCATAAGCTGATGCAGAACACTTTCTAGGAACGCGTTTATAATACTGGTCGAATATTCGTAGCCGCACCTCAACAACTGCTGAATTGGCACGCCCTGTCGAAACAACCCTTTGTTTTACCGCATTCGACGATGCCTCTACAGGCGTTCTTAGATAAGAGCTGCTTACATAATCTTGAACAACTTCCACTTTTACGACTTCTATTTTCGTTTTATTCTTCTGCTGTCCTCTTTATACTCCCGTGTAGTTGTGCAGTCGTGTTATCGGCTCCACATATTTTTTGCCCAAGTTCACTTTACATAGAATAGAGCTGTGACACCCTATGCGAATATTTGTCATCATGATTTCATGGCTCGTTCTGGGCCTTTAGTGTGTAGCCCTGCACTGTACTCGTCCAAATCACTCTGAATCTATTTTATGGTCGACTGTGACATCTTTGCCTCGTTAAGAAACACCTTGCACTAAAGGGCTATATTTTGCTCCTCATTTCTAAAGGGCAAACGTTTCTCGTTCTGGTATTATATTATCTCTTAAGGAGCAGAAGCTATTATTAATCGTTCTGAAGCATATTTAGGGCAATGACACTAAGTATTCTTTTCCGGCCTGGTCCATTTTCAGGGCTAGCTTGACTGGACTTAAAGAGGTCGCTATGTTAATACCAGGGCTGTTAAATTCACTTTTGAAAATCGGCATATCCCGCTGTGGTGGTCAGGTTGTAAAGGTGTTTATATGCTGACGCGAAGGCCGCAGAATCGACTCCCGGCTGCGGCAGCCGCATTTCGATCGATGAAAAGCAGCTCACGCACGTTGATTTAGGTGCACGTTAACGAACCTATATAGGTGCTCGAAATTTGCGCGACCCTCCACTACGCTGCCTCTCGTATTCAAATCATAAATTTGGGATGCGAAACCACAACAAATATTTATTACAAATACATATTAGGCACGCATACTGGTCAGGCAAAATATTCGAGGTTGTCCCGAATTGAAAGGTGGTAGTGTACTTTGGGTGGTTCACTTTAATTGCCGTCAAAGTCGGCGCACATTAACTGAAACACTAAAAAGCGCTTGCTATGATTGATTTTCTGCTTGGACAGGTCCTCCGGCAGTTTGCTCATGCTGCAAAAAAAAAGAAATGATCATGAAGTCGCAAATGCAATAAACGAATGAAGGTGTTGAACGTGCTAGTGCATCGGTGCCAGGAAGCCGTCAACTTCTAAAGAGAAAAAAAAAGATCCATCCGAATCGAATTCGTACATCAGATATTTTCGCATGGCTATATTGAAGGACAAGTAGTGACATCGAGGAAGACTCCGTTGTTTAGACATCGGCACACTGTAGGCCATCGTGTTTGCCTTGGGCATACAGTTGTGAATATATGACAGGTGTACATCTTGTTCCTCTGTTGGTGTTCACGTCTGCCTTCCTGTCTGTCTTTATAAAAACTCACCACTGCTCTGCATGCGCCACGCCGGAATGCCTGGGGAAGTTTCGTGGTAGTTTTAGGCTGTTCCAATAACATTGCGCGCACTACTCGAACACGTGACCTTAGAGGGGACGATAGTTATAGAGCGAGAACAGAACGACGACAAAGTGACAAGAAGAACACGAGCGCTCGTGTCCTTCTTGTCTCTTTGTCATCGTTCCGTTATCGCGCTTTAACTATCGGCATGTCATACCAACTAGCCCGAACTGCCACACTTGTAATTTATAGGGTAGGTAATGCGAGCCCCAGCTTGAATTTTCGACCACCCACGTATAAAACATGGCTTGTTACACTGACCATTTGATTATTTAATGAACGATGATGAGCATCCGCCTCACATGCAAGAGGTCCATGGTTCGAATCCCGGTGCCACGCAGTTTGCAACTGCGTGGCACCGGGATTCCAGGTGGTGATGGAACTGAATTAGGAGGCTTGGGGTGCGGCCTCACCAGTGACCACCACCGGGAACGCACTCCCTCACCAGAGAAAGATTGGCCACCCTGGTGCAGCATCTGGCTACTACCTCCCCCATGCATACGTCAATTAGTGGACCGGGTTGACTGGCGAAACATGGGAAAGGCTTTTGTCCTGTAGTGGACGTAGACAAGCTGATGATGATGTGCTTAACATAGCGTTCTTGCGAGTACTACATACACTGATATTACTTCAATTTTCGGGAAGAACTTCGCCAGTAAATGGTTTTGTATTCAACAGTTTGACTGTCACCTTCATTTCACAACCACTCGACACTGTTGCCACGCTTATTTTAGATGTTAACCGATGATCATCGTCATCTTAGCCTGAACCTCTCTGTGAACGTTACAAACAGATTATATTAGAAAGGCTGTAGTGTGCCTGCTGTGTCTCTAAGGATTCCTTTTTTTTCTGCTCTGAACTGCTGGCACTGGCAACAATCCCTTGACTCTGGCCCTCTACACTTTATTGGCAGTTTTCTTTTTTTATATATTGCCGCTAATGCCTTTTTATAACGGTTATATAAAGAAATCGTACACACAGCGTAGTTAGCAAGAGTTGCCAGGCCTGTGCTAAATGAGGTATTTCGTTTCTAGGGCGTTATTGCTGTCAACTCTAAATAACAAGTGGTGTTCCAATTTACTCATATGCCGCACTGAAAGCTTACATTTTCTATTCCCAGAATTATTTATGTTAAATATCATGATCAATTAGTTTAAGTTCGTACGTAATAATCCAGCTTAAAACTTTACGAACATGGGTTTGCATTCGTTTCAGGGAGAATGGCATCGGAAAGTTGCCCTCCACTGGTTCCAAAGTCGGGGCTAGTTGGTTGTACACAGTTGACACTTACGACGGGCTGCTTGAACTCTAAGAAATACACATGGAAAGCACAGGTAGAATACACATATCGTGCTCGTGTGTGTGCTACCTGTGCTTTTTGTGTTTTTCTTCGTGTTAAAACAGCGTGTCATAAGTGTGATTCAGTGAAGAATATAAGCCTACAACTAACCGATGAAGTTTTGCGCCGGTGGGCATATTGCTGCTCAATTTCTGGGCAGACGCAAACGGGCTCTTTGGTCGGGTACTACTGCGCCACAGCCGGCCCGGAAAGCGTAGCCGAGTTGTTTTTATTTGCTCACAGTAAGTACAGTTTGCACACTTTGCAAAGTCTTCCTTTTTGTGCGGCGACAGTGATCTGTATCTGGTTTGCTTGTGTTGCCTGTCTTAAAAACCTGGCACTTCGCGACTTTCGTAACAATATTTCTGTACGACGTTTGCGCGGTACACACACGTACGGGAATCGCGGTCTTTAAGCAAGAAATTACTCGCAAGGAGGGATTACTATTATGGTTGTTTGACAAAATAATGCCTCTTAGGGCGCTACTGTATGAACACTCGAGGTACTCAAGGTTGCCAAACTCTGGTGTAAGCTTACCAAAGACTATCATCATAATGAATGGTCTCTAACACAAAACGCAGGCATGTACCAAGCTGCTGCTTGCTTAGCAAAAAATATCATAGCATAGTATGTGGATGAGAAATGGAAGTTCGCGTTTCGATAAAGAGAAGAAAAGTCAACAATGCATGGGGGAGCCTTGTATAGTAGGGTTCATGTGCGCCAGACAGTGTGTGAAATATAGCGCATATTAACGTAGCGTAGTACCACCAATATCATTTTATTCATCAGTCTACAATATACAGCCGTTTATACAATGTAATACTCATGACAGTTAAACAATGTGATCCTTGTTCGAATCCACAAGAGCGGATAGAAAAATGATGCTGGCAATCACAGGCCGATTTCTCTGACAGCGATTGTGTGTAAAGTAATAAAACAGTTCCACTACTCCGGAACAATGAAACACCTTAGCGAAAACAATAGATAAACAAGTGTTTGCTATGGGCTCCGACAGCGGTTCTCATACACCAAACAACTGGTTGAATTTTATCATGAACTGGTATTCGGTATTGATTCCGGGGGGAAATCATTATATCTTATATTTCCGTAAAGCATTCCACATGGTGACACATTGATTTCTTTGCAACAAACCTAACTTAATAAATGTACAACTCACTGTCCTTATATGGATAGAAAGTTATTTGTGTCAGCGCCCAGAATGCGTCATTTGAAACGGCGAAAGCTCTGAGTACTCCGGGGTGACCTCGGGGGTTCCATATTTACCGGGGCCCCCTTTATTTTTAGCTTTCATAAATATTTCAGCAGGTATTTAATCAAAGATTGGATTAGCAGACGTTTGTGTTGTGTATAGACAAGTAAAGAGGAACAGTGACCTTATCCAAATACAAACCGATTTGGAACGTGTTGCTGATGTGTGGAAAGTGGACCTAAATATTGAAAAGTGTGTCCACGTTTCTTTTGCAGGAAAGTGTAAATCAATGGAGATAGAGTATATTTCAAAAATGCACTTGTTTGTAAAATAAAGCAGACACATACAATTGCCTAATATAGTCTTTTAATTCGACTGCTCATGAATGTCCATGTAGGCGATGTAGTTTGGAAAGCGCTAAGTTTTATTCAACGCAATTTAAAGACTTTGGAACTGAGCTTCCAAAACACAGCATATTTAACATGTGTTCGACATTTACTTGAATACGCTTGTGCCGTATAGGATGCTTTGCAGAGCACATCAACTGACGAATTTGAGAAAACTCAGAATCAGGCAGCCAGATGTACCTTCGCACGGTACAATAGTGCATGTCTGCACTAAAATGAAAAAGAACTTAGATGGGAACTTCTTTCCTCACGTCGCCAAAAACTGTCACTTGAGTTGCTCTTTCAGATATATAATGATATAACAGGAAATAAAAGAGAAAACTACTTCTAGGAACCTTATTATCATTCGTCTAGAACTCACCGTCTTTTCAGAATAAGAGAATCACGTACCAGAACGAACCTATTGAAAAATCACTTTTTGTTAGATCTGCTAAAGAGAGGAATAAGTTGTCAGAAATGCAAGAGTGCTAAAAAATTGATGAATTGTTCGCGTCCCTGCTGTAACCCCTCCAGCTGAAACGCCTTCGGGCAATGCAGGGTATTAGAAATAAAAGAATAAAGAATAGAGAAAGCATAAGCTTTCGGTTCTGTTCTTTTAATGTGCCTTTGCCTACGCTGCTTTTGAAGAACGCAGTAGAATACGCACATGGAGGCCGAAAACACCCTAACAAGCCAATGGAACCTGCACACTTTTTCAACGTGTTGAATTCGTCGGAGCGGTCTTACAGACTTTGATGACAGTATACATCTACATTTTATTCGTCAGTCCTGATGTGTCAAGCGTGCCAGCTTCAAGATTAAAAACCACCTTTTTTTTCGCACCGCTAGAAGTTAGTCACTTCTATACAAAACTCCAACCCTACTACACCACGCCAAATCTGAATTTGTCTACCGCATAAATACAACCAGAACCTCCAGCCTTGGACACACACGACCGCTTAAAACAGTAATAACTCTAAGTACCACTTTGCCCTTGTGGTATCATGCGTAGGCTGAAAGGATTTTAGACCAGACAGCTATGGAGGTCTACAGAAAAGATCTCGACGAGACAGGAACAAAGCACGTATTTATTTTGCGATGAAATGCATTCGTGCATAACGTTGAACTTTTTTTAGATTTCAAAAAAGCATTTGATTCTATTAAACACGATATTTTATTTTATAAGCTACCGTTTTATGGCATTCGAGGAGTAGCCTTAAAATTAATTCGCAGTTATTTTTCACATAGACTGCAGTACACGTGTTATAACGGCTACCCATCACAGTTGAAAGAATTATTATATGGCGTACCGCAAGGATCTATTTTAGGTCCAATAGTCTTTATTATCTATATCAATGATATTATAGCCATCCCAAGAACTCCTGCAATCACTCTGTACGCAGATGATACTAGTGTGTTTTTCTCTGGCACGCAACTAAATAAAATAGGCATTCAAGCTAATGTGTGGTCAAAAGAATTAGCAGTATGGTTAAGTATAAATAAACTTACCCTAATGTTAGTAAAACAAAAGTTATTGTGTTTAAAGCACGTAACAAACCAGATGATTTCGAACTTCAGCTTGCATTGAAAATAGTGTAATTGAACGTGTTTCTTCCTACAAGTTTTTAGGTGTCTTTTTTGAAGAACACTTAGATTGGTCTCTTCACATTAATAAAATTCATGCCAACATATAAAGGTCCCTCGCTGTACTCCACAAGCTTAGAGACCTTGTTCCAAAATCTTTAAAGTGGAAGCTATATTACACCCTAATTCATTCACACCTTCACTACTGCATAATGATTTGGGGGTCTACATCTAAAACTAACCTTGTTAGGCTAATAAGATTGCAAAAGAGAGCAATACGATATGTATAAAACCTATCATACAACGATCACACAGGTTCATACCTTTTAGAACACGGTGTTCTAAAGGTGAGTCAACTATACAAGTTTCATTTACTCTGTTATGTTTTTAACGAAATTAAGCTTAATCCTTCTAGATATGTTGAACTACAATCTAGTAGCTATGTGCCTTATGAACTAAGATACGACCATTATAGAATTCCACTTGTCCGAACCACCTATGGAATGCAAGCACTCACATATTTAATTCCCAGTCTTCTCAACAAACATTCTCATGTTGTAGAAATAGCGCAGCAATCTTTGTCTCTGAAATCTTTCAAAATATATATCAAAGCTTACCTTCTATCCTGTCCTCAAGATTGATAAGTTCTGTATACAGCAGTCACATGTTTCTCTGGTTTCGTTATTTGTAGTGTTATGAATCTTTTTTATTACTGTACAAGTATGTACTCCATTTACTCTGTACAAAAACACTGTTACGCATGCATTATTTGTGTGTTATATTGTATTTATTTTTATATTGTATGTTCCAAGTGGTGCTTTTGGGTACTTGGGTCCCGTCAGGCAGAGGACATCTGCCTTTTGCCCTTGTATCCAAGACATACATTTGTCTGAAATAAAGACAACAACAACAACAACAACAACAACAACAGCAGCAACAACAACAACAACAACAACGTTTTGTGAACAGTGCGCAGTGCGCCTCTTGAAACATGCGTGTGGTATACGTACGCCATTAATAGCGCACGCCAATAAACTATGTACCAAGTTGAACTACGGGAACCCGTAGGTAACTATGGAAACCATATGATCATAGTTCACTTCCAATATTATGTATTAGCGCACTTCGGTCGTAGAATGGCCCTTGCGTCAGTGAACTCCAAAGATCATCAACTACGGGAACGCACACGAGTGCTTAGAAACAGTACTTACGTCATCTTGAGACGTCTCGTTGGTGGAGGCACGAAGATGGCGTACAACATGCGCGCACCTTCACCCAGGATGACGATGTCAACGTTGAAGTCATTCTGGAGCACAGAAAATAGGGATTTGAACGTCCTGTGTGGCACCCTATAATTCGCTTGCAAAACGCACGTATACGAACGCTATAGAAAAAAATTTGAAAATGTTAAGAGAGCCAGAAACACCCTTCGGTGCTTTTGCACCGTTCTAAACATCAGTTTCGAAAGTGTAGAAGTAAAACAAAAGTGACAATCGTGTGTTCCCCCTCGATTGCAGGATCCAGATTAATTGATCGACAATGTTCAAGCTAATGTCCTACAAATCCGAATCGATGCCAATGATTAACCTTCCTTTTCCGTAAACTTTTCTTCATCCTGTCGAGTTCCACAGTACCGGTTTCTCATAGTATGAAGGAACTACAATTTACATGGCTATTACAACGAATTAACCGATTGCTTGAAAAGTACGCTAACCAAATGTCAAGTGGTATGGGATTTGTAGTATGAGTGGTGATGGCATGATATAGTTAGTGAAAACGCAAAGGTCGTATGTCGATGCTACGTTTGCGTCAATGTTCGCTTCAATTGTCATTACAAATGGAAAATTGGCATATATAAGAGTGCATGTCAAAAAGATTGCGGTGTTTTTTGCTGTTCACATTCACTCCCGTAATGTAATGCCCATATTGGGGTTGCCAAACGTGAAAAAGTTTGCGCTTTGGCAGATACCGTCGGTAGAGCGTTTTTTTTTATTTGTGGGTGCACAGCGTTGCGTTTTCAGTGCAGCCTAAGAAACACTAGGGCCTTCATAGTTACGCATCTATATATTTTCTAGTAAATGAACACACCACGCAATACTTACGTATTCATGTTATTCGTGACATATGCGTAATATTTTCTTTTGATAGACCATGTTCACAAGTACGAACGCCACCACCAGTTCAAGATGGCTCGGCGTTCAGCGAGTCCTTAAACTTTGGCTTGGTTTCTCAGTCGTGTGACAGGCAGACAGAAAGACAGGCCAAAATTTCTGCGTTCAAGTATCCCACGAAAGAATATTGGCGTTAATACAGTCGACCAATCTCCCAAAACTTTCAGTTTGTAAGAATATATCCTTGCGGCAGCTGCTACTTGGTGACGACGAATTTCAGCTGCTAAGAATGCACTGTGATGGGTTATTATCAATAATTAGAGGGATTCAACGCGCCCAAACAATGGTGCGATAATGAGTGAAGTTGAAAAGTGGGTGAGTTGGAGGCATATTTGAAAAAAAAAGCTGCGGAAAAACGACGAATACACGCGCATAAAGTACACAGGATGACTGTGGCCCTGTGTCCTTTGTGTTTCCTTCGTATAAGCGCCGCTTTCTCATGTGTGTATCATTACGAGGTATGCCATATTTTAAATTTCGTCTGTAGCCTTTGATACCTTAATGCACACTGACATTGCTCATAACCCGGGCGCGCAAAGCCATGAGTAGGGTAGCTTTCAATCGTGCTGAACCCACTCCCCTATCTGTTTTTTTTTTGTTTTTTTTTTCAGTAGACAGGCATCTTCCGCAGCTCAAGTGTTCCAGATAAATCCGGAGCACACCTTTTGTGCAAAATTACGTCGCTTTACCAATGAACTCATGCCTCAAATTCATCTTCTTCCTTTGGAGTAAAAAACATTCTGGCACGTTCTTGCGGGTCACGGCGTAGTGAAGGCAAAGTTATATAATATTGTAATGGGTGAAATATTACAGAGAACCAGGAGTTTACGCCAACCCCAGAACCACTTCTCAGCGCTTGGTTCTGGGGAGAGGTTCTAATGAGTGGTTCTTTGGGGCTTAGGAAGCACTCGCTTAGGAATGGAGGAAAAGGAGAATGTTTCTGCTGTTCCGGTTTTGGCAAAGATGTCAACTCGCGGCTGCCTGTAATATTTCGCCGTGCGAATATAGGTCACTATATTTTTTTTTCTTTCTTTGTCCTTCTATTTATTTCTTTATTTTTCTCAGTGTATTTGTTTCACACTGTGTACTCCTTATTCCTTTATCATTCCGCTACCCATCTTCCTCACTTGCTGTTTGATATGTGGAGTTTAACGTCTCAAAATCATCACATGATTATGAGAGATGCTGTAGTGGAAGGATGAATAAATTTCGACAACGTGGGGTTCTTTATCATGCACCCTCGCTTACCTTTCCCACCCGTAGGCTACATGAAGCCGCTGTTTACTGCTCGCTTATACATCCACTGACAAGAAAACGAAGGTGTGAGCCACCTTCAAGTTATCTTTACTCAATGCACAAGCCGCCCTGACTCTCCAGTTATCCTCCTCAGTGCCTACATACCCTACATATTATACGCTACAATTTTACTTTGATCAGACGCTCCAGTCTGTACACACCGTTATTCATCCAACTGAGTAAATTGAATACAAGCAGAAAATTGGTCGCATTTTATTCACCATTCTTCAAACGGAAGACGTACGGAGGGGTTTAGTAACGTGGCAAACAAAAACGCATAAATATCGTAGCCTTCAGGCGCATACAATGAAACAGAATAATCGATCAGTGTACACTTACTTTGAAACATTCGATAAACTTCTCGAGGGTGATCTCGCCTTGAATGTCAATGGCAGTCCATAAGGTTTACTCCTGGTCGCAAAACTGTTCCAGAAAAATCGAGAAAGAAATACTACATTACGTTAGGCTAAGTATGCGACGCATTCGCTCGACTTTTATATCAGTGCACATGCGTTCGTTGCATCGCAGACGCTAAATAAGAAACAAGTGCGTCATGTTTGCATTACACGCGTCGCCGAACAAATACTTCTATCGCGTGTAAAGCGCCTGCACGAGTGCTCCTAACCATAAAGCGTGATCCACGGCCGACCAAGCGTCGTACCATTGGCTTCCGAAACCCTTTCATAACTCACTTTTTTTTTTTTCTCGGGGCAAGAGGTTCAGAGAAGCCGAAGAAAGGCAACGCCAGGATGACAAAACCATTCTTGTACAGTTCCAACTTCTTGTGATCCTGAGCAAGCTGTTCAAAGGAGGCGATTAGGAAATCGGAGAAACTGTTTCGAAACTGTTTAATAAAGTCATTCAAAAGAAACTCGAGGACGGGCTAAAGCAATGTAGAACTTGGCCCATTGCTATAGTACAAGTGTATAGCCATATCACGCAAACACGCAGGACAAAATACGAGGCCATGGTTCGCAGATACAGTTGTGTAACACAGCTCCGCATGTAAAGGCGCCTGATTCCAGTGAAATCGTGCCCGAGTAAGTTGCGTGGTAGAAATGCGTCCGTTTCTCTTCGTATCTGCGGAGTAACTGCTGCTCCTCCATGTTGGTGTTGTAAAGTTGGAGTACGGCATTTGTCTATCTTTTTCTTTGTTTCCTTCTCTCTTTTTTTGCTGTCAGCCTTGTTGATACTTGTAAAAAATATTCTGTTTTCAAAGAACGCTTAAAAGAAAAGTAACTTTTCAATATCTTGTCACATCTGTTTTTGCAGCTTACCGGGATCAGTAAAGCTTGGATTCTAAATAGAGCATCGATTCGTCAAGGTGCGTATTTGAAAAAAATGGGCCATGCTTCAGAGTATACTATTTGTCGACTTTGTGAGAAGAGCAAGAAACGCAGAATAGTATGGAGTGCTAAAATCGAAGCAGTTTACTTAGATTAACAAAAAAAGCTTCCTTTCGCTCTGCCCTAAGCCTTGTGTTTTATTATGCCGTATACCAAAAAAAAACATGAGCTTTATAAAATAAATTATAGTACTGCGTTCATTATATCCCATAATTACTTAGTTCACTTATTAACTTGAAGCGTCCTTTTTACGAATTTGGGAGTTCCAGACCCCGATACAATACGCGAAGCATACAGTACGTGGTACAGTCGTTATTAATTTCGACCAACAGGGTATTTCTATATTTCTTCATATAAGTAGACGATTATTTCTTCAATGAGCTGCTATGAAAATGCGGCCGTCGCGGTGAGAGTCGAGTAAGTAACCTCAAGCTATAGCGGTACAGTTCCACAACCGCTAAGGCACCATGGTTAATAGCGTCGTCTTCCCTCTTTTCACGCGTTACATATATTCGGTTCACTCGGTTGCCTGTACGCTACGTGCTCAGTATGCAGTGGTAATGCAGCGACGTTGAAATAAAAAACAAATTGAAATAAAAATGTATTGGTAGTGACGTCACCTTGTACAACTCGAGGCAGGCAGGGCCTGCAACAAGTGATGTGGTTGTGGCAATGGCAGGAATGATCTTTTCCGCGATGAGCTTCCGCTTGAGCCGGTCGGCCGGCTTGATGTCGTAGTTGGCAGCACGCAGGTTGGAGGCCGCCAC
Source organism: Rhipicephalus annulatus (assembly GCA_013436015.1). Classification (NCBI taxonomy): domain Eukaryota; kingdom Metazoa; phylum Arthropoda; class Arachnida; order Ixodida; family Ixodidae; genus Rhipicephalus; species Rhipicephalus annulatus. The sequence continues at coordinate 914,766 of WOVY01009442.1, forward strand.
AATGAAGTCAATGTGAAAGTTTGTGTCATCGTCCATCTCAAAGTACAGCGTCGTAAGTTCCACGTTTCCAAGCTCATCGTGATCCGGCATTTCCTGCAGCAGTTCCATGTCTGAATGTGGGAAAGAGTGAAGGAATTTCGTGTGGATCGACTTAAGTTGTTGTGTATGTATGTACGTGAAATGATCGGTTCGAGAGTGCATTTGTTGTACCAGCAGATAGCGTAGCTTACATTAGCCAAGAAGAAACAGAAGACGCTTACACTAGCCGACATTCGCCGAGCAAAAGCGACCTCTATAGCCAACATTAGCAATCACTTGGCCATATTCGATGGTACGCTGACAGCAATCATTCAGCCGGTGCTAGGCATACGGCAGACAACTCTAACAAATACTGCTAGTGTGCGCGAAAATACGGCAAAGCAAAGACACTGGTCGGCTCCTTTTCATGACCGCCAGGTGGTTATAAAACACATGTTTCCACAATACAAAGATTGCTGCTGCTCACACAGTTAAGCGGCACTGATACGTCACCATTCATAGCATTCTAAACAATCTTTTGTATCAGTCTGCACTTTCCTACTTTTTACCTCTTTTCCCATAGTGCTACCGCTGGCGTGCCGATGATCAGTTGTCTCATTAATCTTGTAATTACTGCCTCTGACTGTAGTTGTTTAGGGCCTACGTTCAAAATCTTAGTAAAAGCAATGCGATGCGCCATGGCACCTTGTCATGTGATCATGGAGCGTTTAGTCTATAGGACGGCCACTATGCAAGGCATTCCTATTACCTTTTTGTACGGTATTACCCTATTTTTAACGATGCGCCAGAAAACTTACCCTTCGTAGTGTTCGTAGCTGCAGTAGTTAATATCAAAATCAGGTCGATATTGTAGAAGCGGTATTTTTCTATAAGAAAAGCTATGGATGTCCATTTTTTGTCTCGGAACGCTGTGGATTAATAGGGACATGTAGCCCTCTCATGAACTAGTGCACGTTGTCGTTGTTTTCTTGTCGCAGGGGCTCCTGTAACTATGCCTAACCACGTTTGTCTTGAGGTCTACAACTTTTTTTGAAAATAACAAGCCGTTACAATGAGATGATGTGGCTTTACACAGCTTCCCTGTATTTGTACCGCGTTGCGTGCGCCTGCACCCAAGGTCGTTGCGCCTATGTCGTGGGTGGCTCGCCCCGTCATCGTTATTCTCTCGACACACGAGCCAAGCCAAGTCAGCGAAAATTTCACTGTGCATATGCGTGGCCGCGCCGAGTAGCAGTACACGTCATGTCTGAGACAAAGCGTAGGTAGATAACCCACGTCGCTCCAAAATCTTAGCGACTTAAAAACTGCATGCACGGTTTCCTGAGCACGCAGAAAAGTTGCTTAAGACGCGCTGACAAGCATGCGATCATTACTTCGCACGAAGGCATCACCACTTTAATGCGTCCTTCTAACGCAGGCCTCTACGCATATGTATTGTCGTCCTTAATGAAGAGAACACGCGAATGCGTCGTCTGTGCTCTGTGGCGACTGCCTATACAGCACCATCAAGAACAGCAGAAGAAAACACGCTCGATTTCAGCGTCATCTGTTGCCGAAGAAAATAGGTATGACCGGTAGACAAGCACCGCTCGATTGCACTCCCTCTCTGCTCAGGCCTGCAGTGCGTAGTTCACTGCCAAAATACCGAACGTTGTGTGTGACCAAGATGCACGCCGCAGCAATCGCCCGATATCGCTCGCAGAAGGAACGTAATCTATAGCAGCGCTTGTCTACTGGTCATGACTCGTTATATTGCTTGGCCATATATGACGCCAAAAGTGAACTTCCTTTCTTCACTTGTCGGTTGATGGTGCTGTATGCAGCCGCCGCAGAGCGCAGGCCACGCGTTCGCATGTTCCCTTTCATATAGAACGAGAGTGCGCATTTTTATGGAGAAATATATTTTACTACAAAGAAGCGAACAATAGTTCAATACAACAAGAAAATTGTTGACCACGTTCGCTAGCCTACGGTTACGTGACAGGGTGCAATGAATAATTAAGGTTTTCGCCACCAGAGGCACCACATGCTAATTTCGCGATTTTCAATGAAGGAAAAAAATTGGCAGATCCCACGTACAGTGGGAATCGATGATATGCGAAACACCAACGACAACGGTTGATGTGTTACTTTAAAGTGAGTGAAATGTTACCAGGTGGAGGCAAATTATGCCGTACAAGACTTTCGTGTCCTGATTAGCATGTTTGGATGTGTCATATGTTTTAATCCTTTATTCAGGCCCAGTGATGCCAAATTTAGTATATGTGGAGCTAGCTAAACAGCCGCGTGCACGCTATGAGTGTGGTATGTTGTCATGTTCTTACATTACACGCGTATAATGATTATAATGTTTGCACCAGTCATATACCTTCATCAACAATTTAACTCATGTAACATCAATGTCGGTATATGTGGAGCTAGCAGAACGGCCGCGAGCGTATTATGAAAGGCCCAATATACTCCAATGTAGCGTTGACGGGCGTGCACGCTGGGCACAGCGACGCTACGTTAGCAAAATGCGAGCACTCTTTAGTTAGACGCCGGGTGCGACCAGTGCGACGAGTGTCCATCGATAAATGCAACCGGCGATAAATGCGACATGCTGCATTTCGACCCGATGCGTTACCCAGACAACACTACGTCTCCGTCTTTTCGTGCCAGACGGACGCCAGACGTGTTGAAACGCGCATACGTCAAAGCAACGCAGCGCGGCGCGCTCCTGCGAATATATGGCAGGACCGGCGCACTGCGTGGCAACGCCAGCGTTAAGCGACGACATGAACGCCGGTGAGCACGTGCCCCACGTCACGTCGAAACGTATGGGCGCCTTGGCTGTGGCGTGTAGTCATGTACTCACATGACACGCATCTCATGATTATGATGTTTGCACCAGTCACATACCTTCGTCATTCATTGACGTCACGTAATACGAAATTTGGCATATGTGAATCAAGTGAAACGGCCGTGAGTGCATCAACAGTGTAGCATGTAGTCATGTTGTTACATGACACGCATGTCGTGATTATCATCTTTTGATGTGTCATTTACCTATGTCGTACGTTCTCGTCGCGTATTACCGAGTGTGGTATACTTGTGAAGCTAGCCAAACGTCCGCGAGCGCATCATGAGCGTAGCATGTAGTCATGTTGTTACAAGACACGCATCTCATGTTTATTATGTTGGCTTCAGTATCATACCTTCGTCATCCATTTATGTACCGTAATACCAAGTTTCGTATATGTGACGCTAGCGAAACGGCCACGAGTGCATCATGAGCGTGGCATGTAGTCATGTTGTTACATGACACGCATGATTGTTTCGCACGCAGATCTGATTAATATTGTGTCAAAACATGGAAAGACGAGCCCTTAAGTACACACTTCTTTTCCACATTCATTAAAGAGGGTCTCATACTGGCAAACTTGGTGCCGTTAGGTTGTGCACGAAAGACTACTGGTCAGCCGCCAGCTCGTAATAAGTTCACGTGCTACGCGATGCCAAACAGGCTCATAAAAGTATGCCACACTCACCGCCATGGCTACAGGTGGCACTGACTGACAATCCTACGTTTAAAAATCACATATAAACCTAGTAATGTGGCTGGGGGGGATGGCCGCCGTGGTATCTCAGTGTTAGAGCATTGAACGCGTTATTCGGAGGTCGCAGGTTCGGTTCCTGCTCAGCAGCCGCCGCCTCGCCGGACTTCCACCTTCGCCGATCGTAATGGCCCAAGAGCAGCCATCCAACGCTTCGAGGCCAACTCCGGTGGGTTCCGTGCCGTACTACAGAGTGCCGCCAAACTTCCGCGGAACCTCAGGAGAAGACGTCGACGTGTGGCTCAAGAAATACAAGCGGGTGAGCAGAAGTAATGGCTGGGACTCGAACGAACAGCTCAATCATGTCGTATTCTCGTTAACTGACACCGCCCTCATGTGGAACGAGAACTACGAGGACATGTTCACGGCTTGGGAACGTTTTGTTGAAGAAGTGCAGAAGTGTTTTAGTGATTCGGACGCAAAGAAGAAACGCGCGGAGGAGACATTGTCTCAGAGGGCACAGCTTCTAGGAGAAACATGTACGACATACATTGAAGAAATATTGAAGCTGTGCAAGGTCGTGAACGGGAGGATGTCTGAAGAAGACAAGGTTGGACACGTTCTCAAGGGTATAGCTGAAGACGTGTACAATTTCTTAATTGGAAAAACTGCTTGAACTCCGTGTCCGACGTGATGAAGCACTGTCGTACCTTTGAATTCCTCAAGATGCGACGAATTTCTCCGAAGTTCGGCCGCCTGTCCAACGTCCCCACTGTGGCTAGTGTTGAAACAGTGCCGCCTAAAGACCTTGCTTTGACCAGACGGCAGATCTTCAGAGAAGAGCTGCTTCGATGTCAGCAGACCTATCATCGCCCCAGCGATTTTCAGGGTGTGTACGTAAACAAACCAGAATGTGTGCAGACTCCTGTTTCTCTTCACGTCGAAAAAAAGAAACATTTATATTTCACGTTGAAAATACTGGTGCTACTTTGGAACTACCTTCACTGGCGGTAGGATGTAGGCGATTTGACTCCGTAGCTTTTCCTTCAGTACCAAGAAGAGTTGTCGTCGGTTATAGACTATTAGCGTCCTGCTAGCAATCTCAAAAGAATGACCTCAAACAACCACGGAGCTTCGCAAACATCGCCGAGCGTTGCTAACTTTTTTGCGGGTGAAATACGAATACACAAAAATCAAAATAAAACGAACATGGTAATATAGAGGTGCAGTTTACAAAGAACCAAGCAAGGTGTGCAATAGTTACTCTCGGGAAGAATAAGACCACTCTTCATTCCCGGGACCTACAGGGTCTTCATTGTTCAAATTGTCTTTGGAATCTTCCTTTGATATATACACACACAGTTGGGTGAACATATTTGATACTGTGTATGCTATAATTAGTATGTGGCGAGAATAAACACGACTTGTTTTATATTGTAAGCACTGTGTCATGGGGGTTCTCACCATGTGCGACAACAATTGATATTCCTATTTTTTTTATGATGTAAAGATGTGGAATAGGTTACTTCGGTTCTAGTTCAATGTCTTGTAATGTCTTTTTTTAGTTTGACTTTCTTACGAAAACCGAATGAAACTTGATTAGTGCTTCACTTTCAAAAAGTATAGTTGGTAATGGCGTCCACACACTAACATCTGCGACGCATTTTGTCCTCGTCGCAAACTTTGTCGTTACACTTTAGGCATCTGCTTGACATACTCCTGTTTTTCTGAGTTAGTTCCTTTTGTTGCAATTCAAAACAAGTTCTCCCCATTACAGAGAACTTTTAGTGAGTTTGCCTAGGAAGGGTACGAAAACTTCACCGTGAAATAGTGTAAAGAGGTGCAGCTACGTTAAATGTAGCGCTAAATCTACGTTATCCAATTTTTCTTTCTTCTCTGAACTCCACTTTAAGTTATGCTCATTTTCACACTTAACTCAATTTTAAACTTTAGTCAAGGTATATAGATTCTTCAAGAGGTAGTGGTCTTTAATTCTGACCAGCTTTTATACGGTCTAGCAAAATTTGGACGGAGTCACAAAAATAGATGAGGGAACGTGTTTTGTTCCTTTCACCTGCGATGAACGCCTAAACATTCTTGGAACGCTTACATGATATGATAGAGTGATGGAGTGGATGATTGAACTAAAGTGTACGTGCATGGTCTCTGCTGATTGATTTCATGATAGAGTGGGTGGATAGCCTCAGCTTTATCTGTTTTGAAAAAGAAAACTGTTTATTCCATTATGTGAACATAGACAACTTCAAAGAGATAGTGCGAGATAAACTACCTCATTAGTGAAGAAAGCAAGCCTTGTAGTATAGAAGTTTCTCTACCCCTGCCTATGTATACTTTATATGCTAATGAGGCAAAAGAAAAACATTGGTTGCCTCGCGACACATTCAGCCCGTGAAACTGAGTTTTTCAGCAGCTGCGAAGAACGTTACGAGGCCAAAAATGCAAACCCGCGCAATTCATAGCGCTCCACGTGCTCGTTTTGAATTAGCCTGAAAAAAATTATAGTTTCGAAGAATGCAAATGAACCACACGATGTAATCTTCAAATAAATAGAAATGTTTTTTTTTGTACCGGTGGCGTTTCTCGCACACGTGAATGGTGCGCTTGCAAAAAGAATGCTGATCCCCGAAATGAAGACATGCAGTTTAATGGCCTAGCGAACAAAGCTCCTTGATAATGACGTCCTTAGATGACGTCCTTTGTTTCCATTGATTGTTTTTATTTTTAATGAACAGACAAATGTGCAGTAGAGTCCCAACTAAAGCACTTGTGAAGAGTACAGTGTAGGACGACTACTACTGTACATGCTAAATACAAAATGGAGAAAATAAACTTGACGCCAACATCGTTAAAAAAAGTTGTTTCTTAACGAAAGCGCACAGAAACAATGCTGATGTGAATAAGAGAACAAGTGAAGGAATGGATCGCATCACTAATTGCTTTAATGCAATCTACGCATCTGTCGCAACTGTACGAAGCCAAGCTCAAGACCTTGAACATGTGAGTAAATGCTCGTGCGTCATATTCCCTAGCAATAAAACTGAGGCTTACGCGAATGTATACATATTGAACTCAAGATAGCGGCATGCCATGTTTTATCCTGCACCACCTTGCAGGAGAAAGAAAGTTGCTTCTGTGGTCCTCAGTTGTTTATTAATCCACAGGGTTGTATCACATGCAGCTATACATATTGAAAACAGATAGTATCTCTAGCATTCTGCAATTTTTCAGTAGTGTTCAATGTTGATGCATTCGTCGGGGAGAAGCCCACCATGCTATAGTAATGCCCATGTGATAGCACTATTTACTTGGATATTCTGAATTGAACGCATACCGTAATATATACGACAGATTAAATGCAAGATGAAAGCAGTTCATTGATTGGGTTTATTGAAGCAATGAGGTCATGTATCGACGAAGAATGACCGTAACGTGAAGGCCATTAAACATTAGAGGCTCTCGTGCAGTCGGGGAACTGGTTGTTTTGCTCTTCCATAAGCAGGTATCCATTGGTTGGCACGGCGAATCTGTTAAGAGGAAGCCGCCTAAGCTACCTCTCCTTTACTTTCAGGCTTTGCTGCGCTGTGTAATTGAATTCACGGACGCCCGGCACGCGAGTCTGACCATCAAAGCATCTGAGCATCGCCACTTGCAGAATTATGTGCGGCTTTCTATGAACATTGTGGTTTATGCACCAGCGAATGCGTGTGGAACAGAGATGGCCTCCGCCGCCACATTGAAAACGGTTGATTGATATGCGGAGTTTTAAGTCCCTGAATCGCTATATGAATTTTGGGAGACGCTGTAGTGAAGGGCTAGGAAAATTTGGACCCCCTGGGGTTCTTTAATGTGCACCCAAATGTGAGCACATGGGCCTACAGTATTTCCGGCTCCATTGAAAATGCAGCCGCCAAATCCGGGACTTGATCCCGCGACCCGCGGGTCAGCAGCCGAGTGTCTTAGCCACTAGGCCACCATGGTGGGGGGCCACATTTAAATCGGAGCGCACAGGCTGCTTAAGGGCAGTCGGCACCAATGAGTTTTGTGGGCATGGCGAATCTGTTATGATGAAGCCACCTGAGCTACCGATCCTGTACTTCTAGCTTAGCGGCTCTGGAGAATGCTTCAGAAGCAATAATAAGCTTAGTGTTGTGCCATGCCCCAAAACGTGTGTTGATCTTGCAATTTCATGCTTGCCAGAGTTATTGCTGCTCTGTGGTGATGTAGAACGAAATCTTGGTCCTTAGGTAGAGGATATGCTACAAAAGCTTTTGGAAGGGCTGAAAGAAATCAATGAAGATTTAAAAATGATTAAGACCAACCAATTATCGTTCTCTACTGCACTATATATAAACTGAATAAAAGGGTGTCCGAGGTAGAGAAGACACTGCAAGTTGTAGTGTAGCACGAGGAAAAAAATCACTCGCCTCGAGACAATCTTGAAGAATATGGCAGAGAGCATAGAGGTATAACAAAAACCAATGGCTGATATTGAATACCGCTATCATAGAAACAATTTCGTACTGTTTCGTATTCCGTAAAGTGATAATGGAACTAACTGTCAAACAGGTTGAAAAGAAAGAGCTAACTAGTATATTCTGAGATCGGCTTAAACTTAACGTAACCATGCACAGTCGAACGCAATCATAGGCTTTGCAGAAGCTAGGAAGGAAATGTGCGCCCAGTTATAAGGAGGATTTTTGACTACAATAAAAACATGTGGTGTTCAGAAACGGCGAGAAGTTGAAAGGAAATGGCAATTCTGTCTCGGACGACTTTTATGAAAAGACTATTCGGAAGCAGAAAAGCGTTGTCCGAAAGAACAAACGCTGAAAGAGAACGGGGCTTGAAGGTTCAGCTTGTGAATGACGAGACTTTTATTGACGACGAGTGGTACGCGTGGAATGATTCACAGTCCTGTAGAAAAAAAAATCACAAGAAAAGTACCAACTCATGCGAGTCTATTTGGCAATGTGGAAATTGTACTTGAAGTTTAACACTTATAGCATTCTAATTTGCACCTTAGTGAACAAGACCACTGAACTTGAGCACAGTTGTTTTTCAATAACATGGATATAGTCACTGTGACTGATATCTGGGTATGCCAGGGCACGGCCGACAGCTAGATAATAGCCCACTCTTATCAAATTATTCGCAAGGATTATGAAACCCGTGGTGGTAGAGTAGCAATTGTCTACAAAACATTTTGAGCCTATTATAACACCCTAATGTCCCGATAATGAAATTATGTTGTGTGGATCAATGGTACACGGCTCTCCTCGCGTAACTGGTGATGTTTATAGACCTTCTAGTGCCCCTTTTGCTTTTCTAAAATCTATTGACCTCTTCTTGATTGAAATATTGTGTAAGAGAACACATGCCTAATTATAAAAAGGTGCTTTTAACTTCAAAGATATCGGCTGGGACGTACGGAAGACTCTTTTTACCGACCTCAATCACTGTGACGTTTTAGCTCACTTGTTATACAGCAAGTACCTAACGCAAGTTGTTAACGAAGCAAGTATAATTGGGGCTACACCTCATTGAATCTTTCTCCTTGTATATATAAATAGCAGAATTACTGTTTATGTCATTTCGGTCAATGATGAACTATCCGACCCCAAGCTCGTCCAAGTGTAAATAAAGGATGTTTTGCCGGCCAGGTCTCCTATGAAATCAATGCGTGTAAAGAATTTTGCATCAGCAGAAGATGTAAGCATCCTAGACTATCTGGAGATGCAACTGGAGACGTTTGATGGAGCAGATGAGGTAAATACGTTGTGGCATATGTTGAAAGGTGTCGCACCATGCCATCACGAAGGCTTGCTGCTATTAGGGTTTCATTTGACGCTGATAGTACCACTTGCATGGCAGAAGTTCCAAAATACAAGCTCTTAACAAATAAGGCACCTTCAGAGCAGGAAAACAGAACAGGAAAACATATAGTATCGTACGAATAGAATAGCAGAACAGAGAGGCACACAACAAACTAAATAACTATGAGCACTTATGAGTACAATGAACAATAATAAAGTAAGCGTTGTGAAAAGGAAAAATGCGTTACCAGGGTAACGATTTCATTCTGGTGGCGTTTAGGCAGCATGCTGCAGAAAATGACTTTTTCTTAGGCGTACTGTCTAACTAAATTGTACGCCCAATGCTTCAAAAGTGAAAACCACGACTTCGTTATGAAACATCCCGCAAGCGGCTGCATCCCGGTCATATGCACTAGTTTCATAGTGAAAATCAGCAGCGTGATGCACTGATGCGCCGAGATACATACAGGTCAAGGGTGACTTAGCAAGCTTAAGGATGACCAACAAGACATGATGTGATCTCTAAGCAAGTCAGAACAGGTTTGTAGAAGTTTTCGAACTTCAGCAGCAGTACATCGATGTCGTTCCTATGCGCCTCCTCTTCAAACTTGAAAGTATTATATGCCTTTCTGCCATCTTCTCCCACAATTACGAGTAATGTCGCTGATTGAACTTCTTTTGGTTGCTTTGATAACTGAGTAGCGATGCAAAACAGTTCGAACTCCCTTTTCCATGTCTTCCATCCTAACCATGGGTCACCGGATGTATCCAAAGGCTTCGGAGGGGAAGTGAGGAAAGACTCAGATACCCGTAAGTCTTCTCTTATATGTGTTTCCGCGCGTCAGAGCTTGGCTCTTCTCAATTTCTCTATCAATGCTCACCAACTCGTACAGCGTTCTTCCATTCAGAGTCCATCAAAGTCCATCAGAGTCCATTCAGAGTCCATCATTCAGAGTCCATTCAAAGGGCCCCAGAGGGGCAAATTCGTTAGAAAAAACATTACGTCGTCTCCCGCTAAGGGGAACAACGTGTAGATGTGAAGAAGCGGGCGCTAACGCTTACACTGACGGCTACGTTGACGCGACGGCACTCATCACGGTGTTGCGCAGGAGAGAAACCTGGGAAGACGCTGACGCGCAGTGATGGACCGATATTTTCTACTGGATCATGCAAATTGCTGGTAATTGGCCGCGAGAGACAGATGACTCCCGTTGGACACAGAAACCTACTATTCATTTCTAGTTAATGCACCCGCTGTGATTTTTTGTTGTTGTTGTTGTTGTTGTTGTTGTTCAACCACATAGGAAAAGTCTCCCACCGGTACTACCTTGGAGGTCAAAATCTAGTGACTATATTGCAAGGAGGATTTAAAAAAAAATGCTGGAGTGGAAGCTCCCGCAATGCCTTGCCAGCAGAAGTGAGGCCATCTTGGGCCACTGCCAAGATGGCGGTAACATGCTCTTTTCTGGTAGTGCCCAGATAGAGATCAAGTGGCTTTCATATGTTAGTGTTAATTCTACGTTAGTTCTACATTAAAAGACAGTTCCCAACGAGATAACACACAAAAACGAATATGGGTGACTGAATTTTTCAAGTACTTTGCCTCTCATCGGAGGCTCACTAAGGAAAACTAGTAACACTAAGAAGCACTTGGAACAGTATGTGACCCGAAAAAGTTTCCACATTACACTCGTTGGGCGTGCGAGGGAAAAGCTCTGTTCTTGATCGCTGAACGGTGATACTTTATCATGCCCCTAGTAATATGGTCGCCTCAGCCGCCATCTTGCCAGAGGCACGGCTTCACTCCGAGGCTTTGATTTCCACTCCAGCAATTTTTAAATCCTCCTAGCTATATTCACAAATTTCAGCAGCTGTTTTGTTCAATCCAATCTAGATAGCACCACCACACCATGAGGCTCTGCCTACCGTGTTTTTTGGCAGCGCTGCCTAATATGTTTCCATATGCGTCGCGTCGTCTGCGCACGAGGGTAAAAGCGAGCAAACCGCAGTCCCGAAAAAGTTGACATGGCGGCACCTGTAGATGCAGTTTCCATCCACCGCGAACTTATCACGTCGTCTTTTCGCGCTCTGTGGCCCATAAGTTCACAGCTTACGTATTTATTTGCTGTTTATTTACGTCCTCAAGCTTCGAGAGCGATGTACTCGCGGGTATTTTGTGGTGCTTTCAAGGTTTATTCTCAAATGGTCTCTGACAAGGTTTAGCAGGAATGGCTAAATATAGACCACTAATCTCAGTGATAAAGACAGAAAATACTTCATGCTTTGTCCCAAGCGCGAAATGACTCGAAGCGATGGCTGATTTCGCCATTTATTTATTGATGTGAAGAAAGGAAGCGAGTAGAAAGCACGAGTACAGATCGAAGTGGACGGTGGCGTCTATATTGGTGCCGCCATGTTAGCTTTTAACCCCTACTAATGTCATTTATGGCCACGGCCGTTTCGCTGGCCCAATGCGTTGGCTGGGGCAACTGGCTGGGAATAGGTCAGTTACGGCCACGTGATCAAACATGACAGCACCCCTGTGCCGCTACGCAACATCGTCTATATACGGGATGGCCAGTGAACAGTTGTTCAGCGCGAGCACTCGGTTTTTTACAACACGAAACTCGCCAGCAGACGCTGCCTCCGTTAGCGTTACGAGGCGAGAGAGGGCAGAAGCCTAGGAGAGGAGGGCAGGAGGCGCGGTTTAATGGCGGTTCAAGTGCCGCGTGGAAGAATGCCTAGAGGAAATGGGGAAGCGAGCGTAGGTTTGCCGACGATCCGAGGAAATAGAAGGAAGGGAGCACGCAAGCGCAATAAGGGTGTTAACGCCACTGGTAGGGATGCCTAGATTAGAGAGAGGGGGGAGCGAGTGGAAACGTTTAGTAGCAGAAAAGTTAAGAGAGTTACGCGCAGCTGTTGGAGAGAAGGAAGAAGGAGAGTTGCACATGCGCAGTTTGAGCGCGGATGCCGACCACAACGTGGGACATGCCGCTGCTATGAGATACTTCGCATTTAAAAAAACGCAGCATATGGGTGGGGCGAAGCGCCCATCCATCCATCCGTCCGTGTGTCCATTCGTTCGTGCATGCATCCATGCGTCACATTGCGTTCGAGAACGCAGACGACACGTGGGTAACACCGACGATACGTGAGCCAAGGAAGCCGAGCGTAAGCGCCTTAAACGCGCCCACCGCTCCGCTTCGTCCATGCCACACCAACAATCCGACATGTACAGTGACTATCTAGGAGAATATCCAGCGAGGCACTCCTTCCCAGGGAGGCACTCCATACAGTGACTATCCAGGGAGGCACTTCTTCCTCGCGCACCCAGGCATAACCCACGCAGCAGCCAATCAGAGAGTAGTGGTACAGTGCCATCTAGAATATTCTCACTTAACTGCAGTATGTATGTACTTCTATGAGACAGCGTCGTCTATGTACTGTTCAAGAGATACTGCCTTCCTTTTCTCTCGTCTCTCCGTCTCTTGGTCTCTCGTCTCTTCTTCTCTCAGTTGCGTCATCGCAAGACAAGGTTAGATTAAGAGGAGCTTCGCCCATAAAATTGGCTGCGTATCAGCGTGATTTTCTATAAAATAACATCCAAAGATGAGTCTTCTGCCGGCATTCCTTCGTGCATAGTGTCACATTTTCAGTGCAGCCCAAGAAACACTAGGGTCTTTAGAATTGCGTATCTGGTATTTTCTACGAAGGATACACACCCTATAATATTAAAGGGGTCGTGAAACGGTCGCTTTACAACGACAATGCGGCACCATCGGCAGCCACATGCGCTAACTACATCATCAGCCCGATTGGACCTGCATAGACGCATTGCCTATCAAGCAACGCGGAACTATGACATATCGAGCGCGCGGAAAAGGCGCTCATAGGCGTCTGCCATACGCGATCCGCGTCCTACAAGAACGCTGCTTGATATGACGTCAGAGTTCGAAGTAGTGCCGATTGCGTATGGCGAAGATGCTGATGGGGGTCCCGGTTGCACGCACTCGCAAGTACCGAAGAGCTCCGCGTTCCTCGATGGGCAAACCATTACTTATGATGACGGCACCTAGTTAGTGCGTGTGGACGCCGGTGGCTTCGCATTGTCACTTTGGAGCGAGTTTACGACCCCTTTAAGGTATTGATGTTTCACCTCAGATATGCGTATTATTAAATGCGAAGCATTTCTTAGTGAACTTCGGTGACTTTGAGCGTATCTATCTATCCATCTATCTATCTATCTCACTATATATATATATATATATATATATATATATATATATATATATATATAGCCGCCTACGACATTTAGCTCTCCTGGCCGTTTAGATAACGGTATCGATGCCAAAATTGGTATGGCATAACATGACCGTATAAAGAACATATTTTACTAGTGTTAACATGAAAATCGTGACATGCGTGTCATGTAACAACATGACTACATGCCACGCTCATGATGCGCTCACGGCCGTTTCGCTAGCTTCACATATGCCGAATTTGGTATTACGTGGCGCGAATGGATGATGAAGGTATGTGACTGGTGCAAACATAATAATCTGGAGATGCGTGACTTGTGAGGATATGACTACATGCCACAGTCAAGGCACCACTACATTTCGACGTGACGCTGTGCACGTGTTCGCCTAGGGAATGCATCTAGGGAACGCATCGGCACGAAATGTCTAGGGAACGCATCAGCACGAAATGCAGCATGTCGCTTTTCGCGCCGATTGCAGCCCGAAGTACGCTGGTCACGCATGGCGCCAGACTATGGAGTGCTCACGCTTTGCTAACGTAGCGTCGCTGTGCCCAGCGTGCGTGCGTCAATGCTACACTCGAGTATATTGGGCCCTTCATGGCGCGCTCGTGGCAGTTTTGCTAGCTCCAGATATACCAAATTCGTGTTATGTGACATCAATGAATGACGGAATATGTGACTGGTGCAAACATAATAATCCTGACACGCATGTTATGTAAGAACATGACAACATGACACGCTCATAGCTTGCTCGCGGCCGTTTCTCTAGCTCCACGTGTACAAAATTTGGTATCACGTGACGCGAATAGATGACGAAAGTAAACGACACATACAAATGTGATAATCATGACACGGAGGTCATCTACGGCGTCAGTTACCTCCACCTCGTAACGCTGTGCTGATTTTAAAGTGAGATATCAACATTTCTCATTTATGCTTCGCATATCATCAATTCCCGCTGTAGGGGGGATCTGCCGAATTCTTTCCTTTCTATTGAAGAACGATCTGACACGTACGAAACGCTGTGCCATGTTGCATATCCGATGTTTGAAGATGCAGCGTTCTTGGTCGGATGACGCAACCCAAGCGCTGCCCGTCACCCCCGGAAAATCTTTTCAGGCCTGCGCCCAGCAATCTGACGTCATTTCCGGCCGGCCGACTCTCGGGGAAGCCACAGCGGCAGCGAGCGCAGTGCGGGCGGCGGTGGTGACGGTTCGGCGGCGTGGTGTTGACGGTGTTTCGCGTTTGTTGCTTTCCGTTGTTGTTTTGCGGCAATTTCGTTTCCGTGCGTGATGCTGGAGTGATGCGACAATGCCGAATAAGTGTTGTGTACCCGGATGCACCGGCAACTACAAAACAGGAAAGAAGATACAAGTGTTTTCCTTCCCTAAAGACGCCGACGCTCTCAAACAATGGCTACGCGCCATTCCTAGGAAGGACTTCGTGCCGACTTCGTGCACTAAGGTAAGAATTTGAGATGCTCCTGTTCTTAGCTTGTCGTTGCTTGTTCGGGTAGAAATCACCTATGATGGGAAATACTTGAGCGTGTGGCCGCCGGGCCTCGCGAAGCGCTGACGCCAGCAGCGTTCGCAGCAAGGATGGTCAGCTGCGCTTTGTTCACTAACAGTGCCGTGGTGTCGTCCATTCTTGCAAGCTCTCGGTGGAAGCGCTTCGTGGAGTGCGGTGACATCACGCTCCCGCGTTTCCTTTCATGTTGCTTGTACCGCTTAGCGCAGCGCTTTTATTTAGATGCTTGCGAAACGTAGGTAGACTTTGTTTTAGCTACACGGACTGTAAACGCGGTCATGCAAACGGGAGCGCATTTTTTTCTTTTGAGAAGTGGCGTCTCAGACGTTCTCGAAACGTTTGTGCAGGTGTGCGCGGATCATTTCGACGCTTCATGCATCGAGAAGACGACATCGTACACGGATCCAAGGACTGGGAGAGTTATTGAAGTTGCACTCCCAGTACCACGGTTGCGTCCTGGATCTGTCCCAACGGTATTTCCCGGCTGTCCGTCCTACCTTTCAGTACGAGACAAGAGCACGAGAGAAACCCCTGACGCCAAGAGGAGCCGACAAGAAGCCTCCCAACTCGCCCGTGCTGTAGAAGAGTCGCTGGCGTCATATGAAGCGGAGCAAGAACGAGACCGGTTTTCGTCCCTCGAAGAACTAAGGGCTCGCCTGCAAGGGGTGTCAGTGTCTCCGAAGTGGACTGTGATTCATAAAGAAGAGTGCTCCATGTTTTTGAACATTATCGACTATCGTGAACCTTGTTTGAATGCGTCATTGACCGTGTTTGCAAACCTTGAAGTCTTTGCCTGCTATCAAGGTTCACCAATCAAGAACCTTGGTAGCGCTGTTGTACCAGACTCAGTTCAAAAAGTAAGTTCCTTGTTGGAAATTTTGAACAACCTGTCGATGCTGTCTGAGGAGCGCTGCACTTATCGCCACCTGGCTCAAGCAATACATTCCCTTCTGGACAAATTGGAAGCCAGCATTGATGAAGGCAAGAAAGAGACGGTGAACTTTATGAAGGAGCAGCTACTACTCCTTTCTGCAAAGCGCATTCAGTATAGCGCACAGGTGATGGTCTTTGCATGCATCTTGCGTACAATATCACCACATGCCTACAAGTTCCTGAGAAGCACAGGTGCACTAACTTTGCCCCACCCAAGCACTATTAGAAAAGTGTGCTCGTCTATTCAAATGTGCCCACAAGTTGATTCTTCTGACGACACTTTCCTTCAGTATGTGTCTCAGAGATTCAAACATCTGCAGGCACATGAACACACTGTGACGCTGATGCTTGATGAGATTTATATCAAACCTTGTTTAGATTACAAAGGTGGGAACATATGTGGTGCAGCAGTTAACTCCAACGAAGCAGCCACATCGGTGCACGTGTTTATGATACAAAGTTTGCTGAGCGCATTCAAGGAGGTGGCGCACATTCTTCCGGTAAAAACCTTACAGGGTGAAGATCTTCATTGCATGCTGAAGAAGGTGATCTTGGGCTTAGAAGAAATTGGATACAGGGTCATAGCCGTTGTCTGTGACAATAACTCGCTGAACAGGAAGGCAATGAAGATGTTTCTGCCAGAACCAAAGCTTAGCCCTGTTTACCCGCATCCGGCAGACCCAGATCGGCCGTTATTTTACGTGGTGGATGCTGTGCATCTATTTAAATGCATAAGAAATAACTGGCTCAACCAGAAAAATGCTGGAACTTGCTTTTTCTACCCACGCTTCGAGCTTTCGAACAATGAAGTTCATCCCGAATGCAAGATGACTGCTTCATTTAAGCATTTGAGAGATTTGCATAAAGGGGAGTCACCCCTGCTTCTGAAGTCTGGGTATGGCTTGACGTCAAAAGCTCTAAATCCAAGCAGCTTTGAACGACAGGACGTCAAACTCGTACTGCAGGTTTTTAATCCATACGTAGCCGAAGCCCTGGCCGCTCGCAAGGGTCATACTGATTTTCAACATGCTACAGCAACCGCCGAGTTCATCAAAATAATTCTTCGTTGGTGGAGCATTGTCAATGTAAAGACACCTAGTAAGGGCTTCCATCACCGTAATGTTTACGAAGAGCCCATGTCAAACCACACAGATGACCCAAAGGCAAGCTTTCTAAGCGCTTTTATCACATGGCTCGATGTGTGGGAATTTTATAGGCACGACACCGGAGTACTTACCCAGGAGACATTGAGTGCCTTGAGGCTCTCTGCTCAATCCCTTTTGGCATTGGTGAAGTACTGCGTTAGTGAGCTTCACTTTAAGTATATTCTGCTAGGGAAAGTCCAGACGGATACCCTCGAGAGTCGCTTTGGACAGTACAGGCAGATGGCTGGTGGGCAGTATCACATATCTGTTCGCCAGCTTTGCGAAACCGAGGGAAGGATTCGCCTTCAAAATGCCCTTCCAAGGATGAGCAACGATGATCTCAGAGGCATCGAAGAGACGGACAGTGTCAGGGATGCGGGCACTTCTTTTAGTGTTCATGTTAGCGATGCTGACCTTGATGAGCTCAGAGCACAAATGCCGGTGATTGGTTATGTTGGTGGGTATTGTGCACACGCTGCAATGAAAGTTCTCAAGTGTGAAAGCTGCCAGAGGCAATTGGTCGTTACCCGAAATACGGCCGAAACAGGAGAGGACACCCATTCTTTAATCGCACAACTGGATCGGGGTGGCCTCAAATTTCCTTCTGCTCTTGTAATCACAGTAGTTATGTACACAGAGGTTGTAGTTAGAAAGCTCATGACGGAAAGTACCTCTACCCAGTTTCTCCATGGGCTGAACCAAAAGAATGTCGTTCGGCAACTTACACTGGACTCTCTGCCAAGGCTTGAGGACATAGATACGTGTGAAAACGGGCACACCTACGAGCTCCTCATCACATTGGTTGCAAACTGTGCAGCAAATATAATGCTCAACAACTTGTGCAAGCAAAGGAACGATCTTTTACGCATTGAAAAAGATCAGAAGGCGAAAAATAGAAAGGCCAGAATTTTTCTTGGAAAGTAATTTTCCAAGTGTCGCGTCTTTCTCTTCACATTTATTCTTGTGAAACTGCACAGAGTGTATTTGATTGCATGTCATGACTTGATTTCCTTGGTATACTTCTGCCTTATGTAAAATGAGCCTTGTTTCCAGTTTTGTATCTCTTTACAAGTTGTTAGCTTTTAAAGTGCTGTACTTTTTTCTTTTTTTTAACTCGAACTGCCTCGGTGCCTACTGTAGCAGTTGTACAGTCCGTTTTGGTACCTAAGCTGTGTACACTTTCCTTGTGCACTCTGTGTACAGACATGTTGTGCACTGTGATTTGTTTTTTCTTAGATTTTTGTTTGATTTTTTCCCTAGGACATGCACCTACCTGTGGCAGTACAATTACTTTTCTTTCTGTCATTTATCATGCTGTGGACCACAATTTAGTCACCAGTGTTCTTATGTATTGTATTTTTTGGCAAGTGTTAGAACCTGATACCTTGTGTTGCTACTGCTACTATGATAAACGAATGGTATGTTTTCCTCTAACGTACAATTTAAATGAAAGTGTGCTTTTTCTGTTCCAAAGCTCGGGGATGTTTTTGCTGTTACAATCTGTTTTGTTTTGAGTTTTATGTGGCAAGATATTGTGTTTTGTACTTTTGGCATATTTTCAGCATTAAGGGCAACACCTTGTGTTGCCTGTCGTCTGCCTGGACCGAGAACAATGCGCACTGTGATATTTGTACAGACGGCGTCTGGCTGTGATAAATAAATATGCATTATTCCATTCACGATATTCATTATTTCTTGATACCTTGATAAGTTCCCCAACCGCGGTGGCTCAGTGGCTAAGGCGTAGCGCTGCTGAGCACTAGGGCGCGGTTTCGATACCCGGCTGCGGCGGCCGCATTTCTGATGGAGGCGAAAAGCAAAAACGCCCGTGTGTACGAGATTTCGGCACACAATAAAGATTCCCAGGTAGTCAAACTTGATCCTGAGCCCTCCCCTACGGCGCGCTTCATCGCCTGCGTTGCGTCGGCGCGTTAAACCATACAATCAATCGATACCTTGATAAATCGTGCGGACATGGTGTCAAGGCACCTCGCCCGAGTCGGTAGGCGTGAAGGGCGCTCGCGGCTGGCGCAGCCACCCAGCGAAGGGCGGCCGGCCGGCCGGCGCGATGTGACGTCGTCGACGTCACGTCACGTGACGCGCAGGCCTGAAAAGCTTCCGGGGGTGACGCGCTGCCTCGGCGCGTTATTCTTTGCACGTGCGTCTAAGCAAACAGCATATCTCACTAATAATGAAAACACGTACTTTATGTTTCATTCTCAGAGTAAGATTAAACAAATCGATGGTGGTTTTCACCGTTCGTTTATTGCTGTTAGTGCAGTGGGCGTGTATCAGGACTAAGTTCAGATCGAAGCGGGTGGTCGCTTCTGCATGGATGCTGCCTTGTTGATTTTCTAACGCAGTTACCGGGGACAAGAGACAAAATTATTTTCGTGCGTACGAACTAAATGCGAACAATAAACGTATCACATAATGGTGGGGCGTAACATACACCAAACAAACGCCAATTTTATTCAACCCGGTCAATTTTAAGGCACTTGATATATCTAGGACTATGTTTTTCTGCGCAACTGTGTAACTTTCTTACACCCGATAGCTTGGGTAGTGCTGAACCAAAAGATTTTGGGCCTTGGGTCAGCAAGAGCCAAGGATTGGCTTCGGTTCTGCGCATGCGCCCTGGCACGTCACAAGCTTCTTGGGCCCCCAAGTTCTTTGGGAACCCAATGCTCAAACTCTCTACAACCTCTGTTTAGCGGAACAGTCACATCTGCCGAGTAGAATTTTGAAGTTTTTGGCAGTTTTTTTTCGAATTCTTTTTCAGTATTTCTTTCAGGTGAACGGTGATCTTGGAACCTCTTCGGATGTGTTCCTTAGCGCTGTTTGGTGTCCATATGTGCCTTCTCGTGCCCGTGTTTCGCTTCGCGCTGCATCAAATCTGTTCAATGGTGTCCCTGCGTTTAAGGCTTCACTAGCTTCACTATGCACTCCTTGGGTCCGAGATGGCAACTTGTGCGTGCCATAGCTCCGTACTTGGTACTACAATAGCTCCGTACTTGGTGCTTGAGTGTTGAATAGGTGGATGAACGGACACACAGACAGATTGCATGAACGGACGCACAGATGGCTGCAGGGACGTATGGACGCATGGACCGACGCAGGAACGGATGCATGGACGAAAGCAGGGACGGACACACAGATGAACGTGTGGACGCACGAATAGACACACGCACGGACGGGCGGATGGACGCACGGGCGGCCACACAGACGCACGCATGGATGGACGGAAACAAGACCGAATGAACGGACGGATGCTTCGCCCCACTATCCATCATTCACTCCGTGGATATGCTGCCATTTCTTCTTCTTCACATTCGAATTACAATTAGGTCTAATAACACCTCCTACGCTTCTCTTGACATTATTGTCTGTTAGTTGCGATCATTATTATGTAGAAGTGATACATGATTAAATTTACAATATAGACCCTTTCAATGTGTCCAAACACAACCCCTTGATGACATCCCGTGGTTTTCTAAACTGCTGTGCCTTCATAGCATAGGTGGACAACAAGGGCCTTAGAAGATAGCCCGCTGATATTCTACAGTTTCCTTCCCTTATTTGGCAAAATATATTCAAATAAATGTTTTTGAGCTACGTAGAAATTATGTAATATCGTCATGTACTTTACGCACGTTTCTTTTAGGTGAAAAACGAAAGAGAGGCTTTTCTTACCCTTGGAAAGAACTTGAAAACGTGCTTTCAGTTTCGACGTTAGGAGCACGTGAATGATGTGACCGGAAGTTTTTTGGGAGGAACAATGCATGCAACCTTGAAACCGTTTATACTCTACTATCGCAGAGCATTAAGATTTTGTGTTTGGAAAAAATTATTCTATCGTGGGAAGCCACAAACACATAGGAAGTATACTTACAAAAAAGTGTTTAACGATTTAGAGTACTTGGTACTCTACAATGGGAGAGTATGGAGTCGTCCTAGAAGCAGTTTCAACAGGTTGTGTTCGAAAAAAAAACTCCCTAGCATTTCCCCGAGGGTGAACACGGTTAAGTGCGAATGCACGGGGTGATGCTATGAGGGGTATTCATTAATTCACACTATTATATTTATTATTCACACTATGGTGCCTTTATGGTGTAATTGTTCCTGGGAATCGCAATTTGATCACACGGGGGAGTTTACGTTAACTCACTGGCGAATGCCAACGGATTTTAACTTTACTCCCCCTCATAGCATCAACCCCTGCATTCGCACTTAACCATGTTCACCCTCGGGAAAATGCTTGGGAGTTTTATTACTGATGATGATGATTAAAGTGTAATTAATGAATTTAAGTGTTGTTTGTCATGAAGCATTTGTACACAAATACATTATATACGAAGTATTATTTATTTACACTTCACGATTTTCGTACGACGCATTTAATGCACACATCGTAAGCGCGTCACACACACACACAAACTACACTACAGATTAGCACCTGATCATGTTATCGTTGTAGCTCACGGTTAGTACCAGCGCTTTGTGATCCCAGAAATGTACGGTGAGCAGATCCGGCACGACGGAGCGCACCGTACAGTTCCTACTGAACGCCAAGTCTATGAAGTCACCGTTGATCGTCGTCGGAATCTCGAGAGAGACACGTCAACGAGTAATTGTTCAGCATGTGGTCAACCAACCAGCCATTGCCCTTTCTAACGTCCACGTTAAGTCACCCACCACCACAATCGGAACCGAGGGACGCGCGCGCACAGACTCACTCTCCATCGCCGCATCCATCTGCTCCAAGACGTCATCTCTCGAGAAATTCGGGGCCAGGTAGACGGTCACAACCAGGACGGCATCGCCGGAGTAGGCACTGGTGTAGACGGAGGCGTACGGCGAGTCGTCTCTGAGCGGCGAAGTACACACGGCATACAAGAGGACGTTGGCGTAGACGTGTCCAACCAAGCACACGCCACAGTACTCGCCTCGGCTTCCACTGCGGGCGAAGGAGCACGGGTCGTCAGTGGGACATTTTCGCGGCGATGCATGAGGAGCGAGGTCGGCACGCTGTAAGACCAGGAGTTGGGTCCTGTCCTGCTGTCGACTGAGCTCTTCACTGAAGGGCCGGTAGCGCTTTAGGAAGATGTCCACTCCACCAGCCCTTCGCTCGGCGAGGGCCCGGGTCACGCGATCGTAGCCACTCAGGGAGATATCGGCAGCGCAGTCACCGGAGGAGCGGTTCCAGGTCTCCGTGAGGCAGAGGATATCAACTCTGGAGAGTACGGGGTCTTTGGCAACGTCCAGTGCATGCTCCGAGAAAGAGCGGACGTTTAGGGGCGCGAGCGTGAACTCCCTACAGCCACCCTCGCACACCCTGCGGAAATGCTGGTCCCTCAGAGCGGAGAGGTAGCACTGCGTGACGGTGACGATACGGTGATTCTCGAGCCTCCGAAACTCATCGAGCATGGGTTTGTCGGGGTTGTCTTGGTTGTGGTAGAAGGTGTCGTCTCCCTCGGCGTTGGTGAGGTATAGTCCGCTGAGGTTGGTACACCGAGAGAGCGCAACGTAGACGAGCTTCTGCGAGTGCGTCTTGGAGTAGTCGTACACGACCGAGGCGTAGGTTCCCCCCTGAAATTTGTGCATGGTGATGGCGCTGGCCTGGACAAGGGGGAACTGCGTCCGTTTACAAGCTATGCCGGCCTTTCGATCTACCGTGACGGTGGCCGACTGCATCTCGATGGGTATCCAGTTCTCGCTGGTCACGTCGTAGCCGTTGGAACGGGCCTCGTGAACGGCCCGAGCGGCGCGCGCAGGCGTGAGCTTTCCGGTACCGGGCACATCGAACTCGAGCCACAGTCGCCTCACGCGCGTCTCTTCATACTCGTCTCCTTCTCCTTCTTCATCCACTCCATCTCCATCATCGGGCAACGGGCCGGCGAGCTCACACAGGCGCAAGACTCCAACCGCACCGTTGACCGGACCATCCACGAGATCGATGTTATGAGTAATCATGTACGGCTTGCCAACCACGGCCATGACTTCCCCGGGCAGATTTGCAAACTCGCTGGGAACCATGCGGGCAACCCTGCGCTTGGCATTCTCGAGCAGATGCGGCGTCTTGCAGCCGAGGTACCGATCACGCGCGCGAAGCACCACGAAGTCGTCCTGCGAACGGGCCACGGTGTCGTTGAAACGCGTGACATCGGTGGTCGAGTAGAAGATGCGCACGGCCGAGGGCGCGCGCTCGGCGGCTTCCTCGACCGTGACGAACCTGGATTCGAGAAGCCTTACTACTTCGGGCTCGAGTGCGCGGCCGTCCCCAATCTTGGTGAGGACAGCGGAGAAGGTAACTTCGGACTGGCGCACGACTCTAACGATCGGGAAGTATTCGAGGTGATGCCAGGTGACAGTGCTGAATCCGAGGAGACCATCAGCACTGCGGGGCCGCTTGAAGATCTCGCTGGCACGCACGGGCGGCAACTGCCGCAGTTCCCTGCAGAGGATGACGTCCAGTCTACCGAAGGGTTCGGTGAGTCGCTGTGTGATCTGGCGCAGACGGCAATCAACCAGTTTGAGTTGGTCGGCGGACATCATACTGACTTTGTCTATGATGACGCACTTGACTCTGCGGAAGGCACACCGGAAGGTGTTCAGGTCACTAGGTCGGAGTCCACCGTCCCCCATGACTCCGAGGCGGGCGTCCTGTCGGTTTCCACGGGCAGCCCGCACGAGTTTGAAGGCACTGTGGACGGTGGTTCCACCCACAGCAACGGCGGCCTCTCCCGTACTGGCGCAGATCACGTACGCGTTTTAGACGGAAGGGACGGATGAGGAGGAGCCGTCTTCCCAGCCAACGGCACCGCAGCAGTCCGCACAGCGGTTGTACACGTCCATGGCGAGCTTGAGCACGAAGGTCTTGCCACAACCCGCGGGTCCCGTGAAGAAGACCCGCAGCGGAGGCTGCCCCAGCGTGGTCTGACGGTGCAAAATCTCGCGCAGCAACTCGTACTGCTCAGGGTTGGTGCTGCGCATCATCGAGACGTACTCTTCTCGTTCCATGATTCCGCGCCGTTTGCGTACCGCAGCACACAGCGTACTGACCTCCTTGAGCAGTCGGAGCAGGCGCTCGTTAGGCAGCACGTCCGCGTACACACTAGCATCCGCATCTCGTCGTTCGGGGATTTGTACCCGCGCGCACCCGTCATCTTCATTACATTCTTCTTCTTCTTGCATTGTTCTTTCTTCATCCTCCTCTCTCTCTCGCCTGAGCCGCAGCATCTCGGCGTAGTGGACCTCCACCATTTCTTGAACCAGTGCATCGTCATCCGCCGGGTTGTATTCTTTTCGTTTTACCTCGATCAACTGCTTGCTGTTCTCGCAGATGGACACATACCTATTACCATCCAAGACATCGACCGTTTCGCTTCGGAACGGGACGTATAGAAGGACATTTTCCCGCATATACGACTCCACATCGTTACCGGGGTTGTATGCGCGGTAGCGTATCACATCCGGCCGTACCCTGAGCACATAACGGCAATCACCCTTCGCCGGCCGGTACTTACTGGCGAAGTCGGCGAGGCTTACGTCGTTGAGGGTAGGCGGCCTGGCCTCGTACTTTTGCACGAGGTTCGCTTTCCAGACGTCGGTGGAGCCCGGAGGGAGCGCCTCCAACTCGGCACGCGTTTTGCGTACGCGCACCCGTTCTTCGGGGTACCACGTGGGAACGTACACCACCTCCCGGCTCTTGTGCGACATGTCCTGTTTGAGCAGAAACCAGGCCGCCTCCTGTGCCGACATTTCAATTCCTTTAAGGATGTCCACACGAAGCTTGCGGATCACGGCTTCGATGTCGTCGTTGGGATTCGTTTTGAGGATCTCGGCAACGGTGCATTTTAGGTTGGACATTCCGCGGTCGGACTTATTGACATAGTCCACCACGTAGGAAGCGCACGCGTAGTGATCGAGTATTATCTGCATATTCATATTCGAATCCAAGACCCGGCCTATCCACGCGTTGAATGCATTCAGAAACGTCTCCACCGGGGTCCTTCGATGGAGAACGCAGGGTCGCGAAAGGCCGGCGCACAGGACATCTATATACTCCTTCTCGGAGTGCAGGCCGAGAGCGCGTAGGAACGAGGCGAGATCCTCAAAGTCACCGGACTCGAGGCCCTCGTGCATTTCATCATACTTCTTCTTGAGGGCCTTGAGCCTTGAGACGCTGGCGTTCCCGCTCACTCTCCGCATCGTCTCCCTCCGGAGCAGGTGGAAACGGCACCACGATCTTCGTTTTATCACTGGGCATGAAGGGCGCCCCGAACCGGCACTTGGTGTGGCCGCGCTTGTAGCACGTGTGGGTGTGCTGATGCGTCTGCGTGCGCGGCCGCCTGAGGAGCATAGTGTCGAGCGTGAGGAGTTGGGCCACCATCTCGAGGGTCTTGGGCATGGCACCTTCCTCACCGGTGAGCTCCTCGTCGGGCGCCTCTTCGAGCCACAGGATCACGTGCACGTGCGTGCTTCCTCTCTGCTGGAACTCCACCCGCTTGAAGTAATCCCGGATCACGTACGGGTGGAACGGCGAGCAGTTTCGGTCGGCGAGCACGTTCATGATGACGTCGAAGATCCTGTTGATGTACATCGCGCAGGCAACGGGGTCTTCGTTCACGAGCTCCACGCGCTCCCAGGCCATCATCTCGGACACGGGTCGAGGCGTGCCGTCGGGCCCAACCCGCAGCCGCTCCAGGGTCTCGAGCGGGCGCTCCCAGTGGACCTCGGACGCGGACATGGTCAGGAACGCGTGCGGCTTGCCCAACTGGCGGATCATTGCGAAGAGTTCACTCCTGCAATCCTGCCAGTACTGGACCGTATTTGGAACGCCCCGCATGAATGCGAGGCCGCGGTCCAGCACC
Source organism: Rhipicephalus annulatus (assembly GCA_013436015.1). Taxonomy (NCBI): domain Eukaryota; kingdom Metazoa; phylum Arthropoda; class Arachnida; order Ixodida; family Ixodidae; genus Rhipicephalus; species Rhipicephalus annulatus. The sequence continues at coordinate 940,914 of WOVY01009442.1, forward strand.
TCCTCCTGGAACTTCTTACCGCCACTCTTGAGCTGCTCGCGCGTGATGGAACCAGTGGTCTCGTTGGTGCGAAATATCATGTTGCTTTCCGCAACGTTGTACCGCATCACCTTCGCGGCCATGTACAAGACGTGCTCCGGCGTTGCTCCACGCCGGTCGGTGCGCCGTATCTCGCTGCTGGCCATGGCGAATGACGTGGAACGCGGACCGATGATCTTGCGAGGCATGCCCACGTATATCGTGGGGAAGGTGAGCTCTTCCGCATACGCATCCATGAAGAGCGCCAGCGGGACGCGGTTCTCACCCGGAGCGAGGTGCAGGCTATGCGACTGATCGATCAGCTTGTCAGCGGCAGCGGCATCGTCCAGTTCACCGCTTCGCTCCCCATCATCTCTCATCAAGAGAGCGCGCGGTCGTTGCTCACCCTCCATTAAAGAAGATCATCTTTGACATGGCATTGAGGGCAATGGCTAGTTGCACGGGGTCGTCCAAATCTATGTTCTCGGGGACAGTCTCGATGTCATCCGCGTCGTCTCCCCCCTGGGCGCGTTCACCTTCACAAACGGCCGCATCATCGTCATCGAAGACACCCAGCCGACTCCAGTCGATGCGCACGCCGCTAGCGACATACAACGGCGCATGCTCTAGGTGCTTCAACCACGCCAAGATGTTACCGCGCTTCACCAGTCCGCGCCTGTACGTAGCCGGACTCACCAGCCTCCGCTTCACGCGCACGTCTATCGCAACGTCCTCGGGAACCAGTCGCGGAAGACACTCCACTACGCTCGAAACGTCGATGGGCACGTTCACGATCTGTCCCTTAATGCCGTACTGACCGTTGCCCCGCGTGAGCCGCCTGATGCTCATGAAGGGGAGTCGAGGCGAGATGAGGCGCTCTTCCACCGGGTTCAGATCGGGGAGGTCCGCGGGACGAGGCAAGTACGCGTAGCCGTGGCTCTTGCTCAACGGCGGAACCCGCCCGGCCAGCAGGGACTCTCGGCAAGACGCACACACCCGGAACGCACCGAAGGGAGCCAGCCGCGGGTCTTGCGCATCCATGTCGTCGCATCGGTGTTCGCCCGACCGTCTTCCGAACTCGTTCCAAAGAACCCGCAACGCGTTCAACCTGTTGGTCTTGTTCCTCACGCCGGAAATGCAGCTCAGGTTGTTATCGAACCACAGCCGGTCACACACGGCGCAGCTGTGACCGAAGCTGCGATCCACAAAGTCGCGTTTCAAACGCGTATCCGGACGAGCAAAGTCCAGGGCTCGCACCCTCTCCCGCGCGGCACGTTCACTGGCTCGAACAGCTTCGGGAACGTCCACTCGCCGTTGACGATTGCGAGCGGCGTCTTGACGCCGGCCTTCATCGCCCTTCTCTGCCTGACGCTTGCATTGTCGTTCCGCTTCTTGGGCCGCGTTCGCGGCTCGATGCTGACACCTCATCTCGGCCTCGCGAGCGCGCAGTTCACCATCCGCTGCACGCTTCACCCGCTTGTCCTCGGTCTCGCGAGCGCGAAGTTCGGCATCCTCTGCACGCTTCGCCCGCTTGTCCGCGGCCTCGCGAGCGCGCAGTTCGGCATCCGCTGCACGCTTCGCCCGCTTGCACTCGGCCTCGCGAGCACGCAGTTCGCCATCCGCTGCACGCTTCGCCCGCTTACGTTCGGTCTCACGAGCCATTCGCAGCGCCGCCTTGTCTTCCAACGTCGGCGAAACCACCGCGGTACCGTCACCTCCAACGACGGGTGCAGTGCTGGCATTCGGTTGTACTGCATTCGTTGTTGATGGTAGCGTTGCCTCCGGGACATCCATCGCACGACCCGCTCTCGACGGGAGACTGAGAGAAAAGGCGGGCGCGCGAGAGAGAGGAGTGCGCGCGCAGCTGCAGCGAGCGAGGAGAGCGGAGGAGCGAGCGAACGGGGAGGGGGACGCGCGCAGCGGCGTTAAAGATATAAGGCGCGTTACTGACACCGATATCAGCGTCGCGTCCGTGGCTTATTCGGTAGAGCGTCACGCTGCGGCCCGCCAAGTCCTCTTTCTTTTAAAGATAGAGAGAAGACTGTGGACGCCGCCGACGGCGGTGGATGGTTTGGGGTCGCTTATAAAGTGTGTTCACACTTAAAAAAATGGCAGATCCCAGGTACAGTGGAAATCGATGGTATGCAAAGCACGAATGAGAATTGTTGATAGGTCACTTTAAAATGAGTAAAACGTTACGAGGTAGAAGTAAATGATGCCGTACATGACTTCCAAGTCATGATTATCATGTTTGGATGTGTCGTTTACCTTCGTCATCTATTCACGTCACGTGATACCAAATTCAGTATATGTGAGCTAGCAAAACGGCCGCGAGCACGCTATGAGCCTGGTATGTTGTCATGTTCATACATGACATATGTGTTAGGATTATGTTTTCAGCAGTCATATATTCGTCATTCATTGATGTCACGTAACACCGAAACGTAACACGAACACCGTTGAGCCGAACCACGAGATTGAAGTAACTAGAAGAACAAGAATAGGGTAGAGCACATTTGGCAAGCACTCTCAAATTATGACAGGTAGATTGCCACTCCCTCAAGAGAAAGATATATAACAGATGTATCTTGCCGGTACTTAGCTATGGAGCAGAAACCTGGAGACTTACAAACAGGGTTCAGCTTAAATTGAGGACGACGCAGCGAGCAATGGAAAGAAAAATGGTAGGTGTAACCTTAAGAGACAAGAAGAGAGCAGAGTAGATTAGGGAACAAACGGGGGTTAAGGATATAATAGCTGAAATCAAGAAGAAGAAATGGACATGGGCCAGGCATGTAGCGCGTAGGCAGGATAACCGCTGGTCGTTAAGGGTAACTAACTGGATTCCCAGAGAAGGCAAGCGGGTTAGGGGGAGACAGAAAGTTAGGTGGGCAGATGAGATTAAGAAGTTTGCGGGTATGAATTGGCAGCAGCAAGCACAGGACCGGGTTAACTGGCGGAACATGGGAGATGCCTTTGTCCTGCAGTGGACGTAGTCAGGCTGATGATGATGATGATTATGATGATGATGATTATGATGATGAAGACTGAATTTGGTATATGTGGAGCTAGCAAAACTGCCGCGAGCGATTCATGAACGGCCCAATATACTTCAATGTAGCGTTGACGCGCGTGCACGCTGGGCACAGTGACGCTACGTTAGCAAAACGCGAGTACTCTATAGTCAGACGCCAAATGCGACCAGCGTCCGTCGGCGCGGCCTGACAGCAGCCGGCACGAAATGCGACAAGCTGCACTTCGCGCCGATGCGTTACCCAGGCAACATTGCGTCTCCCTCTTTTCGTGTCAGACATGGGACGTGCTCGCTGAAAGGAGCATGCGTCAAAGCAATGTAGCATGGTGTGCGCCTGCGAGAGTATGGCAGGACCGGCGCCTGGCATGTCAATGCTGGTGTGACGCGACGAAATGAACGCTGGCGAGCACGTGCACTGCGTCACGTCGAAATGTATTGGCACCTTGACGTTGGCATGTAATCATGTTCTCACATGACACGCATCTCATGATTCTTATGTTTGCACCAGTCACATACATTCGTCATCCATTGTCGTCACTTAGTACCAAATATGGCATATGTGAAGCTAGTGAAACGGCCGCGAGCGCATCACGAGTGTGGCACGTAGTTATGTTGTTACATGACATGCATGTCTTGATTATCATTTTTGGATGTATCATTTACCTTTGTCGTCCATTCGCGTCACGTAATACCGAATTTAGAGTATGTGAAGCTAGCGAAACGGCCACCAGCGCATCATAACCATGGCATGTAGTCATGTTACTGCCTGACACGCATCTCATGATTATCATGTTTGCAGTAGTCTCATACCTTTGTCATCCATTCACGTACCATAATACTAAATTTGGTATATGGGACGCTAGTTAAATGGCCGCGAGCGCATCATGAGCGTGGCATGTAGTCATGTTGTTACATGACACGCATGTCATGATTTTCATGTTATGGGTGGTCGCTTGTGTTTGCCATGCATACATACCATACCGTACCAGTTTTGCAACATGCCATGCGAACGAAGCCACCGCGAGAGCGGCAGGACCACGAAATGTAAATCATGACATTCATGACATACATATCATGATTTTATGTTGACTAGTCAAATATGTTCTTCATACAGTCATGTTAGGCCATACCAATATTCATACCATTATCGAAATGGCCAGGAGAGCTCAAAGTTGATTGATTGATATGTGGGGTTTAACGTCCCAAAACCACCATTTGATTATGAGAGACGCCGTAGTGGAGGGCTCCGGAAATTTTGACCACCTGGGGTTCTTTAACGTGCGCCCAAATCTGAGTACACGGGCCTACAACATTTCCGCCTCCATCGGAAATGCAGCCGCCACAGCCGGGATTCGAACCCGCGACCTGCGGGTCAGCAGCCGAGTACCTTAGCCACTAGACCACCGTGGCGGGGCAGGAGAGCTCAAAGTCGCAGCGGCTAGATAGATAGATAGATAGATAGATAGATAGATAGATAGATAGATAGATAGATAGATAGATAGATAGATAGATAGATAGATAGATAGATAGATAGCTAGATAGATAGATAGATAGATAGATAGATAGATAGATAGATAGCTAGATAGATCGATAGATAGATCGCTAGATAGATAGCTAGCTAGATAGATAGATAGATCGATAGATAGATAGATAGATAGATAGATAGATAGATAGATAGATAGATAGATAGATAGATAGATAGGCTCAAACGCACCGAAGTTCGCTAAGAAATGCTTCGCATTTAAAAGTTTGCGATTGAGAGTACGAGGTGCTTTGGGAGAGCACAACGCAGTCCCGTGGGCTTCAACGAATGACATACCTGCATGTGTGTTTAGAAAAAGTATTTAACGATCTAGAGCACTTGACACCCTACTATAAGAGAGCAAAAAGCCGTCCCAGTGAACAGTAAATCTTCGCTCATAATGCCATGTGTTTAAAAAAATAGTTAAATATTTGGAGCACTTGGTTCCCTACTACGGGAGAGCTGTAAGCCATCCAGTGGACCACTGGCAAATGGTGTTTAGAAAAAAAAATGGTGAACAATTTAGAGTGCTTGGTACTCTACTCTGGGAGAGCACTAGGCCGTCCCGTGAGCCTCTGATAGGTGACAGCCGTATTGTGTTTAGAAAAAGCTGTAAGCGATTTAGAGTACTTAGTACTCTACTATGGGAGATTGTGATGAGGTGACTGTCGTATATGTGATCTCAACAGCTCTGTGCGTTGAGATAGTTGAATTTACTATAGAGATATATGTTTGTGTCGCTGGTTTTTGGGTCGTAAACAATAGCGTTATGACAAAATATAGTAAGAAAGTCTGCATCAATGCCTGACTGAGTGAACAATTTTAGAGGACGCGAGGAACATTTATTTCGCTATATGCCTAAGGTTTACCCCAACGCAGGGAAACTACTAAGCATTGAACGTCAACCAGCGGTTACATAGACACAATGCTCAGCTTGCACCTACGTCACTCGACGTCACTGCTCTGAACCAGTCGGCCATTTTGATGAACCGCGGTCAGGCTTTGTTCAACCCAATGAGGTTCAACAACGTCTCGTCGGACCTACGAGCTTCTTCCTCCGTGATGGTTATATGCGCAATTGGGGCTACTATAATATTAGCGACACTTGCGGAAGAAAGAAACATTCCACTAGTATGAGGTTCTTTTGAATACCGGAAGTTATTGAAGGCCAGTGCGAGCGTACAAGAATGCTAGGCGCGAACCGTCGGAGCACCTGGCTGGTACACATAAAAAAAAGAAGTGTGCGTTCTGGTGGTTTTGGTTGTTAAAGATCGGGTAGCTTGATATATATTGAGTCTGTATCTGTTATCTTGTGTTAGTTTGCTTTCCGGGATCATCAGTGGGATCGCAGCAATGTCCAGTAATTCTCCTGGGCAAGGCAGTTAAGCATGGACAGCATCTCTTCGATCATATGCAATACCCCTTGATCCCTTTCTACGCAAAGGCGTTAGCAGCATTCCCATTGCACTGGTGCTCTTGGGTAATAGATCAATCCGGTTGAAGAGCCGTAAAGCGATTCAAAACTCTAAGGCAAACGTGTGTTAAAAGTGTGTGTGGTTCGTTCTTTTGGGGGACTAATGGGGCTGCCACAACCATTAATCTCTTTAGGGACTAACGGCACCGGGTCTAACAGTTAGTCCCCACAGACAAGCTCAATGGACTATCATTTAGCCCTCACATTTACACCTTAGTGAGTAACCGTTAGTACCACAATTCACCTCAAAGGACTAACATTTAGTCTTGATATATGCACGTTATAGGGCAACTGTTAATCCCCACATTTACACCTTACCGGGCAACCATTAGTCCTCACAGTTGCACCTTGCCGAAAGAACGGTTGATCCACTCAAGTACTCCAATCGGATGAACTTTTGTCCCCAGTTCAAACTTTTTCCGCCAGGCCTAATACTTTTTTCGCCTGTTTTTCTGCGCAGTGAGCCAGAAATTGCGCAGAAAAGAACACGGGAAAAAGTAGTTCGCCACCTATGTGTGACTGCTTTCGCAGTCACTGCAACAATGAACAATAAAAGTGAGACATCGAATTTTTTTATTTTTCTACATACACATGAAGTTTCTTCATTCTTTTAAGTGAATTCATGGTGAAGTGTACAAGTCCAGTCTCGTTGTCAAATCTTGTTCACTCCTTGGGGAGCTCCTCCGACGGAAGCGGTAGATGACAGGCATTGCAGACGCCAGTGCACGCAGCCTTCTGCATGATGTGTTCCCATGGCTGCACGTACAATAATATAGTGAAAATAGTTAGACACACGTGACAAAAGATGAAGATACACGCATATGACAGTACGTGCACGTTAATATAAAATAAGCGTTAAAATATGACATACAAGTAACTTTACCTTCACATCTCGCACAGTCCTTCTGAAGCTTCTCTGATAAAAGAGATAGATGACAGGCATCGCAGACGCCAGCACACACAGTCTTCAGCACGGTGTGTGCCCACGGCTGCACAATAAGTATGTAAAATAGTGAGTCACACGTGACAGATGATGAATACAAATGCATATGAGAAATACGTGCAAGGTGAAATGAAAACATACGTGAGATATGACATGCTAATCATCTCACCGGGAAGTCACACATCGTCAAACACTCAGTTCGATCCCCGTAGCGCAGCAGCCTAGGAGCGGCGGTCGCAGCCACAACTCCGCGCACCACCATGCCGCTAAAAAGTCGGCGAGTCCTAAGTGAGCGACGTTGTTCAGCTCCAGCAAGCGAAAGCGAGACCAAACACGGCGCTTCACGCGGAGTGACTCCCACCAGCGAACTTCAAACAGGAGAGCGAGCGCACGCTTGGCCGCCGCCACGAACAGCTCCGAGCTGGTTTGGACCTAGCGCCGAAAAAAATCGACGGTAATGCGGCCCTTTTCCACAAACTCGAGCGAGTGCAGCGCGCAAACGCGAGTCCGCCGCCGCGGTCAACGGACGGCGCCGAGCTGCTTGCGACCGACTGACGGGAAAGCCAACTGTAAAGGCGACCAACTTTCAGTGAGTTTCCACGCTAGCGAAAGCCCCAGCAGCCTATGCCGGTGCATTTACACTGCGCGATATACTTCAACCAAGCTCGTTACGATAACCCGCCACGTGTTTTCGACGACTCGCAACATAGCGACGAGGTCTCAGCCCAATATCATCAGCCTGGAGCTTTTCGCGGCGGTGAAGCAAGGGGAGCACCCGATGAGCGACCGTACGGGAGGCCGACGGCAATGGCGGCCAAATTCCAGGTGGTCGCAAGCTCAGGCGAACTGCACACGCCGAAGCTGACCTTCGCGTTGCATTGCGTGCGTGCTATATACAACACGACCAAGCCCGTTGCCGGCAAGCGCGATCCCTATCGCACACGCAACAAGTAGAGTAGAATAAGGAATGATAACCTACTTGCCTTAGAATCCAGCGCTGTTTTCTGCCCTGAGTCGTACTGAAGTATATATCCGATAGGCCCGTTTATTTATTCATTTTATTTATATCAACATACTGCAGCCCCGCAGGGCTATCGCAGGAGTAAGCAAACACATACATAGAATAGCATAACAAGTGCGCTGTACATCAATGGTTAGTAATATACAATAAATATTCATCCAGTGATAAAGATCGAACGTAACCAGGCAAAGAATTCCACAATTCAATAGAATGAACAGAAAAACTGTATTTAAACGCCATCGTACGATGAGCAAACGCAGACATGTTTAACTCATGGTAATTTCGGGTGGTCGTTGGTCTAGCGTGTGCTATATATTTGCTGTGTAAAGGAAACCGTGGGGAATTATTTAGGTATAAAGAAACTTCAAACATTCAACGTGTCGACGGCAAGATAGACTGGTAAGCTGTAAGATAGGAAGATGGGAACTTGGTGAAAAATACCTGTCAAAGCGACAATAAATGAAGCGTACAGCTTTCTTCTGAACAGATTCAATTCTGTTGATGTCCGAAATTTTGTGTGGGTTCCACACAACAGATGCATATTCCAATATTGGACGAACCAGTGTTTTATAAGTGAGGGGCCGTATGCTGAGAAGTGCTGAACGTAAAGTGCGTTGTAGGTAGCCTAATTTTTTAAGCGCACGGTTGCACATGAGATCGATGTGTTGAGACCAAGATAAATCCTGAGTGAAAAGGAGACCGAGGTATTTGTATTGTGAAACAATTCCGAGAGGGCAACCATTAAGCGAATAGGTAAATGAAGAGGGGAAAGAACGCTTGGAAAATGACATGGATACCGTTTTTCGGAAGTTGATTTGCATTTGCCAAGTGTCACACCATGACTGAAGTAAAGCAAATGAATCGTTATGGACGATGTGATCATGAGAGTTTAATCGTATGATACAAAACAAAATCATCAGCATGCATGCGGATTTTAACAGGAACATTACTTGGCAGATCGTTAATAAAAATTAGAAGTAAAAGAGGGCCTAATATTGAACCTTGAGGGACGCCAGACGTTACAGTGGAAGTGGAGGAATGAGAAGACTTGAATTGTACGTACTGAGACCTATTGGATAGGAAAGAAGAGATCCAGTTTACTAATGCTTCGTTTTTAAGAATAACAGTGATCTTTTTTAGCAGTTTGCAATGTGAAACAGTGTCGAAAGCTTTGGAAAAGTCAATGAATATTGCGTCAATTTTATCACCAGCATCAAGAACCTGGAGGATGTCATGAGCGAATTCACTGAGCTGGGTTATGGTACTAAAGCCGCGTCGAAAACCATGCTGGGCATCAGATAAAATATTATTGCACTCCAAAAATTCTATGGTTTGCTTGAAAATTATGAGTTCGAGTATTTTACAAGAATGGGATGTGATAGAGATGGGTCTGTAGTTCAATGAGGACTGTTTTTTTCCGGATTTGTATAACGAAAGAAATTTAGCTGATTTCCACGTTTTAGGGACAACAGACGTCGAGAGAGATTTCTGAAAGATAATGGTTAAATACCGACTAGTCCATAAGGAGTACCTAATGAGGAGTTCGCTCTCTATATTATTAGGACTACCTTTCTTCTTCGGATCGAGATGAGATTCAGCACACCCTGGTTTGAAACAACAATATCGTCAATAGAACTGCAAGTATGCCTTATAAAAGGAGGAACAACGGAGTTGTTCTTGTTGTCTTCTCTCGGCCGCCATATTCGCTTTCCCAACTGTTGCTGTCGTGTGTTGGTCGTGGCTATCTTGAAGCCAGAGATACACAGCGCGGCGTGGTGACGAGTCGAGACTTGCTCCGGACTTCATGGGTGCACCGAAACGCAAAAAAGCAGCAGCGCACGCTCATCCAAGCGTACACACAAGCACCATGTCGTAATTCTTAGATCGTCGAATGCAAGAGTCGTGGTTGAGCACTCCGAGCGCGACGCAACGCCAACCATCGCCGGCAAAATATGGGGAAAGACTGAGCCAGCAAAGCAGGAGAAGGGAGGTGAAGGAGGGATGGTCACCTTGGCAACGCTTTTCGCGCCGCCTGCAATCCCCGGGCGGTTCAGTCCTTTGGAGCGTGTTTGGAGACTAAGCGGTTTCGCGCGGCACGCTTCCCTCCGTGGTTGCTCCTCAACGGTCTATCCGTTCTTCGCGCGCGCCTATTGGGCTCCGTTACTCCTTTTTTGAGTAATTTTGCCTTAGAGTGATGAGCAGCGTCGAGCGATAACCTCTGAATACGAAAGCAGCACCAAGGTACGACAGTTTGGCCGTGGAGGTATTGTGTGCCGATCACCAGACAAAAATTGTGTAGCGGATCCTCTGAAATGCTCATCATTTGCTTCTATCCCGGTGAGTGCATATATCCCACCCCATCTTGCACGCACCAAAGGCGTTGTGTGTGGAGTTGACTCACAATTAAGGCCATCTGAGACGCTTGAGGAACTCTCCATGGCCGGGGTAATAGCTATCTACCAGTGCGATCGAGTAGTAGACAAGGTGAAGGTGGTCACCGAGTCAGTCATAGCAACTTTCGCCGGAACATCATGCCCATCTGAAATAAAAGCTTGGCCACTAATCTTCAGGGTGGAAACATTAATCGCGTCCCCTGCAATGTAAAAATGGTTGGCGTTTTGGCCATAGTGTGGTGGGTATAAATGGAATACGGTGTTGGACGTGTGGTGAGGGTCACTCACACGCTGATTGCAAGGTTCAAGTTGAGAGTGCTGTCTCTGTGAGGGTGCTCATAAAGCAGATTATTCCAGTTGATCTGCTCTCTCTTCAAGAGAAGCAACTGTTGGAAGTAATGGACAGGCGACGATGCTCAAGGAGAGAAGCAATGACAGTTATCAAGGAAAGGACACAGGGGTATGTTGGGATTGCCAGTCGACAAAATGCAATGGCAGATGCTAGCTTTGCCCAAACAATTGAGGCCGCAGTAGAAAATGCAGTATTAAAAGCAATTGACAGGTTATTTACCTGCCTCTCAAAATGTCTGTATGAGATAATGACCACTCAGTTAACTCAGCTGATGAATAACTCAACAGCTTCTCCTCAGACAAGTTCTACGCTGACATCTCAGCAGGAGGTAGGATGCAGCACGAGAGACGATTGGGTGCTTCCAGAAGACACTCGGGTAATTAATAAGCCTACAGAAAGGGCAGGTTCTCTCTCAACTAAAGATCTGAGTGTCAACACTGACGTTAAAATTGATTCGCGTGCCCAGGAACGTAGCCAATCACCCTTAAACCCTTCTTTTATGTCGTCACAGAGAAAAGCAAAAAAGGGCTTTGCCTAGCAAGGTCATAAAGGCCAGCGTACTAGTGAAGGTTGCTTCGATTGTTGGTATATCCCACCATTGAGCCATTAAATTCTTACAGTGGAATTGCCGTTCTATTTTTAAAGCTTCCATAGATTTATCTTGTCACATTGTTGGAAAAAAACCAAATGTAATTTTGTTACAAGAAACTTGGTTAGTTCCAGATCAATATTTTCATTTAAAAAATTATAGATCATTTCGTTTAGATTGATCTTCAAGAGGGTGGGTTACTAACTTTAGTCTCTACCAGATTTTAACACAAGGCAAAAAGAACACTTCGGCTTCTGTCGCCGGAGTACGAAATTTCAGTAATTTATTTGAGTCTCCTTTTATGTAGAGCATTTCCCATAGCAAATATATATTATCCGTCAGGGGTTCATGAGACAAAGTCTTTGGATAGTGTAATTTCTATTAGCGGTAATAATGTCCCATTGGCGGGAGACTTCAACTCCCATCACAGAACTTTGGGCTCAAGGATAGACTCGTGCGATACTCGATTAAGGGACAGGTATAGAATTAATAGTCTCACTTGTCATAACTCAGGTATCCCCACTTTTATCAGAGGGATGTCATCCTAATCTTTAGACTTAAATTTTTCGGGATCCAGCCTTGGAATCTCATCTTGGTCGACTGTTTACACTGCGATTAATAGCGATCGCATTCCAGTTACATTTGACATTCTATGTCTACTGATCAGTCTGACTACGTCCACTGCAGGATGAAGGCATCTCCCATGTTCCTCCAGTTGACTCGGTTTTGTGCTTGCTGCTGCGAATTTATACCCGCAAACTTCTTAATGTCATCTGCCCACCTAATCTTCTGTCTCCCCCTAACCAGCTTGCCTTCTCTGGGAATTCAGTTAGTTACCCTTAATGACCAGCGGTTATCCTCTCCGTGCGCTACATTCTCAGCCCATGTCCATTTCCTCTTCTTGACTTCAACTATGATATCCCTAACTCCCGTTTGTTTTCTAATCCACTCTGCTCTCTTCTTGTCTCTTAAGGTTACACCAACCATTTTTCTTTCCATTGCTCGTTGCATTGTCCTCAATTTAAGCTGAACCCTCTTTGTAAGTCTCCAGGTTTCTGCTCCGTAGCCAAGTACTGGCAAGATACAGCTGTTATATACATTCCTCTTGAGGGATAGTGGCAATCTACCTGTCATAAATTGAGAGTGCTTGTAAATGTGCTCCACCCCATTCTTAATCTTCTAGTTACTTCAATCTCATGGTTCAGCTCCGCGGTTATTTACCTGTTCTAAGTAGACATAGTTTTTTACAATATCTGTTCCTGCTAGAAGACTCACGTGCATAAATTACAGTATTTTTAAAAGGAGCTTGCGAGGCTTCATGTAGTCTCTGTCTGAAGCAACGACTAAGCCAAAAGCATTGAGCATTTGTTGTTATACAGGAGTCGCGTAGCAAAGCGTAATTTGAGGTTCAATCAGTTAAACGAAAACCCGTGTCGCAATGGTGGAATGATAACTGTACTCGTAATTTCGGGCGTAGAAAAGCTGTCTGGAAGAAGCTATTACACAATCAGTGTGCAAAAAACTGGTCATATTAAGAATTCATTGTACGTCCTTTTAAACATATGGTGGCTAAAGCAAAGGCAGAGTATGATAAAAAGCATTTTGAATTTCTTTCGAAATCAAATAACAACAGAGCTCTATTTGGATATCTGAGACATGAGAAACTAATTCCTGAAGCAGTGAGTCCTGAATCTATAGTTTCATCACCTCGGGAATTGAAGAAATCATTGGAAAGCATAGCTCAAAGTTTGTAAAAGCGATTTTCGACTAATGTTTATCCCCTCTAGTAATCTCGCGATCAAGTGACAGTTTCACCGAAATATTGATGGTGGAAGTGGCAGAGGTCATGATAAAATTTCCGATGGCGGCTCCAGGCCCGGATGAAGTCACTTCAGCAATGCTGAAAATTTTATTCAACGAGTCATGGGAGGATGTACTTAATGTAATAAATTATTCGATAAGAGAAGCCTGGATGCCATCTGAATGAAAAATCACAAAAATCATACCTGTTCCAAAAAAAGAGGGGAAGGTTACGTTTTAGACACTATTAGGCCAATCGCACTAACGTCCAATTTTGTCAAAGTAATAGAGAGAGTAGTGCATGTTCACCTAATGAGATTTGTTGATAGAGAAAGGGTTGCTCGGCCATGTCTAATTGGATTCAGGCAGGGATGTTCAAAACGGCAAGCGCATATTGACCTAGACAGTCGCATACATCTGGCGCGGCGTCAAGGGCAGTACGTAGCTCTAGTTGCCCTGGACATAACAAAAGCGATGGATAGCGTCGAGCATAGTGTACTATAGTCGGTCGTCTGAGATAAATCAATTTGCCGTATTATTTAGAAGCGTGGATAACATAATTTTTACAAAATAGAACATTTTACTGTTCGCAAGATGATGCTTCGACAAGTATTTATAAACACGAAAAAGGCGTACCACAGGGCACTGTTCTGTCTCCGGTACTATTCATTTGAATCGAACGAACGTGAATCTGAGTCGAACGCGATAGCGCTATCCTGTCCCTATAGTGTGTGCTACAATCACTTAGCACATGCTTTTGATTGTTTGATGTTACGCGAGAAGCTTAAGTGTGAATTGCAACAATGTAATCGATAAAGTTGAAAGTGGCTTGTGTCAGGGAAGCTTTCGCATACGGGTGCATTCTGTGTTTTAAACGACGAACAATTATGCGCGTGAAATATTTTCGAACTTCCTATCCAACCGCTGACGTGCGTGCTTTCACGAATGGGTGGCCGACTTTAAATTACGAAGTCGGAATGAGAATCACATGTTCTTACGCCAGATGGCAACGTATGCTTGTACCACACAATGTTACTGCGATGTTACATGTTGTATGGGGGGGTCTTTGTACAGGACGCATGCCTTTTCAAAGCATGAACGTTGTTTTTATTGCGTTTCTAAGCAGAAGCGTGGCTCTACCAGATGCGATAGAACACTGCTTTATTAGCTGCAGAAATGTCATTAGGCTTGGCGCATCCTTCACTTAACCCCTTATAGGGTTTAAGCTTTTTAATGCGAAGCTCTTCTGAACAAACTGCAGGCACTTAGAGCGTCATATATACCGGTCCACCAGTAGAAACTGTTGGAAATAAAATTAGGACAACCGCTAAGTTGTGTCTCTTCTCTCTCTCTCTCTCTCTCTCTCTCTATATATATATATATATATATATATATATATATATATATGGGGAAAGAGAGAGACAGAATATATAGTAGTACAGAGGTCAGCCTCAGCTAGTGCACTTAAGCCTGCTACTCTACACGGGGTATAAATAAAGGGAGAATGAACGATGATGATGAGGAGAGGTGGTAGGTATGTACAGTACCACAGCTTTCTACACACTGCAGCTTCTATTTATCTAGACGCCTACGTCCATGTGCTCTCATGATTGCCTCCTTAACTTGGCGTAGACCAAAATTAGTATGGGTGGAAAACAGGGTTTGACAATTATGTCTGGCTGGTCATGAGAAAGGGGGAACGAGCGTACACTACGCCGCCTACACCGGGCATTGCGAGCGACAGAAGGGAGCGTAGAAAAGAAGGGAAGGGACGCGCATGCGCAGTGGGCCTGTAGATGTCTCGGGGAGGGATACCTAGAGAAGAGGAAGGGAGAAGCGAGCGTAGGCAGCAAACGCTGCCGGCGTTGGCGTTGTGAGGTGAGAGAGTGGGGAGCCTAGGAGAGGGGACACGTATGAGCGGTAAGGGTGGTCACGAAACGCCGGATTCAGCTCGACCTAATGAAGCTTCGCATCTAAAAAGCAAGAGGAAAATGTTGTGGAAGTAGCCCGCTCCACGCTTAGGGGCAATGTACTTAAGAGAGAGAGAGATTTATGGTATGAAGAAAGGCACGGAGGTTAGCCAGAAAGCAAGTGTTTGGTTTGCTACCCTGCATTGGGGAAGGGGAATAGGAAAGAGAAAAGTAAGGAAAGGGAATGAGAGAAAAAAGTGGGCAGGAGCGAAAACACACACACACACTAAAACGTCACAAACGTTCGACGAGGCGAGTCGATCGCAGACACTTCAGGAGGGCCTTCATCGCTTTTTTGCGTGAAGCCCGATCTTTCCAGTATTCCAAAATTAATTTTTCGGAATGCAGCTAGCTGGTTGTCAAGGCGTGGAAACACTGCTGACGTGGACTGTCTCTGACAGTTGTACTGAGGGCACTGACACAAAGTATGGTCGATGGTTTCGTCAGCGCCACAATGATCACAGGCAGCACTGTCTGCCCATCCAATGCGGCAAGCAAAGGCGTTCGTGTACGGCACCCCAAGCCACATACGGCAGAGAACGGTTGTCTCAGACCTGGATAACCCAGATGGAATGGAAAGTCGTAGCTATGGGTCCAGATGGTGTAGACGGGTGTGTAGAAATTAGGGTGTGTTCCACGGAGACCTGGTGACATCGTGCGTGACAGTATTAATCCTTGCTGCTGCGTCGCTTCCTAACAGTGGAATGGAATACATCATGCCATTTTCGTGAGCGTACTTTGCTGCATCGTCGGCATGCTCGTTATCGATGATTCCGCAGTGGCCTGGTAACCATTGAAGAGTTACATCGTGTCCTTTCTGTAGTACTTACTGATACAATTGTCTTGTTTCCAGCACCAATCGGTCTTGAGGCCCACGACGTAGCGCAGTTCGAATACAATACAGAGCTGGTTTCGAATCGGTGAAAATGCACCATTTTAGAAGTGCTTCTAGATGAATCCTGCAGAGTGCACAGCGGAGTGCTGTGAGCTCTGCGGCTGTCAATGTTCTTTTGTGAGAAGTTCGAAATTGGATGGTTTCGGCTTTTGCTGGGAAGATCACAGCTCCTGCAGATCCCCTAACATTTGTCGAACCATCCATATAAAGTTTAACGTGGTGTTTGTATCCTTCGTGCAGCATAAGTAGAGTCAGCTGCTTCAAAGCTGGTGTCAAGAGATCCGCATTTTTGCGAATTCCTGGCACTGTCAAGCGTAAGTTTGGACGGTCTAAACACCAAGGGCGTGTCAGGATACGTTTCGAAGGTGTCTGGCCTACTGAAAGGCGCTCACGGTAGCTCAATACTCTCTCACAGAAGGGGGCACTCGGTCGGTCTTCTGGAGGCGAAGCGAGGTGGTGGGCAGGGGTGAGAGCAAGGTGTCTAATATGCACTCAAAAGAACCTCTAGATTAATGTGCGCTGAGGCCGGATGATCTTTGGCGATTGCGATGGTCGCGGCTGTAGATGTGCAGCGTGGTAATCCTAGACAAACCCTGAGTGCCCGACCCTGGGCATATTCGATTGCACGTATGTTACTTAGCGGGTGTTCGTCAGAACAGGCAAGCTGTACCACAGCTACACCCCAGGAACAACGTCCTGTATAGCTGCAACATTGCTTGTACTGACGTGTACGTCCCACGTTTTTCCTCCGAGGAAGTTTGAAATTTGGGAGATGGCTGTTAGGCGCTTTCTCAGAGTGGCCACATGGGGACTCCAGCAGAGATTTCTATCAATGGTGACTTCCAAGAACCTGTGTGTGTGGGGGGGGGGGTAGCAGACAATGTACTTAAGCTGACTAAAAAATAAAGGAATGAGGGCAATATTACAATGTATTTCCACAAAAAGCAATCAGACAAAAATTGGCAGATCCCACGTACAATGGGAAGCGATAATATGCGAAGCAGAATGAGGGAGGTTGATATGTCACTTTATAATCTGTACAACGTTACAAGGCGGACGGACTACGTGGTACACAGTAAACACAAGTAGAGATGTTATGCGGCCTCGCGTATCTAGATAAGATGTAAGTATGTTGTTTATGGTTGCGTTACTATGGCACCACTAACGTTTGCAATACCAGCACCAGCAGTCGTAGGCATGTATATTATGCCGCGCAAGACTTCTATGTCATTATTATCATGTTTGCGCCTCGCATTTGTGTTTGTCGCCCATTCACGTCCGGTAATACCATATGTGAAGCTAGCGAAATGACCGTGAGCGCCCTATGAGCGTGACATGTATTCATGTTTTACAAGCCATGCATGTCGTGCATGGTGATCATCTTTGGCCGTGTCATTTATCTTCGTCGTCAATTCACATCACGTAATACCAGATTTGGCATATTTGAAGCTAGCGAAACGACGGTGAACACATGAGCGTGACGTCCAGTCATGACTTACATGATATGCATGTCATGATTAACACGTTACGGCCTGTCACTTACGTTCGCCACACAGTCATACCATACCAATATTGCAATACGTGATGTGAACAAAAGCACCGCTACAGAAGCAAGACCATGACATGTAAATCATCACATTCATGGCATACATATCATGATTTTCATGTTACAACTAGTCACGTATTCTCGTCGTACAGTCATATTATGCCAAACCAATTTTGGTACAGATCGCATTACCGCCACGGCCAGGAAAGCTAAAAGTCGTATGCGGCGGCTAGATAGACAGATAGATACGGTCAAAGTTGTCGAAGTTCGCTAAGAACTGCTTCGCATTTAAAATTCTTAGGGGCTGAGGCAGAGTACGTATGTTTAATCGTTAGAATGATTTATTGTAAAAAAGTGAAAGGAAATGTGTGATAATGTCATTACACCTCGCATTCTGACACGACAGCCTTCGAGAATTTCGCCTAAGTACCTTTTTTTTGGCCGCCTCCAAGAACGTTAACATCGTCAAAGAGAGGGACGCAGCTGCATTCCCGAAACTCCGAGTTGTTGTCGGCGGTCGTGCGCAGCTTTTCAGCTGTCACTAGCCACCTATTTCACGCGCATAATTGCTCCCGATTACAAAGAATATGGTCGTATGCGAAAGCTTCACAGACACAAGCCATGCACTTTAAAAGTTATAGATTACATTGTAGTAATCCACAACTTCAACTTCTCGAAAGACATCATACAATAAAAAGTATTAACTAAGGGGTTGAAGCACGCACAATCGCGTTCAACTCGTATGGGCGAGGCTCAAGGATCCCCCAATTTTAAGACTACTCGTTCTGTGTGTCGTTTCTCTGCTCTGTGTTTTGGCTCACTCATTCTTTCCCGGAAAGAGTAAATTTAATCCTTAGATGGATGAAATAAGATTTATTAATGTCCTGCAAGATGCACGCGAACGCACTCAGGGCTTCCACGTAGGGACTGAGAGGCCTAGCCTGAGAGCCGCATCGCGGGCTTGCTGGACGGTCCATTTCTGGTGGGCTATAGGCTGGAACTGCGCAAGGCAGCCGCCAACCTCACCGAAGTAGTATCGAGGTTAGCATCGTTATACACTGTAGTGCACTCCCAGAGTATGTGTCTAAGTGTAGCCGAGGTGAGTTTGCATTGGTCGCATATATCACTATCGTAGAGTTTTGGGTATATGGCGTGAAGGGCGTGTGGATTTGGGTACGACTCCGTTTGCAATAGCCTTAAAGTGAGGGCTTGAGGCCGACTTAACTTAGGACTACGCGGCGGGAAAACCCGACGGGAGAGCTAGAAGTGCTTGGTAATTTCATTATAAGTAGATGGCACGTCCCTGTTTTCCACGGCCTCGAATATGCCAGTATCTGCGCCGTCACTCAATTCGCGCGCAGCACTGTGAGAGGATTCATTGAGGTTGACGGGGCAGCCAGGTATTTGTCTGACGTGAGCAGGAAACCAAATAAGCGTAAGATGACAGAGTTCTTTAGGACTGTTCTGGAAAATGCGTAGGGCCTGCGGGGAAATTCTGTCATTAGCGAAGGACCAGATTGCAGATCAAAAGTCACTAAAAATGACTTCCACATTGTCGTCAACAATAGCCAGTGCAATAGCAGCCTACTCTGTCACGAGCAAGTCCTTGGTGAAGAGCGAGGTACAGTTATTCGGCTATCCTTTGTAGTTAATAACAACCGCGGTGAATATGAGACCACTTCCATACGAAGCGGCGTCTACGAAACAGGCCTCGCTTTCGTGTTGATGATTTTTGAGGATAGTGAAGGCTCGGAGTCTTGGGTAAAAGGGTTCCGGATGAACATTTCTGAGAATTTCAGTGGCCGTTATAAGCTCTCGAAAACTCGCTGGTATTTTTACAGAGTCACTATGGTATGAATGTTTTGTGTAGCCGAATTTCTTGAGGATATGTGTGCCCGTCACTGAGGAGGAAAAGCGTGTGATCTCAGAGCGCCCCTGTGCCTCCGCAATTTTTTCTAGGATGTTGTGGATGCTAAGCTGCAGAAACCAATCTGTACTAGTACTGCACGGAATGCCAATCGCACTTTTTATCGCTTTTATAATGAGTGCGTTGAGTTTGTCTCGTTCACTCCTATACCAGCTGTGCATATAGCAGCAATGTACGAGAAATGACAGAGGACGAAGGAGTGTACTAGACCGACAAGATTGTCCTTTTTTTACTCCATTGTGTTCGTTGGCAACTCGCTTAAGCAGGCGTATAGCGTTGTTGGTTTTGCTTACGAGCTTGTTGACAGTAATTGGTGCCATTTTCTTTAATGATCATACCCATAATGCGTATATGCTTGACCATGGGTATTTATGTACCACAGTTTGTATGAAGAATAAGGCTGTGATGGAATTCCTTCCAATCACGGGGCTTTCGAACCCGCCTGACAGGGTGCTGAAGGAGCAGTTTAGACTTTGCTGGCGAGCATCTCAGACCAGTGGGAAGGAGGTAGTACTCGATGGTATCAACTGCTAGTTGCAACGCCTGTTCTATTTCCCCCTCGCAACCCCTCGTCGCCCAGATGGTGATGCCATCTGCGTATATGGTGTGCTCAATGCCGTCTATTTTCTCCAGCTCTCTGACCAGACCAATCATAGCCATGTTGAACAGGGATGGCGAAATGACTGAACCTTGGGGAGTGTTGCATGCACCTAGTTCTACCTTCTCGGATGAAATTTGCCTTGCTTTAAAGATGGCTGTTCTATTAGATAAATATGTTAAATTCGTGGCGTCCTCGAAACACACGAGACCTCGTAATAAAAATAATAGTTTACTGGCACATAATAAAATACAAGCCACACAGCCTATACTAAAACCCCACACAGGGTACTAAACGCCACACAGGCCATAACTGCATGAGCGTCTCTCCGTCACGTCGACGTCTTTTTTCACACTAGCAACAAAAGGTATGTGCATTTTTAACAAGAAGCATCTAACGTAGTTATAGAAGTTGGTGTCCCGGTTAAAGTTGGATATTTTGTCAAGTATAAACGAATGCTCAATTTTATGAAACGCTTTCTCCGAATCAAGGCCGAGAATGGCTTTTATACCACGGGTGTTATTGTCCAGGATTTGCTGTTTTATTAGAATCATGGTGTCTTGCGTAAAGTGGTTTGCTCTAAGCCGAGCATACTGTGTGGGTAAACTCCGTTGTCCTCGAGGTGCCGAGTAATTCTGTTGAGTATCGCATGCTCCATAGCTTTGCCCATGCGCGATGTTGTCGATATAGGGCGTAGGTTGTTTATACTAGGTGTTTTGTCAGCTTTCAGAATTAGTATAGTGTGCGATACCTTTCATGCAGCAGGCATAGTCCCATTATTCCAGCTTTCATTGATTATATCAGTGAGGTATTCAATGGAGGGGTCATCAATATTACGCAGAAGTTTGTAATGCCGTCAGGACCTGGGGCGGATCTACAATTGAGGTACTGCAGTGCCGTTCTGATTTCTTTAATGCTGAATTCGGAGTCAAGCTTCGGATTGAGAGAACCTTTATAATCCGGGTGTGTCGCTAGAGGTCCCGTAGGGAAGATAATATGAACGAGGTCATCATTGATGGCTTCTTCTGAGGACTCCTTGACCGCCAAGTGCAGGATCCGTCTCAGGCGATGCCTCTGATTGCACTTGGTATTGGTGTCGTCGAGGAGGCGCTTGAGCAGATTCCAAGATTTATCGTTACGCATCTGGCAATATATTGAATTGCAAACTTTGTCCCACTGCTC
The DNA here is from genome assembly GCA_013436015.1 of Rhipicephalus annulatus. Lineage (NCBI taxonomy): Eukaryota > Metazoa > Arthropoda > Arachnida > Ixodida > Ixodidae > Rhipicephalus > Rhipicephalus annulatus. The sequence continues at coordinate 962,178 of WOVY01009442.1, forward strand.
TTTGTTAAGGACTCGGCAGTGTTCCTCGATGTGCTTATTAAGCTCGGATATCTTTTTGAGAAGTCGTCTGTTCAAGCGCTCACCCTTCCATCTAGCTGTTAAGGATCTTTTAGCTTCAATGAGATGGGCTAGTCTGTTATCTATTATTTTAACGGGGAGGTCTGTGTTGATATTCTTCGTAAAGCTGGAATTATCCTTATTTATTTGTTCTATTCATGCATCAAGCTCGGGGCGATGAGAAGGAGAGGACTGGTCTCTGTTGTTTCTAATTCGGCAAAAGAGATCCCAGTCGGTCCAAGCAAATTCTTTTTGTTGTTTGCAATGTGCGTGAACTGGAAACTGCACTAAACAAGTAATGATTGCTGCCTAAATCTGTGGCCGAGATTTTCCACGTGAAGTCCGCGACATTTTTGACGAATGTCAGGTCTGGTGTGGAGTCTCTACAAGTTGAGGTGCCTAATCTAGTAAGGAAGGCCTTGTCAGTGACCAGTGTTAGGTCCAGGTCAAGTGCGGTCGGCCACAGCTCAACCCCCTTGCGAGCGTCGTGGCGATATCGCCACGTTGAATTATGTGAGTTAATGTCACCACCAATTACTGAACAGTTGTTGTTTGTCAGGTTCATTGTTTTTTTTCAGAAGAGCCTTAGATAATTGTCTGTGGTTGTTAGGGCTACTGTAAAGATTGCGGATGAAGATACTTTGCCCTAACTTGGAGTCTGGAAGTATCTCCATAAATACATGCTCTATGTTGCTGTTTCTGAGAGACAAGTCATGTTCTATATACGATAATTTCGTGAAGACTAGCGTACACACACTTCTGCCTTCCATTTGGGCGACGATTGGGTTGAAACCGGAGGGTGAGATCGAAGAGCAAAGTATTTCTTGTAGCAGGATAATATTTGGTTTTTCTGATGAATTTCTAGTGTGATGTTGTAGAGGAGCCTTTTTGTTGTTATAGCCCCTACAGTCCCATTGCCATATGTAGAAGTTGCTAGCCGAGCGAGCCATCATGAGCGTTGCTATCGTCTGTCCGCTGAGAGCCGCGGGTTGTCAATATGGATCGATTGGTACCGCTATTAGTTGGTGCATGCGATGCAAGGGGCAGAGCACCATTAGTGAACGCTGGTGCGACTACATTGTCTAAGTAAGACTCAATCTTAGTCATCCTTTCTTTATGCGAGATAAGTGTGCACTGCAACGCAGCTAGCGTGTTTTGCATTTGTTTTATGCTTTCGTCAATGGCGACCAGCATGAACTCTAGTTCAGATTTGACTTTGCTGGCTACGTTTTCAGTCTCGGTGGTAGCTATGGCCCTTTTCTTAGAAGCCGGAGCCCTATAGCAGTCGTGTTCCTTGACAGGGGAGGCTTCTGGATGAGGTGACTGACTCCCGTTGCTGTTATTCTTTTTAATCTCAGCTATTTTCCACATGCATTTCTGGATGGTTTTCTTCATGAGCGCGTTTTCTATTTTGAGAAAAGTGATTTCACTTCTACTGTCCCTACTAACGCTAGTGGATTGTGTTGCAGATTGGTGATGCTCTACCGTGTTAGCATGCTCTTGGAATGACCCCGATATTAGCTATTGAGCAGTCTTGACTCAGTCAGCCCAGCTGAGAGATCCAGCAATCTTCTCAGACATGTAGACGCTTTCGGGTTCGCTCCGTCAACGGGAACTGGATCTGGGGTATGACTGAGACTGGATTTCCCTCTAGACCCTGGGCAACGGCGGAAGCTTGAGCGAGGACGTCGCTGGCTTGGGTTCTGCGTCGTGGTGAGTGGTGCCTAGAGGCTTTGTTCAGTGCCTTGGTTTTAATACTGGTCCATTTATTCAGCAGCACGTACTCTTTCCCATAGTCGTCGCCTTACGATGTAGGGTATCTAAAATCGCTGTTCGCAGTCCTTGTGTGCTGTCCCGTGCTCGCCACCACAGAGTGTGCACGTTGGGGTGCACTGGTGGGAGTTGTCTGGTTTGATTATCCCACATCCACGGCATATGGGATTACCGGGAGCTGGGGCAAACGTCTGCTGGGTGTTCTAAGCGACCACATTCGTAGAATATGTCGACTTGCTTACGGTAGCGCGAGCATCGCACTAGAGTTGGGCCATATCGCACAAAGTTAGGTACTTTGAATCCATCGAGCGCAATCATGACAGCAGTGGTGTTGCCGATGCGTTTGGTTGCCAGAGCCAAGGGATTGCGTTCGTTCACGATCTTGGAGTCTATAGTGGAAGGGCCATCGTGAGCGGGATCCCTCGAATCACTGCTTTGCAGGTGGTGTGGGGTGCAGCCTCGTATGCGCTGATGTCGTTGACTAAGTATGTTCGTTGACCTTAATTTGTGCTTGATGCGTACGTATCTGTCAGCGTGTTCTCTCTTCGGCGTACTAGCCACGGCGATGTTTTGCTGCAGATTGGGACAGATTGTGTCCAGATTGGGACAGACGTTGATCTTCTGCTGTGAGACCAGCAGCAAGGATGATGGCATTGGCCACGACAGTGGGACTGGTCCTGGCAATGTCGAGGCCTCCTTTGCATCTGATTATAATCTTCAAGTCTTCTGCCGACAGTTGTGGCATCCTGCTGGCGCGAATAATTCTTGCCCTAACGTCCCCGCGTCCCGAAGGCGCCACATCGTTGCTGCTCGTCGTAGCACCTGGTACATTAGGGCTGTAGTTAGGCTCGATGTACTGTTTCCCGTCTAGAGCTAGCATGTTGCCACCCCAAGCCTTCGGAAACTCGTTGGGGGATAAATCTCCAATCACTTAATATTCCATCATCAGATGTAAGCGAAGAATGGCGTTTCCGCCCTCACGCGCGTCCGCAAGTGCGCAGGCGTAGGTACGCCGGAGCACGTCCACATGTGCGTCCGCCGTGCACTCGTAAAGCCTGATTCACATGCAAGCTATTTCGCTCCAAGAGCGGAGCGGTAGCCGCCGTGCGAGTTCAAAACGGGTTTCTACAGCGGTGACTGAACGCCCTTGTGAATATCGCCATAGTTGGAAAAATTCGCTCGTGGAAGAAGCGACAGAGCGACCAGTGACGCCGTTTGACACGTGCCCTCTTGTTCGGAACGAGCGCAGCACCCCCCTTTAAGGCCTTGTTCTTTTTAAATGCGAAGCATTTCTTAGCGAACTTTGGCGACATTGAGCGTATCTATCTGTCCAGCCGCCTACGACTTTTCGCTGTGCTGGCCGTTTGGATAATGTTATCGATACCAAACTTGGTATGGCATAACATGAATATATGACGAGCATATTTACTAGTCATAACACGAAAATCATGACATGTATGTCATGAATGTCACTATTTACATGGCATGGTCTTGCTGCTCTTGGGGTAGTTTCATCCACATGACATGTTTCAAAACTGGTATGGTATGACATGATTGCATGGCGAACACAAGCGAATTATCCTAACATGAAAATCATGACATGCTTGTCATGTAACCACATGGCTACATGTCATGCTCATGAGGCGCTCTCGGCCATTTCGCTAGCTTCATTTATACGAAATTTGTATTACGCGACGTGAATGAATGACCAAGGTATGAGACTGGTACAAACATGATAAACATGAGATGCGTGTCATGTAACAACATGACTACATGCTGCGCTCATGATACGCTCACGGCCATTTCGCTAGCTTCACATATACTAAATTCGGTATTACGTGATGCGAACGGACGACATACATAAATGACACATCCAAACATGAGAATTACGACATGCGTGTCGTGTAACAACAATACTACATGCCACACTCATGATGCGCTCGCGGCCGTTTCGCTAGCTTCACATATATACCAAACTTGGTATTACGTGATGTTAATGGACGATGAAGGTATGTGACTGGCGCAAACATGACAATCATGAAATGCGTGTCTATGCCTATATGCCACCAACATGCCTATATGCCACAGTCAAGGCGCCAATACAATTCGACGTAACCCGGCGCGGGTGCGCGCCTGCGTTCGTTTCGTCGCGTCACGCCGGCGTTGCCACGCCAGGCGCCGGTCCTGCCATATACTCACCGGCGCGCGCTGCGTTGGTTTGACGCATGCGTGTTTCAGCGTGTCCGGCATCCCTCCGTCTCGAAAAGAGGCAGATGCTGTGCTGTCTGGGTAACGCATTGGCGCGAAGTACAGCATGTCGCATGTAGCGCCGGTTGCCATCGGGCCGCACCGTTGGATGCTGGTCGCACTTGGCGTCAGACTAAAGGGCGCTCACGTTTGGCTAACGTAGCGTCGCTGTGCCCAGCGCGCGCGTGCGTCAACGTTACGTTGGAGTATATTGGGCCCTTCATGGTGCACTCGAGGTTGTTTTGCTAGCTCCACATATACCAATTTTGGTGTTATGGGACGTCAATGAATGACTAAGGTATATGATTGGTGCAAACATAATAATCATGGGACGCGTGTCATGTAAGAACATGACAACATGCCAGGTCGCGGGTTCGATTCCCGGCTGCGGCGGCTGCATTTCCGATGGAGGCGGAAATGTTGAAGTCCCGTGTACTCAGATTTGGGTGCAGGTTAAAGAACCCCAGATGGTCAAAATTTCCGGAGCCCTCCACTACGGCGTCTCTCATAATCAAGTGGTGGTTTTGGGACGTTAAACCCCACAAATCAATCAATGACAACATACCAGGCTCATAGCGTGCTCGTGGCCGTTTTGCTGGCTCCACATATACTAAATTTGGCATCACGTGATGTGAATAGATGACGAAGGTAAACAACACATCCAAACGTGATAATAATGACACGGAAGTCATGTACGGCCTAACTTTCTTCCACCCATAACGTCGTGGTGATTAGAAAGTGCCATATCAACCATCCCCATTCGTGTTTCGCATATGATTGGTTCCCACTGGATGTAAGATCTGTTCATTTTTTGTTTTCTTTTTTACACAATATTAATGAGAACTAACAATGACGCCAAGAGAAGTGTAGGGTATTTTATTGAAGTAATTGTGATGTAAATGTGAAATGGGAGAAGTGGACGAAAAGATATAACTTACCACCAGGAGGATCCGTACCTGCGACCTTCGAATAACGCATCCTATGCTCCATGCCACTCAGCAACGGTGGCGGTCATCACTCCGTCCTCATTATTATAGGGCATATCTGTGCATTTGAACATTGAAGCGCCAGTCAGCACCGTTGGCCCGCCGTTCAGATGGCCTGCCAAAAGCGTGATAATATCGAGTAACCAGCAAATACGCATTGCTCCCTTGCATGTGCCGTTCATAGTGGGGCGAGATTCAGTTTCATTCTTGCTTTATGCACACAATGTGGCTTAATTTATCACCACTACGGCTCCTCTCAGACATAACGCCATGAATCGCTCTTATTCTACGCATACGCGCTCCTCGCATCGTTCCAGCGTCTTGTGTAACTCTGTTTGAACTAAACCGTTCTGCCACCGGCTCCGACTCTGTGCGGCACGCTTTAAATAGAAACAATGTACTATCATCTCTTTCCTTGACTGCCGCGCGCACCAAATCACTGTATTTCAGAGCGTCAGAGTGACAAAGTCTCATAACTTTGCACCAGCACTCTATGTAATCTAATGAGGCGCTGAGCCACCCCGATGCGGTTCGCCAGCGCGTTGGTGCTTCAGTAACGGTGCGATGTGGGTTATAATGGTGGAGGCCATGCTTACACGCGCTCATTCAGCCTGCAGTCGGCGCAACGTGGATTTCATTGGAGCGGCGATGCCTACTAATCTGTAAAGCCCATGCTCGGGCGAGTGTCCCGCTTAGTTATCCTAACCATCTGGCTTTCCCGCTGTACATATGTCTCGTGCTGCAGTGCGTACTCTCGCAATTTATAATGAACTGCCTCTGTGTGTGTGTGTGTGTGTGTGTGTGTGTGTGTGTGTGTGTGCGCGCGCGTGTGTGTGTGTGTGTGTGTGTGTGTGTGTGTGTGCGTGCGTGTGTGTGTGTGCGTGCGTGCGTTTGTGTGTGTGTGTGTGTGTGTGTGTGTGTGTGTGTGTGTGTGTGTGTGTGTGTGCGCGTGTGCGTGTGAAATTCAACCGACCATAATACTAGGAAAGTAGGGAAAGTTATTAGACCTTATTGTGACTAAAACTTCGAAGCAAGAAAGGTGGATGAAAAGATAGCTTCCCGAGGGCAGTAACCGAACCTGCGACCTTCGAATAACGCTTTCGATACTCTACCAACTGAGCTACCACGGCCGCTTCTCAACGCGCACGACGTGGTAGCATTTCTCCTTTCAAGCTTCTCCCTGTTAGCGCCGTTTTCAGGCGCAACCGCTAGATGGCGAACGCTCAGCCGGAGTTGCTAATATGTGAAAGAAAGCCTTTGATTTTTGTATGGCGCCACCCCTACATGCGTGTCAGTCAGTGCGTCAGTTCATTACTGACAATGTTATCGTTTCTTTCTCTTCTCTCCTCTCTCTCATCTTTATATTTCTCTTTCCCCGTTCCCCAGCGTAGGGCAGCGAACCGGCTCCGTGTATGGTTAACTTCCTTCTCTCTTGGTATTCCTTCCTTCCTTCGTTTACCACGTGGGCTATTTTGTGCGTGTGGAGAACCCAGCGCCGCCCTCATGAACTGTGTCGCTGACCGGTTGAGTTTGTTTGCTTAGAATGGGACAAAAAATTTCTTCCTTACCCCTTGGAACCACGCCAGCTTTTTTTCCTGAAAAATAAATGTAATGAGATGCCCACGTTCTGCACGGTATCGCGTTACAATCGATACATCGCAAAAGTATTTCACTATACTGAGATACAAATACATTTTTCAAATGTATATTGAGAGAAAAATACAGATACCCAAAACCATCTCTGAGATACTATCGCGATACTGCCAAGCCATGGCCATGCGTGGCGGGCGTGGACAGCTATATCGCGATGTATTCAGCGTGTGCCAAAGTGATGGCTCGACCATTCGCTGTTCATGGCGGTCCGCTCTCTAGTTCGTATGTCCGGTCGCCATCCAGTGATTATTCTCTGGTCGGACCAGTGGACGGACGCTTATCTTGCAAGAAAGAGTGAGTATCTCGCCATGCTGCTGTTCGGTGAGAAGTTACCCGTCTTTTGGTGTACCCAAAGCAATTTATTAACGCTTCGCAGCCGCCTTTGAACGTTAAAGCTTCCTTGTTCTTTTTTGTACGGCAGCCGATCCAAAAAGAAGCCCAGTTTTTGCCCACCTTTGGAGCTGAGTGTGCTGTATGCTTAATAAATACAAGCAGTCAGGTCGGGAAGTAGTATTCACATCTTCACCACCTCTTTTCTTGGTCATGCATACCTGCAGGTGGCCTGCTTCCGAACTAAAACGTTCATGTGGTTTCAGTAATCTCATAACGTTAGTTACCCTTTTGCGGAAATATAAGAATAATATATAAAAACCTATTGCAAAAATATACATAATGTCATATGGATTCTGTAAGGAAGCGTGAAATTATTAGAATGGCAAGCGGAACGTTTCAATTGAGATTTGTGGAGCTTTATTTCTATCGGAGAAAAGTCGCGTGGTCTAAGATTTAAAATGGATTCCGGTGTTTCATTTGCCGGCCCACCAACAGATTGGCCGGCGCACGTCATAGGGGGTACTTTGGATCGACCTTGACTGCCCGGGCTTCACGCAACGTTCACACAAGTCTAAGTACACGGAGTTCTCTGTTTTGCACCATTGAAGTGCAGCCTCCGTGCACATGAAATGGATTCAAACCCATATCTTCGTGCTTGTAGAGCAACTCGTACAGCACCACAACCGTCAAAATAGAGCGAGTAATGACACTTTTTGTTTACACCGGATATTGATTATCTTACGAACATTATTTGCACGGCCACTATGTACTTATGCAATCGCTTATCAACTTAGACATCATTCGATAATCATTGTATATAAGTTTGAACGTCTGTTTTTTTATGTGACAATGCTTCATATGTAGCGGGAGAAAAAAATACGTAGAAAAGAGTTGCGAAATCGCTCAAGTTCGTCAATTATCTGAGAAAGCCATGCTGTTATCAACTTTTAGTCACAGCCATAAATACAGAAAGCCCTGCATTCAACTAAGGAAGCACAAAGAAAAACTACCACTTTAGAGACGTATACCATTGTTCTTAACAGAGGTAAAGTCCGAGCGAATGCCTGTCTATGTACACTGTTGGGAACAGTAATACATCACTTTGGCAATTGAGCCAATATTTTCTTCCACAGAGACGAAAAACGAATCTGGCTAACATAGAGTTTTCCAGTGCTTATGTTGTTACGTTGTCTAAGAGAAAGCCTATTTTCGTGGTAATGTACAAAGCTCGGCTTTCTTAGCTGATTAGCAAAAAGAAAGCAAGGGGTGCGAATTGTAATCTCTAGGAGATAGAAGGAGCTGTACAATTGGGATGCAGCATCTAAAACAGCTATAGAACTTAACTGATTAAGAAGCAAAATGCACGCAAAATGCAAGGCAATCGAAGTCATTATAACCACTTCAATGACGTAGTGAAGACAGCAAAAAAACTCCTACTTGGACCAGTTTATCATTCACAGGCGGGGCGCCACGATTTTCTAGTTACTCCGAAAAAGAGTGGCAATGGTGGAAGGGAGGAGGCGGGAATTTTAGGGGGACAGAGGGGGGAGGGGAAGGTGGTGGAAGTGCGTTCACCCTTCCTCCTTTATTCAACTCGCTGGCCCCTGATAGTTCGCAGGTAACTTATCCATCCTCAACGGCAAGTAGATTGGAACAAGCTCGCTGAACGTTTCTGTGTATAAACACAGATGAGGTTAGAAAGGTGATACGTAGTTATCGCTCGCGGAAAAGAGGCATGGAAAAGGGGCTAGTTCGTAAAACACGGAAAACATAAAAACTACACTTGGAAACAAGACACAGGAAGAAAGAAGTGTACGGAACCAGCGCAGTCCCGTACACTTCTTTCTTCCTCTGACTTGTAGGCGTAGTTTTGCGTTTCCTGTTTCCTTTGCTGTAGGCGTAGTGTGATGCTTTCACGAGCACCATAATATGGACTGCTCAAAGTTGGGGCATGTGTATTCATTGTCGCTCTATTCTCGGTTAAAATGCACGCTGTGTACCGGTGCTACCCTTGCGAGAACTACTGGAACGTGTGGATTCGGTGCGAATGCGCGCGGCGTACACGTTTGCTCAACCAATCGCTATGCACACGCTCTCGCGTGCAGCTCCCACCATTTTGCAGCACGTGTTGTGAGTATGCGACTTAATAATCGCCGCCAGTCGAAACGTTTGCTTATTAATCTTTCACATTCTTTTTCCGCGTTACCATTGCATGATCTCACATTATGACCAGTAAGTTTTCTGTTCGCACAATATCAACGTGTATTCGGACAAACGTAATACGAGCGACACATAAATAGTGGCCAGTTAGAAGAACGGAACGGATACCATGCATATTGAAGGAAAAGAAGCTGAGCCCAACAGAAGGTTGGCAGGAAAATCAAGAAGTTGTTGGCAATGACATAAAGTCAGCTGGCACAAGATAGGTAATAATGAACACTAAGAGAGGCCTATATAGCGCATAAAAAATGGGCTGTTCATAATGATGTTGCTCGACAATATTATAACACTCAAGTTTTCAATATCATTCCCAGCCGATTTTGAGTAGTGGACGCATGCTGTTATGCGTTTCAACTGCTGAGGTGATAAAAAAAAACGGCAGCATATCCACGCAGTGAATGATGGAGAGTGGGGCGGAGCATTCGTCTGTTCATTCGTTCTTGCTTCCGTCCATCTATGCGTCCGTCTGTGTGACCGTCTATGCGTTCATCCGCCCGTCTGTTCGTGCGTCCGTCCCTGCGTTCGTCCATGCATCCGCCCCTGCATCCGTTCATGCGTCCATCCATGAATCTGTCTGCGTGTCCGTTCGTCCATCTATTCAACACTCCAAGTACCACCATCTCGCATCTTTTCATCATATATTCCCCATATAGAAGCACCGCCATCCAGCGGACATCCCAAGGACTAAACGAGAGGCGGCACACGCACACTTTTTTACGGCTTGCGCTTCGGGTCTACTTCCTACCTTTAACTACCTCGAGTTCATGGTATATACTAGTTCACTGTATTCATGGCACTGCGGCCCAACGCTCACTAAACCTTTCTAAAACCAAGGATGTTACGCTCAGCTAGTATAACGTAGCAACCTTTTCCTGTCAGATAGTGCTCAATATACATGCCAATGGCTGCTAATGGAAAATGAGAGACAGGAAATTTTGGATTTTACTTTCTTACCGCTTGCGCTTCGTATCTACTTCCCACCTTTAAACACCTCGAGTTCATGCGACGTGTGTTGTCACGGCAAGCGCAGCCTTCAGAGCCTAGAAACGAGGTAGCTCGATGTTTGATATAACTCCCCTCTCTCATTATGGCAACTACGTTTGTCGGCGTTTTGGTTTCGGTTTCGTCGGCAAGATAGAACGGATTTCAAAGGTGTCTCATCCTGTTTTACTTTCGTGACTACATTTTATTGAAGCTACGTCAAGGAGGCAGAAATTAACAGGTTTTTGCAAATGCGCTCGGAAAGCAGGAAAAATCGAAAGTGCACTGCCCGGCCACAGTCTGGTTGTCTGCCCCATTCTGTCGAAGCAGCATTCTTCAAGATGAATAGAACATATGTGGTCACCGTCTGTAGCACTCCAACTATTTCTTCGAACAGCACGTTCCCAGGCAGAACGCAGCGCATTGTCTTCAGGAAACCTATAACACGCATAATCACGGAATGGAATATTGTTCTCGACGTTTGCGAATTTCTCGATAAACATGCACCAAATTCGATATTCTCTCGCCAAAAAAATATTCATGCACGCCGTCAGTCTTGCCTTGTAAGACAACTCCAGAAAACTTGGAATTCAAAGGGCATTCAGATGTCCTACTCGTTCCAATGTTTGATACGTGCAGCCACATACCGCAAGTCCTTCGTTCATAAACTTAAAACTCAGAGACAACGTCGTGTCAGCTTCAAGTTACCTTCCATTCAGCTATACGCATGCATTATACGCATGCGCACATTTGATATTGTTTCTAATTTAACAAAATACGCGAAAAAACAGGTGATCGTCAGCGAACGAAGCAAGAATACTTACGCGTGAAAAGTGATCCATGGCGTCTTCTTGATGCGATTTGTGCAGTCATAAGTGACGCACGAAGTCACCATGGCCTTGTAAAATCTTTAACTGCTTTAGAAAAGCATGTCACAGTCTCCAAAGGCCACTGCAAGGGCGGAGCTACGAAGCGCACGTTGTCGTCTGCTGCCGAGTCTTTCCTTTTCCAATATCGAATAACTCTGGCGTCACTTATCGGGGCGTACCTCCAACTCTAGTGGAGATCAGTGGTACCTCCACTCCAGAAGGCATAGCATAGAACATAGAACCTCCTTGGACGTCATATTCGTGAAGCCGCCGCATCGCTAACACCCGCACTACCACCTCGCGGAAAAGCAGATAAACACTTCGCGATTTCCGGCGAGCAACCTTCGAAGCGGCGCCGGCTGAGTGGTAGGTGTTCTCTGCCGGCAGCGAGTCAATGCACGAGTGCTGCTTCTTTTGCGTGTTTTGGAAAAGCTGTGCGATGCCCAGCTGTATTGTATACTCGGTGCGAATTGCGTGCACCGCCTGATGTACTTGGTGGCACTTTTCACGTATGTTCGCTTCGCTGTTGATCAATGATGCACGGTATTTGCTTTTGGAGCTCTCAGATGTATGCTACGTTGGTTCTTACTCATTGTGTCAACTGAGCTAAAACACACGCGAAATTTCGTTTGTAGTGTTGTAGGCATCGTGTGGCGTTTTTAGAAGTTGTGTCGTTCATACGGAAGGACAATAAACTTTTCTTGTTATCGGACTAAATGTGTATGTATTGTACGGTGTGCGCTCGCTGCGTGATGGTTTTGTGCGCGTGCCCTGGAATTACACACTTTGCGTGCACGATCGCGTATACAATACAGCAGTGCCTTCTTACCGACGTGAAGTACATCAAGTAAGAAGGCACCACTGTGGCTGCTGGCACCACAAAGCTGGCGTTGCACGGAATAGCTGCGAAGCAAGCTCTCAAAATCGTGCATTGGCTCACTGACACTATATACGAGCAAAGAACTGCTAATTGGCCCGAAGATAGGGAAATCTGGCTAAGAGTGAGAGAGAGAGAAGGTCTTATGGCGAGTAGGACGCGTAAGTCACTGGCGGGTGAGTTCGAATACGATGATGCAGGGGCTGAATGATTTTGATTACGACACGTACCGGTTCTTTCTGTGCTGTTGCACAAAAACATTCCACGAAATATTTCAACACGCCACGCTCGGGCCTGCCACGTACGAACAGTTTCGAAAAGGTGCGCTCGCAACATTTTACTGCATGCAAACCATACAATACGCGTTAAGTTTACGCTGGGGCTGTAAGTCCGCGCAGAAGCGAACCAGCGCTGAGAGCACGCCGCGGAGCGTCTGCTGTTTTGTTTGCCCCACGGAGGAAGTGGTTTGCCCTATACTGGTTCGTTTGCCCCGTAAATTTGACGTCACTTCCGCCAAACTTTTCGCAGTGCATTGGGATAGGATTTGGCCTCTCCCTCAGTTTTTCCTTCCTCCTTGCTTCTACTAGTGCACTGTAGCCGAATCACCACATTTCGATCTCTACATAGAGTTTCATGCAATAATTTTATGAAACTCTAGGGATCTCTAGTCGGATCGGACTGCGAAGTGTGTGTCTCGCATACGGCCTAAATCGCAGAAATCGCTGTCGGCGTTGCTGGTTGGCTATTAACTCATTGTTGTTGACGTAAACTAAGTGTGACCGACAGAATTTGGCAGAGCTGGTGTTAGTATTTTGTGAGTTTCACTATTCTTGTTACGTTACACCTATGGTGAAAAAGCACTATAAAGCCACTTCTTCGATACCGAAACCGGAAGTGATTTTTTAAGGTAGTGGCATCGCGCTAATGATCAGTTTACAATATTAACATGAAGAAAGTGTATTCCTTTCTCTATGAAGAGAACGTATTTTCCTTCCTCCATGTAAAGGAAGTTTATTCATCCCTCCATAATTACCAAGCTCTACGACGCTGTTTTTAGGGTTCTCGGCAGCCATATTTTTATTTAGAAGAGCAAACTCAAGGTATCTAAACTACTGTAAGTATTACTTAAAAATTTCTACTGCGCTTATAACCAAAGTTATACACAATGTTTCTATTTCTTTTAAAATTTAGTTTTTGTAATGACAGTATTAAAAAATAACGTCTTATACAAAGAGTTTGCTTTTGCTGTCAGTATAAGTATTTATTTTTTAAAGGAATGTTTTTAACTAAAATTGCTGCATGGCATCTCAAGCAAAGCTGTCTCTTTGTGTCATAAACTTTAAGCACACCTACTATAGTGTGACCACGTTTCAGGGCAGTTCAGTCACTTTAATTCAGCCCTGCTTATAGCATATATTGTAATTTTACGAATAAGTTAGTCAGTAGTGACTACTTCGTAGACAGAAACATGATTTCCTTTTCTTTGGCAGTTTCAAAAACACGCTTTTTGGTTTCGGTTTCGTTTTTTGTGGTTGCCAGGTTGACGTTTTGAATTACGTGACGTGGCTTGTGGCGCTGAAGTAGCGCTTTTCAAATGCGTCGACATGGCGGACTCGCTTGAAAGTAGGAAATTTCCTCCGGGGTGTTTATAGGCGTGATCGCATGCTTACCACGTAGTTAGAGGTGACCGATTTTACTCGGAATAGACGAAGCGGCCTTTGTTGATTGCATTCGTCGTCTTCTCGACGTATTTGGCTCGCTATTCCCGTAGCGAAAAATAAATACTGATTGTGTAAGCCTAATCGCAGTCCCGCTGCAGGCATTTTGAATTCGCCTCTGGAACATTTTGAAAATTTGGCGGAAAAAATTGCTTGTCGAATGTGAGCACCACTGCTGGTGCGTGGCGCTTCGCGGTGTGTTTGTATCTACTTTTCCCCTTCTCGTTTCAGGTGAATCGGCGGCAGCGCTTCTCAGCATGAAAGATGGTACGTAGTTGAAATGTTTTGTATACGACGCCAAGCACGCAGCGTTAGCCATGTAGCCCGCCCCGTGAGCGCGCGACATTTGGAAAAAAAAGAGAATATGCGGGGAACGTGTGCCGTGAAAAGCGACGTGCCTGCGGTGATTTTGAGTTAAATTAACAATCCTTTTTCTCTCCTCAGCCACTCTGAACAACAATACGCAAAAGCAACTGGCGGTGATGTCCCGGGTGAGTCGGTTTCATGTGTGACCTTATTCAGACGTAACCCCGCGCTGCAATATGTTCCGTGCCTGATGTGTGGAACTGCGCGCGTCCTGTTGAGCTTGCCCACTGATGCCGCATCGTATCTTGCAGCCATCTCGTATAAGGAAGCGAAATAAGAGGATATTCAATGACTTCGAGGATACATCATACACGCTATCGAGGTCTTCGGCGCGGAAATCTGCTCGCACTGCTTCCCCGGTGAGTGTGCTTTCGCTTATCGACTTCTCCCGCTTTCGGTTTCGAATGGAAAATCTTGCCGTCCCTCGATGAACATCTTATTTCATTTTCGCCCGCATTTTCCGTTTCTAAGGTTTCGCAGAAAACTGACGATCCCGAATGGACGCCGGACAAGCGAACGAGTAGCCGCAGCGTTAAAAAGGAGCCTGTATGTATTCATCTTTAAACATTTCTTAACTTCTATGTTAGCACGACTATCTGCGCCTGAATCATGCATACATTGTTTTCAATACAGCAGTAGCCATGTGTACGCGTTGGTAAAAGTATTTAAAGGCCAGACTGTAGTGGGTTTGTCATTTCTACATCTTTACTTCTAAACGGTGATTTGCCTACATGTATAGAATGGCTAATATGTAAGTGAAAAATTAGCATGGTTACATAGGTTACATTTGGTACAAACATTCCTATTTATGCATGACATAAACAGCTCAATGGAAGCTATGCAAAGTCCAGAAGCTAAGTTAGATACTCCTTAAAGCAAGCTTCTGTAATAGAAAAAAGCTGTGAAAATAACCTGTCCCGTGAGAGCCCGTCATCGCACTTCAATCCAAATGCTTAACAAGGAGCGTTTCTGTGCGAGTTAACTGGCTTCATTTTTCAGAACAAAAAACGTGGGACATAGTTTGACATTTTTACATTTCAAGTTTGCAGTTTGCTCGCAGCAGTTGCAACTTCCAGATCTCATAGCCTTCTGTTGTGTTAGTATGTTGCCCTATAAAATTACCTTTATACTTTGTAATGTGCAGTGTTATACGTGAAGGTAAAGTTCCGAACCAGTTCATGGGCGTATTCGTTTGCATTCACTTTTGTACATTACTCTGTTACTTTGGCTTTCACTTGTTCCTTTTGTCACCCTGTATTAACCATGAAAATGTTTATGGAGTTTTTCATCTCAAGCCTCCATCTCCCCTTCCTGCAGTTACTGTATGAACTATATAGTACTCAAGTCTTAGATTAACTGAATGTGGTGACACCGGCACAGTTGCAAACAGCCTACCGTGACTTGATCGTTTTACTTTGCCACTTGATAGAGTTTTCATTTTCTGTGCTTTCACATTAGCGGAACATATACAGTCATAAGAATGTTACATCAACCATAAGTGTAAGATGCAGCTGCAAAAGAAAATTTCTGATGGAATGGCTTCTTATGACTTGAATGTGGCTTAAGGCTGTAATGTGCCAGATGTAAAATGAAACGCTGAAACATATTACAAGCGGTGTAAATAGGGAGGCTTTTATAAAGACTTACACATCATGAAAATGAACTTCCAATTGAGCAGAGCCTATCAAGAGCGCTGTTTGAAAAGTGAGATGCTCGCACGCACTTACACTACAGGTTAGTTACGGAACCGCTTCATGCATTTGCAAACATGGAAGTTCACTTTTGCCATTTTGGACTGCCTGAGCTTCATCAGACACTTTTAGTGAAACATTCGATTGGTTGCTGGGGTTTCGTTTGCCCTAATCCGTGTTTATTTATGTAACAAAATAACAGAATATGGAGGGGACTGGAAGTTGAGTCCCATACACCATACATGGTGGTCAGGGTGCCACATTGATTTCTTCGGTTTAAGTGCACATTAAGGGACCATTGGTGCTCAAAATCGGTCTAGAGGGCCCCACTGTTGTGGCCCTCATAATCATATCATGGTTTCGGCATGTGAAACTCCAGGAATTCATTCATTTAACAATATCACAAGTAGATAAAGTGTGTTCTCCAGTATACAGCAGGCGTCACTTTCGAAACTGTCAGTGTTCAGACAGGAGACCAAAAAGTAGTGCCTTGAACATAGTCAAGAAAAATTGCCAAGCCCTGTTTCTTGTGATTTTAGGCAACTGTGAGATCTCTTACATAACGTAGCAGAACATAAATACTGGGTGGAAAATGTAGCAGACGTGAATATATTAACCACTGAATGGGGGCAGAGCAACACCACTCTGCGTCTGCATCCAGCAGTCATGGTGCATTGCTCGCATGTGAGTGTAAAAATAGTATGTCACATGCTAGAATCACAAAAGGGCACTATGCCCTGATCCGAGTTGGGAGAAGCCCTGCCGTGTTAACCAAAATGCAATGATCGATTGTCTGTGTAGCAAAAATAAAAATTGTCCTGCTGCTCATTAGTCGAGTCAAATGTAACGGGCTTTCTGGTTCATGGTTTAGTCAGGAGTGCGTGTCCCTTAGTGCAGGCTTATGTTCATCCTACTTCCTTTTTAATTAACTGTTCAGTGTTCAGTAGTTACTCTGTAGCCTGCATTGCTCAGCAAAAATAACACGAATGCATTTAGTGAAACCTCTATGACTGCATTGTTTGTGCAGCTTTCATAAAATGTGCTCTTGGGTGAGCTAATTAATTATGCTAAAGGAATCGGCTTATTAAGCCTACTTGTGCATGTTTTATATTTCATAGTAAGTGTGAATTATAGCATCAAAACCTTACTGGGGCCTCGTGAACTAAGCTTGCTACTGCATTTATCAAACTGAGCAGGTGCAGATACCCAGCAGGTGTTTCAGACTCAATCTGTATGTCCTAACTGCTTCAGGCAACAGCAAGCAATGAATATCGCACAGTTTTGCACATTGCAGCCTAGCATGCTGTGTTTCGGTCTTGCCTATAGTGGTTTCTTGTCACAAAAGTTAAAGCAGATCTAATAAAATTGAAGAACTAAAGATCAATTCCATTTTTGCTGTTGTCATAAGTTTATATTCAGTTGCAGGTTATTTCTTCCCCTTCGAATTTCTTTCAATAAACTGCCGAGTCGTTTGGATGTTTCGAAGTTTCTTGTATGTGTCAAATGTTGGTCAGCATCAGGCCATAAAAGAAATACTATGGGGTCAGCATATACAGTTCAGCCCCTTTATAAAAGGCATGTTTCGGGCAGAAATGCTTGTCGTTTATATGAGATGTCTCTTATAAGCAGGGTACAGCATTTGTATTTTCTTATCAACCCGTATTTCATTGTAGGCACAGTGGTGCCATATACCCATTTGTTTCATATAAGTGTGTCTTATGATGGAATTCAACTTTGGTGCACTTGCGCCACAAAAATAGATTGAAAAAAGTGAGGCTGCAATCTCTTTTCCCAACTTATTCATGCGAGTCATAGAAAACTGCTTCGATTAAACCTGTTCGTAGCTTATTTTCTTTTTTCTGTCAAGATTGTTGTGGAAAACTGGCTCTATTTGACTGGGAATTTGGCTAAGTGAGAACACCAACAAAAAAATTTTATGGAGCCATTTCAGTAGCCGGCCCAAACATGAAAAAACGCCAGGCCTGCGCGGTATAGGCGCAGCACAGTCACAGCGAAAGCTAGAAGAGTGGCCTTTCAGAGCCTTTTCAAAACACTGATTGGGTAACTACTGCAAGCACACTAGCTTAGTACCCACTAGGGCAATAATAATAAATTTTTGGGTAGTAGGCCGGCATTCGCTATGCTATTTTTCATCATTCTTCTGAGAAGCGTGGTATCCGCCAAACACTTGCAAGGAATTTTGTGCCAATTGTCCATGCAGTGGCTGACGACAATGAGGAATGATGGCTGAAGTGGGTATGCACCACAGTTAATAGGGGAACAAGAACAAGCTTTTGTGATGGTTTGGAGCATTAGACGGCGCACTCATTACGCTATTGGCATTGCGCGATGGCCGGGTGTTCTTTCGCTGTTGTAAAACGCTTTATAAGTCGCATAAACGCGATTGCTTTGCCGACATCAAGCCTGCCTAAGGCAAGTTTTTGACTAGTCACAAGCTCTGGTGTAGCTCAGTGGTAGAATACTGGGCAGGCAACCAGGGGACCCTGGTTCAAGCCCCGCTGTATCATTAGTGCAATTTTTTTTTTCTAATTTCGCGTGATGCGGGTACGGACACCGGTGGTGGACAACAACAACTGTGCGTGACCCAAAAAGTGATCTCATAACAGCGTTCGCTGTAAAAGTATTGGGGTCGGGAAAACTGGCCATAGTAAGGATGAAAAAGTAAAAACATACACATAAAAAGCATAGTTGTAGACCAAACGCATCCAGTCAGTAAGTATAATGTTACACACAAAAGAGATGGACACAAGAAGACACGATGTACTATACAGGGCTCGTATGACTTGGGAGACCAACAATGCGCCCTGTATGTAACATGGTCTTTTCTTGTGTCAGCGTCTTTTGTGCTCAACATTATACCCACTAATGGCAAACCAACAGGTCCAAATAGCACCTTTCAAGAAATACTCAGTCACAAGATTTGGCACATTCAAACATCGTAATATAACACAAGGGTGCCGAAAATTGCACAAAAAAAGAGACGTTGAGTGCTAATTGTGTAAAAGAAACAACAGTACTTCGGAGTGTGTGCTATGTAGCAGCCAGTTACATTTGCCAGGATGGTTCGTTAAAACACCTTGTAAGATGTCGTCCAGTACCCTCAAGACTCTTCTTTGTTGTCTCGAGTATGTGCCCCACAACCTAAGCTTGACTAGTGATGATGAGTATGTACAGATGAAAAGATGGGACGCATAAACAATGCTCACACTTATTGTCAGGATTAATATCAATAAAAGAAAAAAAATTTGCTTTGTCACTTGTGAATTGGGCATTTATCAAAAGTGTGGCCAGAAAGAATTGCCTAAGCAATGGGATACTCACTGAATGGTTGCATTACATGGATGGTACTTCCTCACTTCTTCAGCCAGCCTCTCTCTCTCTCTCTCTCTCTCTCTCTCTCTCTCTATATATATATATATATATATATATATATATATATATATGCACACATGCAAAAACACACTCGCACACACGTGTGTGTGTGTGTGTGTGTGTTTTTTAGAGTCAAGAAGGTACTCTACTATGGGACAGGAATAAGCTGTCCAGATGTATTCTGCTACTGTAATTATTACTCACGAGAGTGCAGTGATAGAGCTATTTTGAACCACCTTTGTTGCTCAAGTTTCTACTGAGGCTTTTTCCTAAATATTTTGCCAGGAATTCTTGAAAGGGCAAATATCTGTAGGATCACCGGCATACCTCTTAGCCACTACATTTGTTTTAATGAATATCTTCTCCTACTAAAAGCTGAAACCAGAAATCTTGCATGTTTGTGCGTGAAATTGTGTCTTATGATTTTTTGATGCTCGTGTCAACTATGCTATGCAGGCCGGAGGAAAGGGGTACAAAAGAGGGTTTTGCATTTAAGAAGCGAACACCTCTCGCTGTGATAATAACCTGCCCTCTGCATTATAATTTGTCACACAAATAAGCAGGACGTTGAGGTGTTTTGTAAATATTCATTGCATTTTTCTTCCTGTTTTTCTTCTAAAGCCACCCCCTGTAGTAGTGCCGGACAAGCGAGTAATCCAGAAAGTGGGCATACGCCTTCGGAACCTGCTGAAGCTACCAAAAGCACACAGATGGGTCTGCTACGAGTGGTTCTACTCGAATATAGATCAGTAAGTTGCTGTTCTTGTACGCTGTCACACCATAGACTAAATAATAAGTGTACTTCGAAAGGGTGCTCTTTACAGTAGCGTTTGCAATATCTCTGGAACAATTTACAAACTTAATCTATGTGTTTTTCGAGTGCAGTTTTACGGCATGCAGGGTGTTGCGTCCAGGGTTTATGCTCGGTTTAGCATATTGGACATATCAGAATAGCCTAGAAAACTTATGGCAAATGTTTCTACGAGTCAACAACCCAGTCTTGTGTTGAGCTGCCAAGCGCAAACTTGCACATTCAGTTTGCCTCCACGACAGTGGCGATGAGGTCAAAATTCGATGATGATTTAGATGAGGTCAAAATTCGAATACGCGTGTGCATACTTACACTTACGTGTGCTACAAAGAATCTGTGAGCGCGAGGCTTTAGCCACTGAGCCACAGTGGAGCACCTCTACAAAGAACCTGGTCAATTTATTTTGAGTCCCTCTCCGTGGCGTGCTTCGTAATCCTATTGCGGTTTCTCAAAATGTAAAACCTCATACTTCCCGCAAAGTTGGCTGCTTTGGATTCTTACGTCTGGTAGATTGCTGTGCAGTGTTATCATTTATTTCTTGAAATCAGTGTCGTCATACTTAGATCTGGGACTGTACTACTAGCAAACTTTGCAATATGTCATGGGGGTGATGAACGATTTCAGGTATTAAATTTCAAGGCCCACTTAAGCGTCTAATTCAAACGGCTTCTGAGTGTTACAGGACCTTGATACTTGTCTAGTGTCATCCTTTCTTTCTTGGCTATTTCCGTACTGCATCTGCAGGGCATCGATAGCCTGCCAACGATGGTTTGAATTGCTGTTTCTGAGATATTCGGCACCATGATGATGATGATGATAGATTGTGGTTATGCCCTTTGTATCGAGTAGGCCACTCTCAAATGCCTTAACCAAAGAGAGAGAGAAAAAGAGAGAAGGAAAATGGAGTAAAAATTACTATATAGGATAGAGAGACAAGAAAAAAAAGGTAGGGGGGCAGATACACACGCACTCACAGACACAATAAGACGTTCGCCAGAGCGCATTCTTGGACACACTTGCCCGCTGTCGTAAATGAAAAGTACCATAGCTTTCTTCTTTGTGTAGTTTGTTCCTGAATGGCCTTGATTTTTCATCTGCTTCGAAGTTGTGTAATCATCTAAGTGGAATGCAAAAATGGCTGCTGGTGGATGCGGTGTGCACACGTGCACTTCTTATGACAGCAAATATGGGCATTCTGATGCGTTTGGGGCCGATTTTATCAATTTAACTATAAGCAACGGGTCTGAGGATGCTGCTCTTTGGTCATACAGCCAACTCGTTAATTCAAACTCGAAGGGACCTTGTTTTGTATGGATTATCAAGAAGTTTGAATTATCAGAAGCTCTCAGATAGATGACACCACTCATTATGATTAGGCATTCATTTTATCACATTTAAAAATGTTTTAAGTGTTTTTAAACAATGAACAGAAAGCACAGGAGTAAGGTCTACAAGTTTATTGGCTTTTACTGCTGATCAGACCTTTTAAAGTAATCATGAATTGCCAACTGCTTCTTTGATATAGGTATGTAACTTCAGCACAACCCTTTCTATACCAATTGAGAGGTATCACGGTTTAACACGCATGTGCTTCATTTAAAACATTTGTTTACAAGCAAAGCCTTTTTCCTTGAAGGCGTGAGGTACTTATTTTTCATTTTTGACTGTTAGGATTATATAAGCATGCACATTTTGTAATAGCAGTGGAAAAGCAGCAGATATTTTCTGGTATGGAACTGCAAAAAGTATGAATCAACTAGATGATGGAGTTTGAATTAAGAGGCTTTTAAATACACTGAAGGAATACAGGGCCAATAAAAAAATTGAATTATGTTTGAATGAACCGAAAGTATGAATTATCAAAATTTCAATTATCACGAGTCTACTGTACTTCAACTCCGAGAATGACGATGCAAACCAGCCCAGACGTCAGTCAGCTTCAGTTTCTGCTTCAGGCCATCTTGTTCTGCGTTTCAGCATCAGAAACTAAGAAATGCAAGTGTCACTGAAAACCAAGCAGGAAACAAGTTTACTGCAGGGCATGTGACATGACGCTATGCTGTATGTCAAGGAGCTGCTTTGCCACATGACACGCCCATTTGTAATGTTGCAGTAAAATGATTGTCGGGGAAATCATGTTCAATAGTAAGTTCAAACTTTTCAGTGATAGTGCCTATGAGACAGCTGTACATTTAGTATATCTCATGAGTATTCTTATGTTATTTTTTTTATTAGACAAAGGCATGTCTTTTAAACTGTGTTAAATTTTGTCCCACAATCTTAAATTCGGGTATTTATATTTTTCGCATAACACACATTTTGTTAGTGAAACCTGTCTCTGTGAAAAGTTCATTAATGAGACTTTTCATTTATGTATAAGACATCTGGTGTACTTCCTTCATCAAAAAAAATATATATATATACAGTAACCTATAAAAAACATATTTTCTCTGTGGTAGGAAAACTGTTAACATGCTATAAATATGTAATGAAGTCCCTGCAATTTCATAAAACTTGCATTCGTTTTTTCTGAGGGAAAGGGTCTTATCGAGTTTTTTTTATAAGTAGGCTGTCATATTCTTTCTGAATGTTCATTTGTTTGAAGCTTGTAATAATGAGGAAGACTATCCGAAGGTTCACTTAGGCCGTCATGCTAAATATGTGACTAAATCTCGTACTTTTTCTTTTTTTTTTTCAAAAGGCCACTTTTCTTGGGAGACAACGAGTTTTGCGGTTACCTGAAGCAGTCGTTTCCTTTGCTCAAGACAAGACGGCTGACGAGGGTTCAATGGTGCAAGATTCGTCGAATCATGGGCAAGCCTCGAAGGTAAGGCTTTAGCATTTGGACTACATTTTACACTCGAACCTCATCACAGCAAAGTTGCGTGTTACACAAAAATAAGTGTGTTATATCTGGAAATTTGTTATAAAGGTATATTTCTCACAGTATGTCAATTGCAAGTCCAGTCTTCATTTACTTTGTTATAACCAATGTTTCATTATATCTGGGTTCGTTATATCGAAGTCTGCCGTGTACTCAGATTTGGGTGCACGTTAAAGAACCCCAGGTGGTCAAAATTTCCGGAGCCCTCCACTACGGCGTCTCTCATAATCAAATGGTGGTTTTGGGACGTTAAACCCCACAAATCAATCAATATATCGAAGTCTGAGTGTATTTCTGTCTGCAGACAATGTCCCATTTGTCAAATGGCCTTGTACTTTGATGCAAATGGAGTTTTGATGCAAATGGAGCTTTGCATATGAATATTGATGCACAACTGGCCTGATGTGATGTGGCTTGTAATTAGTTCAAAAGTGTGGGGAGAGATTCAGATATCAGAGCCATGCCCTAATGAAGCTGTTGCATGTCAGGTGTAAGCACTGCTGGAAGGTCAAGATGCTGACAAGAATTTTAGAGGTGCTGGGGGAGCTTTACCATGAGTTTGTTTCATTGTGTTTAAAGTGACTTGTTGTTAGCAAGGGCAGCATCACAGATGAGCATATGGCCGCCCTGTAAAGCCTTGAAAACGCTCTAATAGGTATACTATGCAGAAGCAGATGCATGTAACCAACTTTTCAAAGCAATAAGTCGTTCTCTTAATGGACTAATATTTTTTGTAACTCCAAAATCAAGATGGGAGCCGACAAATAAAAACACCTAGTAGACAGCTGGTGGATGTTGTGACAAGAGGACCTGTCTTTGTCAAAAGTGCCTTGTCATCATTGGCATGCTGTTAGGTTCTCTTGTTTAAATGTCAGCCAGCCTATCTGATGCACTTCCACTGTTCATCCTACTTATCTTAATATTGTTTGAGTGATACAAGAAGTACAGCCGCGGTCACGTCTGTGTAGAGCACGCGAGCCATTGGTTTTTCCTCTTCAGGGCAATACGTTGAGGCATTAGCCGGCTCTGACTAGGCCAGCCTGACAACTGGGCCACACATGCTCTTAATACACTACTTCAGAGCCCGAAACTGCATCAAGGTTTCGTGCTGTACAGCAAAAACCAGCTGCTCTCGTGCTCTACTCAGACGTGGTCACAGCTGTACACTTACTATAAACTCCAAATACAGTTGAACTTCTATATATAGGCATGCTTCAAGCAGCAGCATGATGCAGGTAGCTTCTTTCTAATGTTTTGGTAAGAGCTCTCGAGGTTTATTCTCCGAGAGTCTCTATGAAGGACAAAGCCGTTTGTAACAACAAAACCGACAAAAAATGTTTAATACAAAAGCAAAAAGATGAAAATCCCCCACAAAACCGACACAATTGATAAAAGTTGACACGTGAATACTTTCTTAATTAGAAAAAAAACGCCAATTCAGTTAATACAGATAAACTACGCAGTCCGAATGAGGGTAAGCAGTGGATTGGTGAAAGATGGCAGTTCAGTCTCATCAAACTGAAGTGCTTGGCTTTTGGAGTCGACGGCGGTCAGTTGGTTACGACGAAGAAACGCTGGCTTGTGACAATGAGCGAATGCTGGCGGTGATGAGGAAACGCTGGCTGCTGGCGACACGTCAAGAAATCAGGGTTAACCTGGCCAGGCAGCTGGGCGCACAACTAGGGCCCATAGCCCGAGGGCTTTAGCTCGCCTGTCGGCACCAAAATCTGCAGGCCCTGGGCAGGAGTTCAGGACCGGATGGCTACGATCCCCTCGCGCGAGAACATGGCAGCAGGAGACCTTGGCCGATTGAAATCTTAGAAACTTGAGTCCGACACCCGGCAGCCCATCTTCAGCACCCAGTCCTGTGATGACCTTCCCGCCAACGTCCTCTTCGAACTCTCCTGCTCTCCCCTGGCTCAGAATCTGCTCTCCCGAAATCCACTCGTCGGCTTCCCATTAGAGATGGCGGGGTTGTCGCGTTAACCACTGATTGGTCCTTGAAATCTCTGTGTTTCTTTATCACTCGATGTCTTGGATATCTTCTTTTTTGTTTTATTGATGTCTCGCCGCACATCCTCTTACTCTCGTTCTTTACATCTTCACCATCCTCATCTTGTGCCCCGGCTACCATTCGTGCGTGCTCTTCATTATTTTCCTGTTGCTCACTTTTCCTAGGCGCGAACTTTAAATGTGCACTCCACTAATCACAAGGAGTCCTTCTTTTATATGAGATGTCTCTAATAAGCAGAGCACCCAATATGCATATTATCACCCGTATTTTACTGTAGGCACACTTGTGTCTCTTATACGCACTTGTCTGTCACGTCAGTGTGTCCTATAAAGGGGTTCGACTACAACAATCGTGATCAGCACGACTGTGGTGATCAGCATGACTGTGGTGTTCACTTCAGATGGGCTTGATGATTTCGAGTTCACGTATTGGGACCATCCTGGTTATGTAGGAAGCGTTTGTTATACCTGTGCATTCACAATGCGTAAACAATCAAGAATATGTCAGTGAGATCTTGGGAACTCTGTTTTCTTGTTTTTGAAAGAAGGTTGTACGCTGACTTCACTTCATTGTGAAAACCGATTAGTGCTGTTTTCTAAGTTTTGTGCAAGGCAGCAAGTTGCTCATTACTGAGAACTTTGTGGCAGAATATTTCTTTCAGTTGAGTGATGCGCTTGACCACTGTAATTGAGCTTAGAGTTATGGGCCGTAGCATGATCAGTTACGTCATCCAGTTCATTGCTGACACATTTTTTCGCCTCACAAGCGATTCCGTCTTCTGTGTGCACAGGTCCTGTGTCATCTAGGGCTCAGCATTAGTCCGTTTTTGCAAATGGCATTGTTCTGGTTGGAATCATGAAGGAATCGTGAACAGCTGTGATCGCTCACTCCCATCAATTTTCTTGCACAACAGCACAGCCATTTATTTGCGTTTTGCCTTTTTGCCAGCAGCATGTTGGCTGCCTTTAATGGCATGCATCCTCTCTGGTAGCATTTGAAACTAATCATGGTTTTATACACATTACAGTTAGAACTGCTTATAACAATCCTCCGTGTAACGAATCACTCTATACAACAAAGTTTTTCTATTCCCCACCATTACTCCATACAAGCACATGTACAGTTGAACCTCGTTATAACGAAATTGGAGGGCCACTGGGATGTGCTCGTTGTTACCGATATTTCGTTACAGCCACAGGGGGTATTCACTGCAAATATTATGCACTGTACTTACCGAAAAAAAAAAAAAAACGGGCTAAATAGTATCTCGCTTCACGGTGGTACGCAACAAAATTACCACATTCTGCAAATAAAAAGGGAATGTCACGCGCTTATTTTATTGCACTTCAAACAGACTTAGCTGCAAAGAAATCCGTAATCGGACGCTGGTGCATCTTCCTAATGCGAATGATGGCTCGCTCAGCTGAAGCCGCAATGTTCAAGCCATCTTCTCCGCCCTCGTGAGCGCCGAAGTAGCGGCGCAGTACATCCACTGCGTCTAATGCCTCCGATGTTGCCAGCACATTGGTCGCCCGCACAGTGGTCTCCCGTTCGTTGACAGAGTTATCGTCGCTGATCTCATTCAGATGGTTGACAGCGCACACAATGTCATCATCGGGGAGCTGTTTCGCTGCCACCACTTCCGAGTCCGCACCCACATAGTCGCAGAATGACTTGCTGTCGGGCACGACACGGACTTCACGACGTGCCGTCCATGATGCCGAGACTTTGTCCGATGTGGCGAAACCGTCCGGTGCAGCGGGCTGGTCTAATGATGGTTCATCGCTGGCGTCTGGTGCAGCGGTAAATGAAGCGTGTCGAAAGCAATTTGCAATTGTGGTCGCCGTCATGCTCGTCCACGCCGCTCGAAGCATTTTGAGAGCAGCGTACAAGTCAACATCGGTGTCCCTCTTCAACCTCATGTTGAGGAGAAGCCTGTCAATCACGCACTTGGGGTGACCTGCCTTCAGCGACATAATCACGCCTTGGTCAAGTGGCTGTATTTTTGCTGTGCAGTTGGCAGGGAGGAACAGCAGCTCAATGATACTGTCACAACGTCAAAACAGAGGTCTTGCCACAGAAACTGAGACACCAGAAGCAGGTAGGTTCTTTTTAATAGAACACGCAAGAGAGTTCTTCTTTTTCATCCATTTCATTGTACTTCATGGCACATGCACAACTGTCATTGTCTTTCTTTTTGACAAGCACGTGACATTTGCCTCCCTCCGAAAGAGGCATCGTCCCGATGCGCAGCTTAGGCGCTCTACCAGGCGTAAGAAGTGGTCGCGTCAATTGGATAAATACGGTTTCATACGCACGACGTGTAGGACTTCGAGTAAATGATTTTGACAATTAGAACTACAGTCAGTGTCGGGAACAACTTCATAGTTCACGTCGTTCAAGCGTCGCGTGACGCTGTATGGGCCAAAGTATCGTCTTAGCAGTTTTTCCGACAGTCCACGTCGACGTATCGGAATCCAGACCCAGACCTTGTCGCCTGGTGTGTAGCTAATAAACTTGTGTCGGGGGTCGTACCGTTGTGCATCTTGATGCTGTTGATGACAGATGCCCACACGCGCGAGCTGTCTGGCTTCCTCGGCGCGCTGAGTGAATTCCTCGGCGTCCACATGGATGTCGTCACACTCATGCGGCAACATGGCATCCAACGTTGTCGTGACTTCGCGACCATAGATCAGACTGACCGGCGTCATTCCAGTGGTTTCTTGTCGAGCAGTATTATAGGCAAAGGTCACGTACGGCAATATCTGATCCCAGTTTTTATGTTCCGTGTCAACGTACATGCTGATCATGTCTGTGAGGGTCCTATTGAGGTGCTCCGTCAGTCCGTTTGTCTGCGGATGGTAAGCAGTTGTTCTCCGGTGAGCTGTACCGCTGAGTCTGAGAACCAACTCCAAAAGCTCCGCAGTGAAGGCAAGTCCTCTGTCTGTGATCACTGCTGTCATGCCGAAGGGCGATGTTTTCGATGAACTGAGCGGCCTCTGCTGCTGTGCCGCGCTGCATAGCTTTAGTCTCCGCATAACGGGAGAGGTAATCGGTGGCCACGATTATCCATCTGTTCCCTGTTGTGGAAGTTGGAAAGGGGCCCAGGAAATCCATTCCAATCTGGGTGAACGGCTTCGCTGGTGCTTCAACTGGATGTAAAAGACCGGCTGGCTTGCTAGGAGGTGCTTTGCGTCTTTGGCAGTCGGTGCAAGTTCGCACGTGATGGTTAACATCAGCGGCTAACTTTGGCCAGTAGTACTTGCATCGTAGTCGGCACAAAGTTCGGGTGTAGCCTAGATGACCAGAAGTTGCTTCATCATGGCATGCTTCCATAATTTCTTTTCGAAGAGAGGCAGGCACGACGAGCAAGTGCGGGTTGCCGGTTGGTGAGAAGTTTTTCTTATAGAGAACATCGTTTCGCAAGCAAAAAGATGGCAGTCCTCTGGCAAATAACCGCGGCACGTCCTTACGTTGTCCTTCTAAATATTCAATGAGTGGTAACAGCTCAGGGTCACTGCGCTGCTCCCGTGTAATAGTGGCCGTGTTGACAACTCCTAAGAATGCCGCGTCGATGTTTTCGTCATCACGAGCGACAGTCTCCACTGGCGACCGTGAGAGACAGTCGGCGTCGGTGTGCCGCTTCCCAGATTTATAGACGATGGACATGTCGAACTCTTGAAGTCTTAGGCTCCAGCGCCCCAAACGGCCAGATGGATCTTTAAGGTTGGTGAGCCAGCACAAAGAGTGATGGTCGCTAACAACCTTAAAGGAGCAACCGTACAAATATGGACGAAATTTGATGACCGCCCACACCACGGCGAGACACTCCTTCTCGGTAGTCGAGTAGTTCTCCTCCGTGTAAGAGAGAGTTCTGCTGGCGTAGGCTATTACTCTTTCACAGCCGTCTTGCCACTGCACCAGAACGGCACCCAGACCTACATTGCTGGCGTCAGTGTGAAGTGCTGTAGGGGCTTCCTGGTCGAAGTGCACGAGGACTGGAGGTGTTTGCAGGCGTTGTCGTAGTTCATTGAACGCCATTTGCTGTTGTTCACCCCAAAAGAAGGGGACGTCCTCAAGTGTGAGTCGTGTCAATGGCACCGCAATAGACGAAAAGTCCTCGATAAATCGCCGGTAATAGGCACACAGCCCTAAAAAGCGTCTCACGGCCTTTTTGTTGCGTGGTGCAGGAAATTGCGCTACAGCGTCTATTTTGGCCGGGTCAGGTCGAACACCTTCGTGACTGACGACGTGGCCTAGGAAGCTGAGTTCGTTAAAACCAAAATGACCTTTTTCCGGTTTTAAAGTAAGGCCGGCCGAACGTATGGCTTGGAGGACGGTGAATTAACGGCTGAGATGTACCTCGAATGTTGCCGAGAATACAATAACATCGTCCAGATAGACCAAGCATGTTTGCCACTTCAGGCCTGATAGTATGGTGTCCATGAGACGCTGAAAAGTGGCTGGCGCCGAGCATAACCCAAAAGGAAGCACCTTAAATTCGTATAGGCCGTCGGGCATCACGAAGGCCGTTTTTTCACGGTCTCTCTCGTCGACTTCTATCTGCCAGTAGCCGCTTCGGAGGTCCATTAAAGAGAAATAGCGCGCATGACACAGCCGATCGAGTGAATCGTCTATGCGGGGCAGTGGATAGACGTCTTTCTTCGTGACTTGGTTCAACTTGCGATAATCAATACAGAAGCGCAAGCTGCCGTCATTTTTCTTTACCAAAACCACGGGGGACGCCCAAGGACTTTTCGAAGGTTGTATGACGTCATCTGCGAGCATCTTGTGTACTTGCTTCTGAATCTCCTCGCGCTCTTTCGGAGACACACGGTAGGGGTTTTGCCGAATCGGTCGCGTGTTGTCTTCAGTAATGATGCGGTGCTTGGTCAATGGTGTTTGCTGGACTTTGACGTACGCGAAAAGCAGTCTTCGAATTGGTGTACAAGTTCAAGCAGGCGCTTCCTATTAGAGGGCGAAAGCGTAGAGCAGATGTCCACCGACAAAGTTGTCGAGGCGGGGACAGCCGGGTCATCTGGTTGCAAGGTAAAACAATCCCCGGCTTGGTCTACATCGTCGTAGTAGGCAGTTGTAGTAGGCAGTTGCGGTACCCTTCTGGATTTGACGGCGCTCGTTGCTGAAGTTTGTGAGGAGCACTTCTGCCTGTTTACCAGTAAGCGCCAGGACGCCCCTCGCGATGGAAATGCCTTGCGTGAACAAAAGAGCGACTATGTGCTCCGCTATCACATCTTTATAGCAAGGACACCCACTGGGCACCGACACAAGGCAGCAGGATCTCGGTGGGAGTGTCACATCGTCGGCTATTCGCAAACGGCCACGTGGTTCTTCACTGCTATTGTCGGCATAAGGATGTGCGCAAAACGTCACCATACGTTGAGGAATGTTGATAACAGCGCCATGATCTTGAGAAAATTCATGCCCAGAATGAACTCTTTACAGCAGTCTGGCAACAGGACGAAAGTGGCCACGAAGCTAGAATCCCCGATGCAAACTAGTGGTGCATTTACCCGTGGGTGCCATCAACTGACCACCAGCACTCCTTATGTGCAGCCCTGTCCACGGTGTCTTGACCTTTCTAAGGCGGTCGGCGAGCTCTGATCGCATGATTGAGAAGTCGGCGCCAGTGTCGACCAGTGCTGTAACGTGATGTCTGTCAATGAAAACGCTCAGATCGGCACGTACAACTTCATCAGCATTATTATTCGTCGTCGTATTCATCGTCGTTGTCGTCATACCTTCTTGCGATGATTGGGAGAACTTTTCAGTGTGTCGACGATTGGCAACCTTGCCCCCCCCCCGAGGTCGCATCAGTTAGTTTCCCCGGCGCCGGCTAGGCGAACGGCCTCTGGCGACGTTCGCGTAGCTCTGAGGGAAGTCACGGTGACGCGCAGGTGATGGAGATCGCCAGCAACGCGGTGGGGTTGCTTGGGCAGGCGATAGTTGATCGGCATCGTGGGCACGACGGTCTTCGGAGCGGAAAGAAGCGGGATAATAAAAGTTCCCGAACCCACAATCGCCGTGACGGCAACAGCAGGAAATGTGCCCGGGTTCTCCGCAGCGGTAGCAAATAGGTCGACGGTCGGCCATGCGCCACAAGTCAGTTCGGCGAACTGGTGGTCGTCTCGTAGAATCCCGTTGCCACCAAGGTACGGCAGCGGGTCGTGGCTGGAAGGGCGTCGCCACAAATGTCGGTAGAGGGTGACAGACCACATCAGCGTAGCTCGCTGGATGTGGCTCAGGACTTGGCGCTGGTGGTGTAATGGCTTGCCTCAACTCCTGGCGGACGATTTCGGCAACAGATGCGACTGGCGGTTGGGCAGGGGGAACGCAGAGGGCCCGAAGTACCTCACGCAGTATTTCCCTAATCATTTGTCTCAGGGAACTTTCGCATACGGCAGTGTTCTGAGCTGCAGCACTTAACTGCCGTGTGGTTCTGCAGGCGGTCAAAGTGTCGGCGTCATTGTTGCAGTGCGCGCTCGATGACTGTCGCCTCTCTTATGAATTCATCTACTGTCGTAGGTGGATTTCGTACGAGGCCTGCAAACACTTGTTCCTTAACACCCTGCATTAGGTGACGCACCTTCTTCGCCTCGGGCATGTCAGGGTCAGCTCGTCGAAACAGGCGGATCATACCCTCTGCGTACATGGCGGCTGTTTCATTGGGTTTTTGCACGTGTGCCTCAATCACTTGCTGGGCGCGATCCCGTTAGTCCGAGTTCAAAAATGTAGTGAGGAGCTTTCGACGGAAGTCTTCCCAAGATTGGAATGTAGCCTCGCGGTTCTCATACCACGTGCGAGCGCTATCTTCCAGTGCGAAATATGCACGGCTAAGTTTGTGCTGTTCGCTCCAGCAGTTGGATGCAGCGACCCGTTCGAACTGTTCGAGCCAGTCCTCGACGTCTTCGTACTATTCCCCACGGAAAACTTCAGGAACGCGAGGATGTTCAAGAGTTACCTGCGAGGAAAGAGTGGTCTGCGATGGCGGGATAACCGTGGATGTCGTAGGAGCTGCCATGCTGGAAAGAGGCGGAACAGGTGCGGACTCTGGACTTAGGCCTAGTAGGCGCCGACTGAATCGGTGCACTGGAGTCGTGACGAGGGGCTGAGTCTCTGGACTTGGTGAACGGGTCCGAGCAAGACTGTCCTGCATCAGGTTGTAGGCTCCAGCACCTCCACCAGTCTCACGACATCAAAACAGAGGTCTTGCCGCAGAAACTGAGACACCAGAAGCAGGTAGGTTCTTTTTAATAGAACGCGCAAAAGAGTTCTTCTTTTTCATCCATTTCATTGTACTTCATGGCTCATGCACAACTGTCATTGTCTTTCTTTTTGACAAGCACGTGACAATAAGGAGCGCAGTAGCGATGTAGTGGGCGGTGCAGTTATCTAAAACAAGGCACACCTTGCAGTTCGATTTTGCCAGCTTCTCGTCCCATTCCAAAAGCCATTTTGCAAAAATTTCCTTGGTCATCTAGGCTTTGCGATTAGGCATGTACTTGACTGGGAGCTGCTTTTTCCCCTAAAGAAGGGGGGGATTTACTTTTGCCAATTATGAAAATTGGCAGCTTCTCAGAACCAGTCATGTTGGCACAAAGTAGCGCAGTGATCCGCAGTTTACCGTAAATACCCGCGTATAATACGTTTTTTTTTCCAAATGTTAGCGTTCCAAATTTCCGCTTCGTACTATGTGCGGATCCGAAAGAAAACTTGCTTGAAAAGCGAAATTGTGCTTGAAATTTCGGTTTCGTAACTGCCGCTTGGCTACGGCTTCGTTTTGTCTACAAGTGGCTACGGCTTGGCTTTATTATCTTCGCGCCCTCGCGTGGCAAAAGTGAGCGCTAGCGCCATTTCTTTCTTTGTTGTTGAGTTTTTTGAGCGCTTGGACAGCGGACGGGCAGACGTGTGAACCTCACTGTGTTCTGTGCCTCACCTCGCAAAGGTGCAACATGCCAGGGCACCGAAACCAGTACTCGGCTGCATTCAAAAGAAAGGTCATCGCAGCTGCCGAGGAAATCGGCAACAGTGCGGCCGGAAGACAGTTCGGAGTCACCGAGGGAAGTGTTCATGAATGGCGACGACAGAAAGAAGCGCTTTTCGCGTGCAGCGGAAAGAGAAAAAGCTTTCGCGGTCCAAAGAAAGTGGCCTTCCCAGAAATTGAACTCGCACTAACAGAGTTCGTTCGAAAGCAGCGGGCGGCGCCTGTCAACATGGAGCTGATGCAGATGAAGGCGGAGGGGGCTGGCGAGAGAAAAGGGGATGTCGAGCGTGGACTTCAAAGCCAGCAAGCACTGGATATACCGTTACATGTGCCGAGCCGAATTTTCCCTGCGCCGGCGAACCTCCATTTCTCAGCAGCTCCCTGAAGCCTTTGAAGAGCTTCTTATCTCATTTCAACGCCTTGTGATTACGTTGCACTGCTCGCAGAACTTCCAGCTGGGACAAATCGGCAACGCCGATCAAACGCCAGTTTACCTGGACATGCCATCGCCCTTTACAGTTCATGAGAGGGTTTTGAAGCAGGTTAGTGTCCGTACCACCAGCAATGAAAAAACGTGTGTCACAGTGATGTTATCGTGCACGGCGGATGGCCACAAGCTCCCACCTTATGTCACCTTCAAGCGCAAGACAATGCCGAAAGGGGAGGAGCTACCGAAGAATGTCATCGTGAGATGTCACGATAAAAGCTGGATGAATGAAGACCTTGTCCTAGACTGGGTAAAGTCCGTGTGGTGCAGACGGCCTGGTGCCCTGCTCTCTTAAGATTCGATCCATTTTGGTGCTGGACGCGTTTCGCTGCCATTTGACCGACTCAGTGAAGAGGCTCCTGCGCGACTGCAGCTGGGAACTGGTCGTGATCCCGGGTGGGATGACATCTCAACTGCAACCTCTCAACGTTTGTGTGAATAAGCCGTTCGAGGATGCGGTTAAGTGTTGCTACGCCGAGTGGGTGCGCTCAGGTGAGCCTGCAGTGATGCCGACCGAGCGGCCGAAACAGGCGTCGCCGGCCACGCTATGCAAATGGATCGTGGACGCTTGGGCAAGCATCCCAGAGGACCTTGTGCGTCGGTCCTTCAACAAGTGCGGCATCTCTAACGCCCTCGATGGCACAAAAGACGAGCACCTATTTGACGATTTGTCTGACAAGGAAATGTCCAAGGAAAGCGCAGTTGAAGACAACAGTGATTGACATGGCGCATGTGTGCTGAATAGATGGGTTTTCAGTGACCTTTCCTACGTCGTTTTATACGCGGCTACATTATTTTTTTTTTTCATTTCGCACCTCTAAAATTTGGCCTCGTATTATATTCGGGTTCGTATTATACGCGGGTATTTACGGTATTTTGTTTGCCGCCACGGCACGGCTCACCTCTGAGAGCTAAAGTCTTGTGCGGCAACATCTTGAAAAAGAGCAGTTTTGTCCGTGCTAAAGATGTCCTCCGCGCTGTATTTTTCCAGCAGCCGCGCAATGTTCTCTTTAGCCCACTTCGTATCCTGCTTTTTCAACAGATTGTGATTCACCACGTACCATTCTCCCGATCATGTCGTGGCGCTCCTTGAATTGTTGGAGCCAAGCCGAACGTGCAACAAAGGTATCATGGCCCATGATGCAGGCGAAGTCTCTTGCTTTTGTTTGTAGCATAGCACCACTCACCGGCAGATTCACGGCCCGTGTGTCCAAAAACCACGTAAAAATGGCCCTTTCGACTGCTTCAAAGGCAGCGGTCCTCATCCTCTTAACGTTTCCTTTCACGCCATGTGCAACAGCGTCGATGATGAACTCCTGCTTGCTCAAGATCGTGGACAGTGTACTCGTCGGCACGTCAAAGTCACTTGCCACTTTGCTTTTCTTTGTTCCCACCTCAACGGCCTTTATCATAGCCTCTTTCTGATCTAGCGTTATATGCTTTCGCTTCCCGCCTGGCGCATTCATGTTGCTGGAATTACGAGCACCGCACGATCAAAATAGGGCAGAAGCACTAAAAAAACGCGCACACAAAAAAACGTGGCTAAGGTCGGTGAGGGAGACCACTTGCAGTGGTTGCAGGTAGGCATGCTGCGGCCATGCTTACTGAAGAGAAGTGGGGATGTTGCGAGAGGGCTCGCGGGCGCAGAAAGAGAGAGATTAGAGTGGATGGGGTTCTCTTCACTGCAGCCTGTTAGGGAGCACGACTCCCTAACGCCGTGAAGAAGGGGAGAGGTAGAATATGAAGAAGACGCAAAAAAAAAAAGAAGCGAAAAGGGCGAGACGTTTGCAAAGTTGTGGAGTCCTCAGCTGTCGGCGGTAGCTAAACGGCGCATGTGCAATGCCCGTGCTACACCCTCTCCTCCGGAAACAGCATGTGCTTGGCGCGCCTCAGCTTTGCGCGCGTTGCTGGAGGATGCGTGGCGGGAGCTTTGAACTGCTGAAGTTGCGGCGTTGCGCACCATCTCAAATTCGCATTTTGCGCTGTCGGGACGTCGGCTCAAAATTGTATTTCCTAACAAGATTTGTTCGCTATATCCCATAAATGGCAAATTTTACCTCTATAAACGAGGTTTTGAATACATTAATTTCTATTGGTACTTTCAAGGGGAACTACTATTTGCTCATTATATCCATAACTTCATGGTAACCCATCTCACTATAACGAGGTTTAACTGTAGAACTATTTATGACCTCTATGTAACAAAGTAACAGCGGGAGACATCCTTGACATAACGAAATTCGCCCCGGACAGTGTAGGAATTTTGCTATGAATTCTGTCATTTTAGCACGAGCATGCATACGGCGTTGCACTTGTAGCCCCTGCGACTCCCAAGCAAGAGCGAGCTCTCGTTATTGCGTTAGGTGGCCAGGCGGGCCTGCACCCCACGAACCGGCATTGGGGCGCATGCGCGGATGTGCACTCCCCCTCCCTCCAAACCAAAAATTTGGCGGTGCCGCACTTTTAGTTAGCGTCACAAAGGTGGAGTTAAGCTGCGTATTGAGGCGCCTTACCAAGTACTAGTTTTCTGCGGTATCCGTGCTGTTCGCTCTTCGTTTTCGACACCGTGCGTGCTTGCATAGTTTCACTGCACGTGTATGAAGTGGCCCTTAATGACATGAAGCTTTGCTTATTTTTCTCTTTTTTTCCCTAATGCTGACCGCGATGTCGTCGCTACTGAGGGGATGTCAGATTAGGCACTGATCAAAACTCTTCCAAAACCACGGTGATGACGACAGATCTTCGGAGGTCTACTCGTCACGAGTTTTGTCATCTTGCGCCACGCCACGAGTTTGCGGGACCACAGCCTTTGCGATTAGCCTTTTAAATCTGGCAACTATACGACGGCACGTTGAATGCACTACGATAAATGCGATAGCAACAAATTGTAATGCTGTACGAAGGAAGGCTGGCAGCCAACTCTTTTGCATCAGATATTGCGAAACTCCTACAAAATGTTGGTGTAATCAAATAGGGCCACTCCAGGGAGGTGCTCTTTAACTCAAAGTTCACCATTGTTACTCTCGAGCGACCTCTCCCCCCCCCCCCCTTGTCGGGTCTTTTCATGCTTGTTCAAGAAAGGTGGTTCTCCTTCTGTTTGAGTGTTTGACGAACGTTTTAAAACGTGGGTAATATGTATCGTATGCACCTTCCTGGCGATAAAGATGGGCCGGGTAATTTGACTTCTGCTTCAGCAGCGCTTGCGTGCTTTTACCCAGCTCGTGGAAGTTACGATGGGTGGGGGCATGTTCTCACTTTGGGCTTGTTAAAGCTGGTGCACACCGGCGACTAGCAGCGGTCGCGTGACCATTTGCGACTGGTCGCAAACAGTTGCGAACGGTCGCAAATGGTCGCAAAGCAACTGCTTTGGCTCGTCGCTTCCTGACCGATTTTTCAGTCGGGCTACTGCAGTCGCAAAGCTGCTGGAACCAACCAGTGAGGCTCAATTTTTTTTTGTTCTTTTATTGCACTGGCCTCCTGCCGCCAGATACAAACGAGTGTGTTCCTCTGGGTCTGTGGCACCATGGCCCCTATGGAATACTTGGCTTGGAGATGGCGGGCGCAGCAGCTTGAGCAAAGTGCCGAATTGACGTGGTGGCATTCGCAAGAAGCTGAGAAAATAAACTGTGCACTATCTTTCCCCGTATTCAGAATCATTTTTTGTCTTGAATTTGACTTGTCACCGCCTTCAATGCAGCGCGTTTAAAACACGTTTGTGCTTGATGCCTTGGCAACGACTTCAAACCGCGTTCGAGAAGCGTTTGTGCTGCATTGGAGGCTGTGGCAAGTCAACAGAAATTCAAGAGCGTTTCTGAATACGTTCGCCTCTCGGAAATTCTCCTCGTTATCTCAGCGTGGCTCGAGAGGCAGGTAGTTTGCATGGCCGGCCAACTCCCGCGATCAAAGGAACGTTCACCCACCACCGGCTTTTTTTCTTTGGAGACATCTGTGCGGCCAGTGCTGACGCCATGGCACAGCGCACCAGCACCATGACAATTTCTTGTTCATCGCTTGAACCGAACTCTTTGACGCTGTTGGAAGCGCTGTGCGAGAACAGACGAAAACAATAAATGCGGCAAGCTTGCTTTGCTCCGCTCACAGCTGGCGGCGATCAGCTGATCAGCGCTGGTCTCCAGAGTTCTCGCTGATAACGAGATACGGACGTGACTCTCCAGTTTAGCAACTTCCGGTCGCTCGCATGCAGCTTTTGCCGGTGTGAACATCAGTCGCTTTTTGGTCGCCAGTCGCGAATGGTCGCGCGACCGCTGCTAGTCGCTGGTGTGCACCAGCCTTAACGAACATGGCTGTGACGATAAAAATCCGTTGCGAGAGTCCACTTAAACGCTATCGCAATAATACAGTTCTTTACCGGTAAATAAGTGTTTTGTAGTAGCTCTGCCTTCAGGGCTCTCCTTTTTTTAATTTGCATGTTTTTAATTTGTGTGTCCCAAATGTGCCTACATATTGCCAAATTCGTTGTGACACCTGTCGAACAAAATGCGTTAGTGCGTTCCACAAGTAGTGTTTTTTCCTGAAGCAGCTGCAAGTAAAATCGTGGCTTTGTGGTATGACACCTGCATCCCACGCGAACGGCCTGGATTCGATCCTCAATGGGACTGAAAATTTTATTCTTTATTTTATTTGCTTCTTTCTCGATTTTTCGCTCACGGTCGATTTTTCCCTCGCAACTAGTGGTGCTGATACCGACGGCGGAATTTCTGCGACATGAGGTTTCTAACGCTATCAGGTTAAAATAATAAAGCTTTCCGACTCCAAGTGAAGATTAAACCCAGGCCGTTTGGGTGGCAAGCAAATGTTCTACTGCGCAGCCATGCGTCTGCTTGCAAATACATTGCAAATAATTTTCTGCTTGTAAGTGCAGTGCAAATAACTTGCGTGCTTTAGAAACACACGTGTCTTTTACATACCACGTTTCATAGTACATGTAATATTACAGTAATATTGCGTGGAACAAGCGTTCATTGTTGTCAGGATTCAGAAGATGTGATTATCATGACGACTTTGTGATTTAGAACCGGACATCCATTATAAAAGGCATACACGTCATTGCACATCCTTTATGACCACATAGTGGGTGCATAGTAAGTTTGAAAAGACTTAATGTGTATAATTGCTTGTTCCTCAAAGCACGCTACTCAATACACAGAATTCAGGGATGCAAGCCCCTTTCAACTTTATTGATTACATTGTAGCTATCCACAATTTAAGCTTCTAGAGTAACATCACACAATAAAAAGTGTGCACTCAATGGTTGAAGTGCACACGAGGAACAGGACACCGTTGGTGCATTCAAATCTTAAAATCAAAGCTCAGGGGTCCCCCTCATTTTTTTTTAACAATGTAATGGCTTTATCTGCAGATGCTCGCCAGCCTTTTTCGAGGAAGAAATCCGAGCGCTTCACGAGCGGAGAAACAACATTCGTCAGGTGCAACAGCGGAGAACGGTGTCCATGGAGAACTACACCAGCCTTCCCGACAACATCCCACTGTCGCTGGTGATAGGGACCAAAGTGACTGGTATGTACACCTGACAATTTCCATGAATTTCACTCGTGTACTGTTGGGGTCTAGGCTCGCAGCCACCCAGTACCCCTTCAAGAAGAGGCAGAGACGCCGATAAACACTTTTTTTATTCCTCAAACCCTTGGCAGTGGCTGCCCATACACAGCTTGTAACTGGTGCTATTGAAGAACACTACTGATCATCCTCTTTTTAGCTGATTTGCTTACTGTTGGTGCTCCTATAATAAAGGCTCATCCTATGATTTTACAAAGGTTACACACAAGTTTTGTAACCATGCTATATCGGCTTGTGGCTAACGTGTTGCACTGCTGCGCATGAAGCCACAAGTACTGCAGTTAAACCTGCTTATAACGAACCTGCATAAAACCAATTACTCGATAAAACGTAATTTTTCTATTACCCGTCATTGCTCCATAAAAGCACATGTATTTGCAACCTCTATGTAATAAAGTAACAGCGGGAGACAACCTTCCCAGCAGAATTTTCCCAGCAGACAATCTAAGATATTTGCCGGTGCTTGCCAGGTCCGAAAAATCGGTCAGCGACTTTAATAAGCCTATTGCGCAATTTAGCCTGGTGATATAAAAAAAATGCAGCACTGGACAAAGGTTGCCTCACATGCGCGGTGAAACGGGGTGACATGCGCTCGGAACGTTCTCGCTTCTAACTTGTTTGAAAAGGCTGCTCCAAGCCTGGTCCAAAATCTCTTTCTGTGTGCACCCAGCCTGCTACAAAAGGTACTTTTACTTGCTCTCAGGACTGCTCCCAATCTCTTTTGTTACCATGCCAAAATGGTTATTTTTTTAATGTCTCGGAAAAATAGCTTTGCCAGCTTGGAAAGTACTCCAGCATGTTTTGCAGTATACAAAGTTTTGCACAAGGAAATGATGTTTTCAAAAAATATGTTTTAAAGCCCCATAACTGTTTTTTGGTTGCCAGCTGGTAAACAGTGCAACAAAATAAAAACTAATTTGCAAAAATATCCAAACAAAAAAATTCAGAATATACAGATTTTGAAGATAAATGGCCCAGGAACAGTAACATAATAAATGTTGTACAACATGTTTCTATTCACATAAACAAAAAGAAAAGCGGAACTGAGGAGCTGCTTTATTGTCGTGCCATGCGGTGAGGCATTGGTTGGTTTTTTGTGAGACACAAGTGAACTCTTACCCTTCTCTCAGTATTTTTTCGTTTTTAGCAATACAGTCGACCTTGCATCAACGGAACTAGAAGGGGATCCATAAAACTGTGCCATTTATCAGAAGTTTCATTTAAGCAAAGTACACTTATTTAATGAACCAAGACCTTTATTCAAATTGCACAAACCTCACCTTGCTCATGAGGATGAGTAGGAGAAAAAAATGAGTGAAAAGTGGTTTGTTTGGCAAGCTTGACTTGTTTTTTTCTCAAGGTATGCACCTATGCCTGACAAACTAGCTAGAAATTCTGGACAAGTCTCATGCTCAAAATAGCTCTGCAGAAGTTCAACAGCCTCTTTAGCTGATCGGTCTGGTGGCACCACTGCACTGACAGTATTGTCATCACATTCATCGCTGGAAGGTTGATCCTCATCTTGCACTTTGGCAATAATTTCCTCGGCAGTCTCTTCACAACAGATACGAATATTTTCATCAATTGATTCGTAGTACTGCAGCGTGAAAGGGGCAGAGGGCACGACTTGACTGACTATTGTCTCAATGTCGGCATCAGCAGGGCTTTCTCCTTCATCAGGTACTGCTTTCTTGCACTTGAAAGCCAGCATGGGGAAAACATCTGTGTATTTTTGTTACCTTCACTTGCTCCCAGGCACAAGCCAACTTGTGGATGGCTGCCAATAAATCTATGCTGTAGCATTTCCCGCTGCCTGCTCTAAGCAGCATCTGATGAAGCAATTGTCTGCGGTAATGAACTTTAATGTTCTGAATAACCCCGTGATCTATCTGCTGGATCACTGCCGTTGCATTGGCTTACAAGCATTCCAGAGTGATGGCTTGGAGTCCTTGAACCTGACCGTGGGCTGGGTAATTATCCACGATGAAGGCAACCTTTCTGCCTTGCCTCGTGAATCTTGCGTCTTCCTCCCAAAGCCAGTTTTTGAAAAATGGCCATGGTCATCTACGCTGTTCCGTTCCCATGGTACGCAACGGGCAGTTGTCGAACGCCTTTCTAACAATATGGGTGCCTTGATTTTTTTTATTACCAACAGCTTCAATTTCTCATCTCCTGCCATGTTTGCACCCACCAGCACAGTGATGTGATCTTTACTGCGTTTTTTTTTTTTTCACTACAGGCTTCGCCTTTGAAGGTGAGAGTCTTTGATGGAAGCGCCTTATAAAAAAGACTCATCTTGTCGGCGGTGAAGACGTCTCGTGGCTCAAGGCTCATCAAAATTTCTTTAAGCCGCCCCTTTTGCCAGTCGGTGCAAATGTCGCTGTTGACTGCACCACTCTCACCTGAGATTACTTTGAAGACTAGGCCATGGCGTGTTTTGAAGCGGCTGAGCCATCCGTCGCTTAGGATAAAGTTCATAACACCCATTTGCATCGCGATCTCTCGAGCTGTCTGCTCGAGAATCGGTCCACTTATGGGCAAATTGGAACTCTGTGCACGCTTGAACCACAGAAAAAGAATTTCTAGTTGTTCATAAGGCGTCGTTTGCATCTGTTTAGATGTAAAGGTCCCGTTCTTAACAGTGCCTTCAATCTTTTCTCTGTCTTTCTAGATCCGCGACAGTGTCAATTTCAGGATGTATTTTTTTGCCACCTCCGTCTCGGGCAGGCCGCTTCGATTGAGCTCCTGAAGAATTTGCAGCTTTTTTTTCAAACGAGAGTGCACGGTGCGGCCGCTTTTTTTTCCATCGGGCGGAAATAACACCGTGATTCACCACACTTAGCCGCACAAACAGGCCTAACGCACAATTGACTCGCTGACTCGGCTACCACAGCCAGAAGCGAGAATGGCTACTGGATTGGCTTGTCTCGATCTCGAGGTGTTGCCATGGTTGTGAGACTACCTTTGGCTTGAGCGAGTATATGCTGTGTTTAGAGTTTGTGCCGTTAAACCGTAGGTGACTAATAAGCACTGTTTCGATTAACTGATGAATTTTACTGCGCAACACATAGAAATCAAGTCATATGAGCCCGTTCAGTTCCGTTAATGAGGCGTTTTCGTAAGCGAGTTTCGTTTATTGGGAGTCCACTGTAAGAGCCTGCAGATCTTTCAATACAGATAGTTGTCCATGATGTGAATAATCCCTCTATATATCGTATGTCCAATGAACTTCGCTATTTCGTCCATGAGCCACCTCATTCCGCATTGGTTGGCGCTTCAGTGCATGGATCCAAGCATATTTTTTTTCTTTTTGCACATCGTATTATAAAAAATAATATCGCGCGCAGTTCTCAAACATTTCGCGCCGCTCTGCATTGAGGCCCAAGATGTGCTTTGGCGACTTTCTTGTTGTGAAGAGAAGCTCTGCAGCCGGTGCCAGCACAGCGCACCCCAGTGACATGTGGCCCTCGCACGTAACCAGAATAGCTATAAGATTATAGACAAAGGTCAACAGCTATGCACTTGCGGTGGAGGAGACAACTTGAGGCCGTAATCGAAAAAAACCCATGAACGGCTTGCGGATGTCTCATGCCGACGCAAAACATCGTCCCATTAAACTTGAAGCTCAGGTGCTGTCATACTCGGACTCTAAGGTTGTTCTCACTCAATTCAAGTGCGGTTGCAAGACAGTTTCGAGCGGCGCATGTTTTTTTGCAACAAAGGTGCGCACCCACGTGCGCGACGCCACTGCCGTAGGAGCGATTAGTGACACTAGATGCGGCCCTGTGTTTGAAATGATGGTACAAGCAAAACCAAAGCTGCTGGAAACTGTTACATGCGACAGACGTTGGGAAATATTTTTTTTTTAGAATAAATTTTCTTTGACCTACAGCAACAGCTCTCTTTTGAATAGCTGGCATAAATTTCTGCAATTATTACTGCCCAACACTGTCAGAATGCGAAGCTGACACCTCAATTTCATTGGTGACTTACAACGATTCTTTGGTTTACAGAACTTTGACATTACTGTATCATAACCCAGAGGGGCACGCACTTCTGTCAAGTTCGCCAGCTAAGTGCATTTTCCCAACAACACACACACATTGGTTTGCACACAGGTTTGTCAAAAGTTACTATGGTGGCAAAACGGGCAAATTTAAATTGATTCTGAACGTTGAGTGGCTGGACTAACTGCTAGAAAGTGCTGGTTGCACGAGAAACAAATACAACATGCTAAAATTGACAATTCATAGCATTGATCACCAGTACCGTATTTACTCAATTCTACCGCGCCCTCGATTGTAACGCGCACCCGGTTTCTACAACGAAAAAAAAAAACTAACACATCGATTGCAACGCGCACCAATGTTTCTCGTTGGCCCGCACGATCACACCACTCGGGAAAACGACTCCTTTCGGGAGCTTCTTCCGTTTAAATATGAGGTATGGGGGAAGCTTGTGCCTATCTGACGTGTAATGGAGCATTGCCATCACTCCAGTTTTACCGTAGCCCGATGTCAGCACGCGAACTTGCTTCGCCCCCTTCTTCTCGATGGTTGTGGTGCCAGGCATGTCGAAGTAAAGAGGCGTCTGATTGGCATTCCCGATTTGCCCAAGCAGGTAGCCGTTGTTGTGTCGCAAGTTTAGGACGAACCTCTGAAAACTGTGAAGCTTTTCATCGTACTCCTCCGGAAACTTTTCGCATATGCCCGTTTGCCTCCGCATTAGCCCTTTTTCTAAGGCTAACTGCATAGCCTGCACGAGCAGTTCTGTCGTCACGGGCCGCTGTGCTGCTTACTGCTTTATCACATACTCGCTGAGCAGTGCTTCGATTTGCCGAAACCGACCATGCTGTGGTCCACTGAAGCCTTTGCGTGAATCTTTGCTGTTTTTGTTTCTGCCAGTCCCGCACGCACGTTTCGGGAACTCCGAACGACCCCGATTCGGCCCTATTTTCGTCCGTTTCGGCACAGGCGATGACTTTTCTTTTAAAAGCGGCATCGTGGTGCA
Source organism: Rhipicephalus annulatus (assembly GCA_013436015.1). NCBI lineage: Eukaryota > Metazoa > Arthropoda > Arachnida > Ixodida > Ixodidae > Rhipicephalus > Rhipicephalus annulatus. The sequence continues at coordinate 1,006,148 of WOVY01009442.1, forward strand.
TTCGTGGAGTTTTTGTAGTCTGCCCTTCCATGCCGTCGATGCTAATGCACTACAAGATGACGAACTCCTCAGCACACGTACGAAGTGCCGCACATGGGAAACACATAGGCAGAAATGGCCGACGCGCCATGCCAATGCACGTAAGGGGCGGCCATTTTGGAAATGCCGATGGCAATAGAATGACCGTATTCATTTTTTTTTTCGTACTCGATTCTAATGCGCATGCAATTTGTGAACTTGCTTAACCGGAAAAAAGGTGTGCGTTAGATTCGAGTAATTACGGTGATTGATTTGAATAGGCGTGGTTATGTAAAAAAATGGAACAAGTGTTTTTGACAAGATTGGTTTTATATTTGTATTCTGCACACGTGTTCATCTCGGGAAATGAGACTCCAGTTAAATGGAACATATTGTTATGTGCCGCTCACCTAGAGGATGAAGAAGTGAAAGACAAGGTGTGCCTGCTCTCGCCATCTTGGTTGTTTTTGGCCACACTACTGTAAACTGTAAATGTAAATAATATGCCTGTTTTCTGTCATTCTCCTACGTAACGTCATTGGTGGAGCTGCGGGGTACTCACTTCATGCAAGAAGGAACTTCGCAACGGGTGTCTTCTTGGACAGTCCATCATGTCAACAGACAATTCCGTCGATCTAGCCCCTGCTATGCCGAATTCACCGAGCCACGTTGTTGTGACTCACTCTCAAGACCCTGGACCCTTCTGCGGGACTGATAACGTGGCTGGCCGACTACGAGCGCGCCAGCAAGACCAATCGCTGGGATCCGATTTTGATGCTTGCAAGAGTCAGCTACTACCTCAGGGGTACGACACGCCCGAGGAGGAGCTGACCAGCCGGGGCGTATGTAAACAAAAAATGAAATACCTTTTCGAAAAGCCTATTGCAGGCCAACGAGCCACCCAGAAAGAACTCTCGTGCTGGGCCCAAACCTCAACGGAGCCGTACATGGTGTACATACAAGATGCCTTAGCCTTGTGTGGGCAAGTTGATAGCTGAATGTCCGAAGCCGACAAAGTCAGCCACATTCTCAAAGGCATCGCTGACGACGCCTTTCACTTGCTTGTGTATAAAGACTGCCCTATCACTCGCAACATTATCTGGGAGTGCCAGCGGTTCAAAGAAGCAAAGAGCCGACGAGTCACGCAGCAATTTATTTGGCGCCTTAACACTGCCGCCACGTCGTCGTGCAAAGACATCGAGATTCAGCCGCCACCTAGTACCAAAAACATCCTGCGTCTAGTGCGGCGAGAGATCGAGGCAGCAACGCCATCACAGGCTCATTCTCACTAGGAAGCGCATCCAACAGTGTCGCTAATCCAAGCAGTCGTGCGCGGAGAACTGGCAAATGCAGGCATCCAGCCGGTATGTGCCTTAAGTAGTCCCGCGGCTAGCCCTGCTTCGTACTACCGGCCACAACAGATGTATTCCAGGTACCGTGATCCGAACCAGTGGCGCACGCTTGATGACAGGCCAATATGTTTCAACTGCAATGCGGTCGGCCACATTTCCCGCTATTGTCACTATCGTTGGCCACCGTTCCCTCGTTCATTCATTATACTGACCAGAGGACACCAGATCTTCCCTTTGCACAGCCATGAGAACCCATCAAACCCTAATGCCCGAACATTGACCCCACGTTACGACCACTTTCCGTTCCCTCAGACCCAGCGACGTTCTCGGTCACCCATGCTCCGTCGCTCTCCTTCGTCTTTCCTACACTGTCCCTCCTCGGAAAACTGACCAGCTCAGCTTCCAGAGGTGATGCTGCATTGGCTTATTGACCCGGAAATCTTTTGTTAACTATGGCAACTCGGCAAAACCTTTTGGACATAGAAGTAGATGGCGTGTCTGTTTCAGCGCTCATCAATACTGGTGCCCAACTATCAGTCATGAGTGCTCACCTTTCTCGTTGTTTCAATAAAGTCGTTACACCAGCCTCATTACCTGCTACTATCCTCGGAATGTATTCTGCGCGTGTGATCTTTGATGACCACAAGACCTAAGTTTTTTTTTTTGCTGTTCTGGACAAGTGTCCTCATGACCTAATCTTCGGCCACGACTTTCTGAGCACAGATTCTGCCCTGATCAACTGCTCGTCTGGTTTGTTACAGTGAGAGCTTCCTGCTACACCTGACCTCACTATCGCGTTGCCACCACGTTTATGTGTCATCCAGTTTGTTCGCTTGCGCCCAGGTACCACGACTTAGGTATCATTTAACACAGACCCACGGGTACGTGATGGCAACTACTTGATCACCCCTCCTTGAACATTGTTCTGACCGGACGAGTAGCTCTGCCTCACTCTCTTGTGACTATTTCTGCGAACAACACTTGCATACCTGTCCTGAACTTTGGACGCTACACACAACGGCTTCCTGAAGGTATCACGTCGGGCTCAATATCATCTTTAGACGCAAACGACCCTGTTGCCTTGGCCATTGATGCCCCACAGCCGCCTTCAGGCAGGCCTGTTGCTAGCCTAACACCTGATGACGCATTCGACAACATGATTGCCCTGGAGCTGGACCCTTCTCAAATACATGACCTTCGCATTTTGTTAGCTTTCTTGATTTCGCTTCACCAACATCTGGACAAACATCTCTGGTGACCCATGAAATTGACACCGCGGACGCAAGACCTGTTCATTAACGCCCTTACCTTGTCTTGGCAACAGAGCGCAGCATCGTTCAAACGGAAGTTGACAAGATGCTCGCTAAGGACATAATCGAGCTATATTCGAGCGCTTGGGCGTTGCCAGTGGTACTTGTAAAAAAGCAAGATGACACCTGGCGGTTCTGCGTCGACTACCGGCACCTCAACAAAATCACCAAGAAAGATGTCTACCCTTTGCTGCGAATAGACGATGCCCTTGATTCCCTCCTATGCGCATGGTACTTTTCGTCTATCGACCTTTGTTCAGGCTATTGGCAAATAGCTGTCGATGAAAATGATCAGGAGAAAATCGCCTTTATTACACTCGATGGTCTATAAAAGTTAGAAGTCATGTCCTTTGAATTGTGAAATGCGCCAGCAACATTTGAGCGCATGATGGACTCGCTACTGAGGGGTTTCAAGTGGTTCATATGCCTCTGCTACCTGAATGATGTCATCGTTTTCTCACCGATGTTTACCAGTCACCCGCAACGCTTGTCGCCTTTTTTCAAGTCTTTCGTACTGCCGGTCTTAAACTCAACTCTTCAAAATGCCGCTTTAGCCGCCGAGAAATCACCGTGGTTGGCCATCTCGTTGACACTGCAAGTATGCAGTGAACTGCAGAGTAAATAGAATATCCCGAACGGAAACCATGCTGTTAAGGACATAAAATTTGATATTTTTCCAGAAATTTGTTGATTCGAGAAGAAAGTTGCTTTTCGAAGATGTTATTTATTATACTGAGAACTGATATCGGGCGGTAACACAAAGGGTCAGAGTGATCACCGTCTTCAAATACGGGTAATACTTTGGCGACTTCTAGAGGATCAGGGTAGGACGAGGTTGCTAGGGAATGATTGAAAATGTGGCACAAGATGGGGCCTAATATGTCTATGTTAACCTTGATCAAATGGACTGTGATTCCATCCAGCCCTGGGGTTTTGTTATTACACAATTTTTTCACGGTAGATAACAGCTCTCCTAATTCTATGTCATGAGTAAAGGAGGTATTGGATATGGAGCTGGCTGAACACATGTAATTAGAGTCAGGATGGCTAGATACCAAGGACGGGCCAATACTAGTGAAGTATGAATTGAAGCTTTCAGCAGTTTGTTCGTCTATCGTTAAAGGGAGAATACGATGCGGACTAGAATTTTCCACAACTCCTTGTATAATTTTCTATATTGTTTTTGTATCCCCATTCGCGGGTTGAATGAAGCTGGAGTAGTAGTTCCTCTTGTGTATGCGGATTATTGCCACAGATTCATTTCGTAAGCTTTTTTACTGCCCTAAGTAATAATTATTATGTATTGTGTTTCCATTTATTGTACCAGAACTGTTTCTTCTTCAAGATAGCAAGAATGTCTTGGGTCATCCGAGGGCAGATCGGGACGTTATAAGAGTGAGAAGATACGGTACTACTAGCGTTACTGATTGCAGTCTTTATAGTTTCGATTAGATTGGCAACCTCAGTATTTACATCATCATGGTACAGACTGCTTGGTACGAGAGATAGAAGTTCGTTCCTTAATAGGGTATAATCTATTTTTCTAATGACAGGGTGATTTTTAGGTGCAGTTTTGTACAGGTCTATAATCGAGATACAAATAGGAAGGTGATCAGAGATTGATTCGTCATACACACTTGCATTGATCGGGGTGGATATGTTTGTCAACACGTGGTCTATGATCGTCGCTGAGGTGCTAGTTAAACGTGTGGGCGTAGAAATCAGGTTTCAAAGATCGAAAGATGCAAGCAAAAACTTGTAATCAGAAGACGCTAGACTGCAGGTATCAATATTGAAGTCTCCCGTAATGACAATGGGAATATTGTAGTTTGCCGCAAGTGTAAATAGCGCCTTTTTAAGCATATCTAGAAAAGAAACTTAAGATGAGTTTGGAGGACGGTATATAACTCCAATGATAAGGGAACACTCCTAGTTGATCAACAATGATTCAATATCTGCGCAGCTGCATGTGACAGATTCTAGTTTCGAAAACGAGTATCCTGATTTTACAAAGATGGCCACACCACCGCCACGCGTGCGTGACTCTCGTGGATTAGATATGAATGTGTACCCATCGATGTTGCAATTTTCGCCATTCTTTAGCCAAGTTTCTGTCAACGCTATAACATCGGCAGGTTGGGCATGCGTAGATAGGAACGCAAGGAGCAAGTTCAAATACTTGTTTGAACTGCGGATGTTCGTGTAGAAGACAGAGATATTGTTGTTTTTAGGTACGTTGTGAGGTGTGATTACAGAGAGTGGCATGATGTTAGTTATAGGAGTACTAGAAGTTGCAAACCGCTATTTATACTATTTTCATCAGGTCGTCATCGCATGTGACGTGTACAACTCTCGAGTTCTCAGACTTCCGCATTAGAATTTTGCCATCAGCAACCCATGCAAATTTCCAGTTCCTTTCCCGTTTGCACTGGATAGCTTTTCCCGAGCAGAATTTTGTTTTCAGGACGCAAATGGGCAGTCACGTATACTGGGCTATCTACTTGGTAACCCAGCAGGGACGCATTCAGCCGCTTCTTTTTTGCAGCAAACAGAAGCTTGTCACGGGTAGCTCGAGAGTTGAATTTGACGATTATATTAGGCAGCCCGCCCCCTTTTGTGGGGACAAGATGCACCACAACCACGTCATGATCCGAAAGCGAAACACTCATGCAAGAGACCACCTTATGTAGTGTTTGACCGAGGTCTTCCTTTTCAGTTAACGGTACTCCTTTAAGTTCTAGATTAATCCGCCTGGAGTACTGCTTCAGGTCTACAATTTTTCTTTGCGTCTCTGAGTTCCTTCACCAGTTTATGACGTTCCCTTTCGTCTTCAAGACTGCGCTTTTTAACTTCGCTCAACTCCTGTCGGACAGCCTTTAGCTCAGATCTGAACTCGTCAAAGCCCTGACTATGAAACTTCAAACTTCAAAGACTCCTCGAAACTACTGACGCTAGCCCTGACCTCTGTCATGGCCGCCATGATGGTGCTGAACATTTCTATTAGCACCTTTGTGAGTTCTTTAATAGAACTGGGCGTTTTGTCCCCCAGTGCTTTGGAGAGGACAGCAAGGGCATCCATCAAGGCAGGCAGTGAAACAGAGAATCAGCACCATATACACAGGAACAAGAGAAGGATGCCCATGTAGGGTGCCAAAACACAAATAAGTAGGCACTCAGAGCAGACAGACAGCCATTTTCAAAGCAAGGAGAAGATGCAACAAGCTCCCACAACCCACCTGCAATGCGTAAACGCAGGAATTAGCAGTCGTGCCCGGACAGCTGCCAGTCTGCTCTGAACGCCGACTGTCCAGTTGAGGTCGTATTTATGGATGAAGGCGGCGCCACCAGCGGAGTTCTCGGGAAAGCAGACGCCACGTCCGGTTGGGGCGGTGACCGATGCGGCACGTGCAAATGAAACGGCAGGAGTGCGACTGCGCCCAGCTGAGCATAGTATCTTGCTATCCGGCGGGGATATCAGGCCTGGGTGAGATACCCTGTCGGTGCCTGCAATGCGTAAACACAGGAATTAGCAGTCGTGCCCGGACGGCTGCCAGTCTGCTCTGAACGCCCACTGTCCAGTTGAGGCCGTATTTATGGATGAAGGCGGCGCCACCAGCGGAGTTCTTGGGAAAGCAGATGCCACGTCCGGTTGGGGCGGTGAGTCGATACGGCAGGTGCAGATGAAACGGCAGGAGTGCGACTGCGCCCAGCTGAGCAAAGTATCTTGCTATCCGGTGGGGATATCAGGCCTGGGGGAGATACCCTGTCAGTGCCTGCAATGCGTAAACGCAGGAATTAGCAGTCGTGCCTCGTGCCGGATGGCTGCCAGTCTGCTCCAGTTATTGACCTTGACCCTCTTGACCCTAGAAATATCAATGAAATAGTGCATTTTTTACTTGCATTGAGGAATATTAGCAAATTGGTGCGTATTCTTTTGCTTGCATTGAATATTATCAGTAAAATAATGCATTTTTTTGTGCTTGCATTCATTTTTTCGGACTGCCTGAATTTTCAAACGGTTTTTCGCTCCCTAGAGAGTCCGAAAAATCGGCAGTTGACTGTAGTACACACAAGTCGGGAAACTAACATCAAGACGCCGACGCACTTTCGCGTTGCCCGCTCCCTCACTGCGGCACTCAGAAGCTTTCGGCTGTCCCTTCCCCACGTGTTTCGTCTTTAGCTACTCTGGACCCAACTTCTCCAAACGAATGTGGTTTGTTGTTATCCCACCAACGTGCTGACCCTTACTGTCACCACATCATTGACCGTCTTGATGGGACTTGCCGGCCCCCTAACGCTTGTCTTCGTCGACAGCTGACGCAATTCAAGCTTGACAACCACGTCCTGTACCATCATATCTACCACCCTGATGGTCAACGCCGGGTGCCCGTTCTACCTCGCTCTCTTCGGGCTCAAGTCCTCAAGACATATCAGGACGCCATGTTTGCTAAACACATGGGCTTCCAGAATACGTACGACCGCATAAGATGTCACTACTACTGACCAGGCTTGTCCAACAGTTTGCGAAGCACGTTGCCTCATGTGCCCTTTGTCAGTGTCGCAAACTCAACTGGAAGCGGACAATTACAAACGCTCCCGTGTCCCCTGCAACCATTTGAGGTATTTGGTGTTGACCTGTATGGTCCGCTTCCTATGACATGTCATGGGCAATCTTGGATAGTTACAGCTGTCTACCACCTGACCTGATACGCCGAAATGGCTCCTGTGCCTTCTGCATCCGCTTCGGAAGTGGCTGACTTCATCCTTCGAGCAATAATCCTTCATCACGGAGCTCCTCGTGTAATCCTGAGTGACCGTGGAAGAGTATTTCTTTCAGAACTCGTCGAAGAAGTGCTCAAGGCATCCGGCACTACACACAAAACAAGCTCCAGTTACCATCCTCAGACGAACAAGCTGACTGAGCGCTTTCATCGCACATTGTCAGACATGATAGCCATGTATATCGAACCGGACCACAGAAACTGCGACTCCATTCTGCCATTTGTCACTTTTGCCTATAATACCTCTGTACAGCGCACAACCAGTTACTCGCCGTTCTACCTCGTCTACGGTCACTTCCTTTCTTCTTTCCTCGATGTTTCGTTCTTCTGTGCGCCTGTTAAACCATGTCCATCCTCAAGTGAAGAATATGTGTCTCGTCTACTTCATTGCCGCCACCTGGCCCGCATCAACTCTGAAGCCAAGCAACAGGATCGCAAGCTTGAGTATGTTGCCTCTCACCGTGTCGTTTCTTTCAGCCCTGGCGACGAAGTCCTTCTTCTTACACCCATTCGCACTCCTGGCCTGTGCGAGAAGTTTCAATTACGCTTCATTGGCCCCTACACTGTCTTGGAGCAAACGACTCCTGTCGGATATCGCGTGGCATCCGTTCTTCTTCCAACGTACTGCCGCTGCCGGGCAGCAGAAATAGTCCATGTATCCCGCATGAAGCCTTTCACATGGTGTTCCTCTTCGCTTTATACTGCGGTCAAGATGACCTCTATCACATGGGGGGGGGGGGGGGTAAGTGTGGGCATCCATTAAGCACATCTACTTTCTTCACACATGTTCATCATCATGAGTGGTTATCATCTTCATCTGCTGTGGGAACTTGCTTGCCTGGGTTCTGTGCCTCGGGTGTGGTCTCTTCATCGTGTTTTCTGGGCCTAATAAAGGTTGCCTTCACTTGGCTGCTGACCCGCAGGTCGCGGGTTCGATTCCCGGCTGCGGCGGCTGCATTTCCGACGGAGGCGGAAATGTTGTAGGCCCGTGTACTCAGATTAGGGTGCACGTTAAAGAACCCCAGGTGGTCAAAATTTCCGGAGCCCTCCACTACAGCGTCTCTCATAATCAAACGGTGGTTTTGGGACGTTAAACCCCACAAATCAATCAAGGTTGCCTTCATCATTGCATCACAATATTGTAAATGATACACCCGTTTTCTGTCAGTCCCCCACATAACAATATTTTTTCTAGTCCCTTCAGATTCTGTTTACTGAGAGTTTACTGTATTTGACTGCAGTAGATAAGATCTTGTTCTAAATCGGCTGCTTTGTCCAGAAATTTCGTTTGGAATACTAGTTGGAATGTTGAAATTTTGCTTCAATGAAATGCCCAGCTTTGCGATGTTTTCAGTAGTGCAGATTCGTTGTAGACTTCACCATGTATGAAATATTTCTTCTGATTTCATAAAGCTTAATTAAAGCATAAATTGACCTTTTGTGGATGTCTATAGATTATGTTGTTCTATTCCTTCATGAATTACCACAGTGGCAATACATTCTTTTTATGGTTGTCTAAAACGGTAACGCTGGCACTTTTTTTTAACAGATGGGTTACTATAAAATAGCTAGTTTCCGTAAATACACTTGGGTTCCTTCAGTTTTTTTCAGTGTTCCTACCATAGTTTTATATTGCTGAATTGATCTGTGTTGCTGCCATTTCATGGTTCAGGCACACATTCTGTCTGATCGCCGTTCGTTTATTTGCTTTTCCGTCAGCTCGTTTAAGAAAACCGCAAGATGGGCTTTTCGAAGGATCTATCGATGCTGTCGACACGCAAACAGCGACGTATCGCACGAAGTTCGACAGGTCGGGCCTTGGGACGCATTCGGTCCCCGACTACGAAGTCCTGGTGAGTAGAGGAATGAAAACCTCTGGTATTTATTAAACTGCTGCATTCTCTAGATTGTGTTGTGGCCATATTTGCATATTTTTATTCACTAATCATTAATCAGCTCGTTAATCATTGCTCGCACGTTGGCATCTTTTGCTGCATTTTTTGTAATTAGCTGCACTGGTGTAGCGCTAGGAGGTCCCTCTGTCAGTTTTTCTGAAACTTTGGGAGCTCCTGCTGTAATATTCGTAATAAACTTAATAAACTTGAGAAAAGTAATGTGTTGACATGTTCTGTTGTGGGACAGATTTAGGTGCTTGTTAAAGAACCCAGGGTGGTCGAAATTTCTGTAGCCCTGCACTACAGTTCCCCTCATTTCATATTGCCACATAAAATTCTTTTTGTATTTTCATGTAACTTGTCCGTTACGCACGCAACTGCTGCCTTGTGCAAAACCGCTCCTCGGTGTCTCGGGGGCCCAATTATTTCAGAATCTTCCAAGAACGTTAAGCTCACAATGCAAACATGAGTGTTTATTTTGGAACTAACATGGCCACTTACCATAACGCTGGAATCTTCGATGCTACACATGTGTGCTTTGTTGTTGAGCTAATCAGCATTAACCTGCGACTGTGATCACTGCTATTAGTGTACGACATGTGTTGCTTGTACCTTGACTTTCATTTTCTTGGCAAGTTTGCCCTTGTGAGAGTGTTGTGTTTTTTGTTTGGAAAACCCAACTGTTAATGTTACCAATGTGCTGACTGTATGTCATTCCAATGTATTGCAGTTGAACCCCATTATAAAAGACATGCAGCTGGCAGCAATTCTTGTTTTTTGTATCAGGTGCCTCTTATAAACAGGGTACCAGGTCTGGATTTTCTTATCAACCTCAATTTCAAGGTGTCTCTTATACCCATTTGTCTCTTACATCAGCGTCTCTTATAAAAGGCTTTGACTATATATACCACTTGGCTGCTTTCTTTGCTTGGGTTAATAGGGTTGGTGTGCTGGCACAGGCACGTGGCTATTCAGAGTTGTTTTTCCACATTTATTATGCTTTTGCCTTGTGGATTATGGCAAGCTTCCTGCAAGCACCAATTACCGGTTTGGCACATTTAGTGGATCTTGTATTACTGTCACCCTGTTGAACAGGATTTACCCTTGGCAACTGCATTGAGATTTATACTGAATGCAAAGGCACTGAAGTACGATACTGTGTGTACACGGTCAAAACTCCGGATACTAAAAAATCTGCCGGGTGCCTCTTCAAGTGTGTCACCAAAGCAGTAGTAGTACCTATTGGCTTCTTTATGATGGTGTGACACTTGATACATTGTGCTTCTTGGCCTGGTGGCACTTTTACGAAAAAGTTCTCTATCGGCTTCGCACGCTTCACGGCGGCGGCCATGTCCACGGCAGACATGTCACGAGTGCGTTCGCGAGTGCCTGTAGTCGAAATAATAGACAACGAATGAGGCTGAGGCCTACTGAAGTGGCGGCGACATCAGAAATTGCCTGATCTTGACGCAACCGGTTATTGGTTCTACATGGCTACGTGACGTAATGTTCACTCCTCTCTGAAAAAACACAGCGTTTAGGATCCGTATCGCAAACATGGCGTGTGTGACATAGTTGGTTGTAAATTAGCTCACAAAAGTTGGGTTACGCCGTTGCATTAGCGTTGATTTTCTGTTGTTCAGGCTATGCCATGCGTTGAGCCCAGGCGACCCGATCCAAAGGATAGCCGTATCGCCATCACACAGTGAAGCTTGTGGCGACTCGCGCTGGTTGTATGGTATGCTTTCTTCTGCGCTTGCGATGGAATTGAATATGCTAATTACATTTTTGTGGATGACCCCGTCCTCAACTAAGCGGTTTTACTTGTCGACTAAATCGACGCTAAGTGCGCCAACGCGTTTCTAGTGACGAACTTCAGGGTTCGACGATCGCTTTTGGGGGTACTATCGCGAAACGTGCGACTGTACAGCAAGCCACGGTGGTGCCACATCTGCTGCACTATCGCTCGGGAATGCTGACGCATCCGGTGGCAGTCTAATGATGGTATCGCCAGTGATCACTTGCAAGGCGTCGGGCGCACTGATTTCCACTAGGTAGTGGAAATCACTGGTCGGCCGTACTGGTACTACGTTTCGTACCACCCGGGTAAGAGTAAACACACCATGTAACATGATAGAGGTTTTTTTTTTTGTGTAAGCTTTAAAACTAAATTCTGTACTAATAAATATATTGTTCTTTTTTCTTTCCTGTTTATTTTACGGATTTCGTGTTTCCAGACTGGCTTTCACGTTCATCTTTAAGGTCCTTTCATAAATGTATCAACAGTTTCTACTGTACTAGCACACATTTTTGATACAATTGAGCCCACTTATAACGAACCTGAGCCTGACGCGGCATCTCTTCGCTGCATCCCGAAGTTCGTAGTAAATGAAACACAGCTTCTAAAAAAGTTACGAGCGAAAACACAAACTTTTTGCCCAAAATAGTGCATGATGCACGTGTTTTGAAGAGCGGAGGCGATGAGGGCGGTCTCTAGTTTATATCAAACAGCAGCGTGCTTGTTTGCCGAGGCCCTAGGCATAAGCTTCGTGAGGCACTGGCTCCAAAGTTTCGTCGTTCTCGCAATCCGGTTACTCTAAATCGCTCTCGCCACGTACTTCATTCACAATGCCCCAATCTGTGCAAAATTCCACAGTGTCGGCATCATCATCGGCCGTAATTAAACCATTGCAACAGATGTCCCCCCTCCCCCCACTCTCCCAGGTTGGAGTCGACGACGCGCTGCCACAAATCGCTGCCGCAGTCGGCCTGTTCGGAAGCTTCAGGCTCGACATCGGGCCCGACGTCAACGAAGTCCGCCTCGCGAAAACAGTTTTGCGCGCATGTAGCCGTCAATACCGCCCACGAAATATTCACCATCTCCACAGCTGAATACCGGGATTCCCGAAGCGGCAAGTTGGCTGCCAGGTGGTCAACAGCTATGAGCAAGCGCTCCGCAAGGCGGCGCCTAACACGTGGATTACGCTTAAGCCAAGCGGTCACACTTTCGACGTTTTGTTGAGCAGCAGGAAAAAGCGTGCTAGTCCTCCCATCTGCCATCATGACCACACACGCACACCAAGAAGAGCGAGCAAGTCGCCCACACGCGACACACATGCCAGAATGCGTGGAACAGCTCTGGGCCCATTTTCAGTCAGAAAACTAAAGTAATTCGAGCCAGCGTGGCTGGCTTCGCGGAGCAGTAGAGACGGGCGAAGGGGTTGTGATCAAGAAAGGAGAGCAGATTTGCGAGAGAATGGCAAGGAGTTGCGATAAAAAGAGGGGAGGATGCGGCAGGAGGGCGACCTTGAAAACCAAAACACACAAGAAGGAGGCAGGTTGGGTAGCTTGCTTGAAAGGTCCGCGAAACTCGCGTGTATAAAAACTTGAAAGGGTGCCTCCGCGCACAGGAGTCAAAGTACAGCCGCCTAGATCTGCGCGCGGCGGTGTTCAAAGAATCGGCGGTCGTGATAAAAAAATTGTTTTGTTGCGCCGGCAGGTGTGCGTGGCCTCACTGACTTTGATATTTTGCGATTCGTTCCGCGCAAATTAACAGCCGTTTGCACGCTTCCGCACGCGTGCGGAGGGCATGCAGAGCCGAGTGCGAAGTGAGCGAGAACAGGTCCTAAACACGAAACGAATTGCGAATTATCAGAGTCATTGGGGTAGCGTACGCGCATGCACTATACGCAGACGATCGAATGCAGTCGGTGGCTGACGATGTTGGCAAATGGTCTGGTTACTCCAGGCCGGCGACGCCAATGACAGTACCAGCGATCAAAAACAGAGGAGACGGCCAACCGGTCTTTGAAAGATCAGTGGCAGTGTGACAACATGGGCCTTGTCTGGCGATGCGGGGTGCTCAGAGTAGGGTGAGGGGGGGACAAAGCACAGAGGGGTGCGTAACAAAAATCGGTCTGGGAGAGCAGCAACTTCAGGAGCGCGGAGGCAGGGTCGGCCTTTAACAATAACAATGTATGAGCATTTCGCCGATGCCTGTGCCTGATTGGTGGTCGAAAGTGGTTTCCTGGGAAGTCGGCTGTGCGCCGAACCTGTTCGCTGTAACCGATCGGTGGCGCTTGGAGATGTTCGTTGTAAGTGCGATTTTGCGCCATTTAACCAATGTATATTTTCACGGTCTCGCGGATATTGTTCGTTTTAAGCGAAAGTTTGTTTTAAGTGGGGCCGATATATGTGGGCTTGACTCACCTCGAATACTTCGGGAAAAAAAAAAGGCAATCTAAAATTCGAGTCAAAGCGAATTCGCACAAGCCTACTTACAACCCATTACAAAGCGCTCGCCCAAAATTTATCATCAGCAACTGTATCGAACAAATGGTACCTCATTTCCCTGCAGAATCATGAATAATGGCATAGCGGTTGCTTCCTAAATTGACAAAAATTGTGATCTTTGGTGTAGTGGGCACCTTGCAAGCATACTAGTTAGCTTTTGCTATGACGGTGCTGCGTTTTCTTTTCTGTACTTCACAATAATGGATGACTTTCTCCTCTACAGAGCCTAGACCCTCCTGAAACGATGCCCAAGTCCTCCTTTCTTCAAAGGCAGAGGCCGAGGCAAGTGTTTTACCTGAGCCCTCCAAGGACAGTGTATGGCCATGGAACACAGCTGGTAAGTGTAACGGTCTGAATAAGCGTTTTGTCAAATTAGATTCTGCAAGCAGTTAGAGTGAATGTGTCCCTCTCCCATCTAACGTTCCCCATTAGCGATTGATTTATTGATTTAGACAAAAGAATTGGCATGAAATTTTTTATTTCATGGGGCCATTACACGCTGCATATGCACATTGTCGGTAGCGAAAGACCCATGCTGTGGTGGCCAACTTCAGCTATTTTTCGAGGTCAGTGGGTCTCAAGAAATTTGTTAGGTATGTTCACTTGCCTGTTTCTGTCATTTCTTAAAATTGCCGGCTTGAAAAATTCTTGGAATGACTACAAATTAAATTCATTGCCTCTATCGAACTGCCCGCCTGGCTTTCTACAATAATTCACAACATTATACGCCTGACATTATTTGTGGCAAAATGACAGAAGTGATAGAGCAAGGTGCCACTATAGCGCCTGCACATCCGCTGTTGATCGTGTGTGTTTGGCTAACGCTTCATTGGCTGGGCTTGTGATTTTCAGTTCAAGTGGTAAAGGAGGCTGATCAGCTGGAAAATTTTACCTGTGCACCTTTTACCACATCTTTTTTAGAGCCATTGTAACTGTAACTTTACAGGCAGGCCCACATGAGAAACATAGGGCAGAGATGGGTAAGCAGTAAATCTAAGGTTCAAAATGAATAGTGGTCAGGTCAAATAATTTTCAATCGTACAGTTCAAATAGTGCTTATCACGTGTTATTGAGGAAACTGAGCATATTTGTCACGACGTAACTAACTTGCACTATTTCTTTAGTTCTAAATAGAACTAGGCGTGTGCGGATGCCACTTTCTTCATTTGAAGTGAAATAGAGACAACATTGAATAAAACATTAAAACATTGTTACTTCGACAATCCTTAAGAGGGTACAGGCTCTTGAAAACCGAGAACTTGGAAAAAAGTCTTGTTTTGGAAAAACCATATTTTTAGCTTGTATGTCACATAAACTGCTTATTCCGTAAGTATGAGCGCCCAATTCAACACCAAAGTGCAAAAAAAAAATGCTATTTTCGGGGCCGTCGCAGTGCCCAAAACACGCACGAAAGTCAAAATCAAACCAAACTTCGCGCACGCACGATCCCAAGACACTGCGGCCATCCAGCGCCATCTTGGTCTTGTTTTGACCGTAAATCATGGAGGAAAGAATAAACTGAGGAGAGGCCGTTGCGTCACAATTTGTGAAGCAGGAAGTAGAGAAGAGTAGGAGCGCTCCTCCTCACTTTTGGGCATCCCAGGGCGGCTCGCGCATGCGCAATGGTGCCAGCGAGAGGGAGGCGCCGGCGTGCCCACGGCTCGCCATTGTAAATTCGCTGAAAGGCATCTCCCTCTCGTTGGCGCACGAGACGCCGGCGGGCCCATATTGTCTTACAACCCCCTGCAAAAGCACGTGACTTCCGCCACAGTTATCGCTTTGCAGCGTGCATTGCGAGGGCCTCTCTTCAGCTTTCCTTTCTATATGCTGTGAATTTTTTCTCTCTCATTTGCTGCGTTTCAAAATGGCTTCGACAGCGCGGTTGAGACGCTATTGGCGTTTTCCTGGAATGCGATGCGGAACCCTGATTGGCTAGAGCAGCTCCTTCCTATCTTCCAAGTGAAAGCGCGCCCGCCGTTGGCTGCTGCACTGGAAGCGGGGGCGGTTTCTCCCGGCAATGGCACGGCTGGCGCGCTCATCTTGCTGTTGCTCTCATCTTGCTGTTGCTCTCTGCTCCGTTCGCTTTGACAGACGTCTGCTTATGAGCCACTTTTTTACCTTGCGCTGTATTTTCGATCAGTTTATCTCTTTTTTTTTTTCACACAAGTTCTGTGCCCTTTATCTTTGTTGCTGTGCATGACGCCGGCAACGAAGCCCAAAACGGTGTGCAAGTTTCCGGCGTGAAAACACATTATGCGGCTTGTACAAGAATTCAAGGGGGGACATGGTGTGTGGAGATATTTCCCGTATTAGTGGACCAAACATGATAAAAATATACATGCTTATGTAGTTTCTCATGCTGATTGCAAATATGCAAAAAAATTCATTGTAGGTCATTTAATTTAGAAGATACATAATGCTACCACTCTATTGTTTTCGGAAACAATAGAAAAGAAAGGTTTTACCAAAAAGTAAATATTATTTCATAGCTAGACAGTGCAATTAGCAATAAGTGCAATCCTGCAACCACATTTCAAATGAAAGAAAAACTAGTGATTCTGCAGATGATGTAAGTTGAGGAGTCATGTCATGGCTATCACATACAAAGAAATTTAATACCTTCTAAATTTATATGGGCAGCAAATGGAAATTCTCCTCTCAGCACTTTGTAATACACAGATTGGGCTTTACGTTAATAAAAAATTATTGCTCTAGCTGTTTAGATTGCAAGATATCAACCCGACAAACTAGTAAAGCCACCAAAAAGCATGTTTTCAGAAAACTGAGAAAAAGAAATAAAACTCATTCATTTACATAACTGCACTTGAAAATGTTCTGTATGCACTGGGAATGTAGTCCTTTTGACTATGAGTCCCTGTGTGGCACTTTTTCAGGGACTGGTGCATGTTCTCCATTGCTTGTCGCTTCTTGACTGATGCTGCCGTGCGCCGTCGATCCTTTTCAGCCATGCGGCTGCGGCTTTGCCAGCTGGGGTTTAGGCTCAGCTCTTTTATAATGTCTTCTGACGCCTTTTTATTGCCTACATTGAACTTGAGCACTGCTTCTGCCACAGCTGCCTCCACCGCGAATAGCGAAGCATGTCGCTCCTTTGGTGCCAGCTCCCAGATTATTGAATGCAGGCATTCATTGTTATTTTGAGTTTTTCCTCACTGGCATCGTTGCAACAGCTTTCTGTCTGACAAGCGCTCATAAATGGGAAGTAAGGCTTGGCAGACATGTGGAGGCAGCTTTCGACGATGCTTGGGAATGGGGTCCCCCTTGGCCTTTGCCGCATTTTGTTTGCACCAGGAATTTGGACCAGGTGGGCACAGAGTGTGGTTTGCCACATCATCATTGGACGTGATGTGATGATAAGTGGCCATCACTGCTATGTGCATAGCATCAACATCACCACTGTGTGTCTTCAGAGCCCACCCATAATAATTGGTGAGCTTGGAGATCAGGTCTCCTGCCAAGCAGCCCTTTCCCCCAACACTCTCAAGGCCAGGGCCTTTGTGTTTTGCAATCAAGTTGTACAAAGCAGTGCCCATACACTTTTGGACATGATTAATGCAGTCCTCTTTTTTCACTGGGATATACCCATAAACCCTATCTTCTTGTAGCGCAAGGTAACTGCGGCTTTCCCCGTCGCAAAGCACCATGATGTAGCGCAGGTTGTGCCGCTCAAGTGACCTCCTGATGAGAATGAGGGCAGCCTCAACCTCCATTTCCACAGCCTTCTTGTCACTGTTTTTCTGACACTGGTGATGTTTTCCATGCTGCATAAGTAGGGCCACCTTCCTTGGGGCCCCGACTCGCATCCAGCACAAAAGTTGCTCAACATAACGAAGTCAAGCACCAGCCCGCTGAACAATTCTATGACGGTGCCGAGACCGATATGCGAGGAATGACTGCGAGTCATCCATGACCCATCAAACGACACCGCGATGTTTCCCATGTGGCCTATAATAAGTTCGGCGTAAAGTTTGCGAACCGCGTGCAGCATGATCGTGCCGCGGGTGCCAACTTCGTCTTCACGTAGTGTTGCCACACTTTTGTGTGAAGACCCCGACAGCTGATGCCCATCAACGAGAATACATCATTCAGCGCAGTCTGTCTGTTTGTTCCCCGTTGCCTGCATGGCATGTGCGGCCAAAACGTTCACAGCAAAAGGTTTCATGCGTTCATCGCTACGTACACGTGGCGAGCTCCACAACGACGCAGTCTTCCCACAGGTCGAACACACAAAACGCAACTTCACAGCGATTCCGGATTCCCGGTAGTCGCGGACAATCTGCAGTTCTCCGTTGCATGCCTTGCACTTTGCAAATCCCAACAAAGCGCTGTTCGCTGTGTCCAAATCTATAATTGTGAACGTGGTTCCATCTGGCGGCCGAGCTGCTTCGTCGGCACCGTCAACCACGAATGAGCGTTTCTGCTTCGTTGCTGCAGCGGACGACAACTCCGATAACTTATCTTCGGCTTTAGCTCGCTCCTCTTCCAAGTCAGATTGCTGCTGATAGATAGTATCTAGACGCATGTGACCGCTGCTCGAAGGCTCCACGGCTGACGAACTTTGCACAGGCTCCGTGACAACTGATGCGATAGCTAGGCCTTCCATGGTAGCGTCGACGACTTCGCTATGGGACGCGGAGAGTGTAGCATCTGGGGGGGGGGGGGGGGGGGTTTGCTGTATCATGGAGCACTTCTTAAAATTCGCTACTAGCGTACTTCGCACCTTTTTCACACCAAACTTGTGCCGTGTGCGGAATTTGCGTTCAGCATTTGACAACTGAGGCAAAATGCTGCGCATGGACGCGTGCCTCAATACCTGGAGCAGATGAAGCTAGGAGCCTCCATCAATAGGGTGGCAAGCTCAAGTCACGTGCGCGAAGTACCGAATAGGAAGGTGCTCTGATACTTCTTTTTGCCGCTCATTTTACAAACTGCCAATGGTTGAATTGGACCCATTCTGGCGGGAACATGAAGGCGAAAGACGGCTCTCTCAAATGAGACGAAGCAGGCCGCGCTGACACACATGAAAAGGCAGGGGCGTGTCACGGAAAATGTGCGATTTCAACGTCGATTTCGGCTCAGATTTAGCTAGAAAGCGCGGTATAAAGGGTCTTAGCAGCTAAAATAATGATATTATAGGCATGAAATTCACGATATAAGTGCACTAGTAGCTGTAGATCTCAAAAACGCAACAGAAAATACGAGTTTTTTCGCGATTTTTCGGTCTCCACAACCCCTGTTCCTCCTTAAATTTCGCTTTTCTGTTTAAGTGCCCAGTGCGTAGACGCTTGCAGCGGCAGAACTGTGCTTTCAGCTGCCACCAGTCCAGAATCTGACACACCGTGTGTACCTGGAGTTGCGAATGCATCGAGCGCGTCCGAGAACACCGGATCCAGCACGTACTCTGAATTGGTGCCATCGAGCGTGACAACGAGTGTTGCTGAGATCGCAATACCCAGCACTTCGTCTGCATTGGGGTCATCGAGCATGCGTGGGTCGTCGACCCTTCATCTGGGGGTGCATTTTCTAAGGAAGAAATTGATGCGAATGCGAGATGTCGAGATGTCGTTCGCGTTAACTTTCGCACGAGTCTTTTTTGGCGCTGCTTGGGAGCAAAGATTCGGAATGCGTCAGTCATTCCACTCTGTTCTCTGGTCACTAATGCCAAAAGAGCAGCACTCGTCCTTGATTGCTCTTGAAACAGCACTGCATGAAGTGGTGCAGCGTCACAATGCTGGCTGCTGCAAAGCAACAGAAGTCATATCAAACACTGTTGGACTTCGACCAGGGAGCCTAGCCATCCAGTGAGCTCTTGAAAGAGATGCCCTACGTCTGCAAAAAAAATTCTAAACGGCACTTAGAGAAGACGGAGGGAAGAGGAAAAGAGTGCAAAAGGACACTTCAAGCTACTCTGCTGGAGCTTTTTGAGGAACACACGTGTGCTCAACTTCCAAAGCCAGTTTTCTCAAAATGGATTTTTTGACTAATTGTGGTGCTGAGGAAAGCGATTTCTCAAGAACTGCTCGTCAGACTTGTGTGCGTTTCTTTTTTTCTGCTCCTGAATGATTTTGCCAGGGTGTAACAAGCTTCTTTTTTTTCAAAATTGGTGCCAACAATTATTAATAAACAATTAATTTTTTGATAATTGTCATACCTACGAGCTACATCAAATTCAAAGTACATAAATTTATTTTAAATGCAAAATAGAAAAAAAAGTGGTTTTTTTTTTTGCGCCCTGGGATATCTATCCAGGGATGACCACAAATAATTCCAGCCTTGTGGTATGTCCTGGGATTTCTCGCGGCTCTCCCTCAGGCACACAAGTGAACCACCCAGTTAGACCTCAGTAAATCTGGAACCACTGAACACTATTTTATGAAACTTTCCTATTTCTTTAGCTTTAATGAGGGGAACATAGCCTAAAATTTTCATCAAGATATCTTTAAAAAGTTAGGTTTTCAGGGTAGCCTCTCTCTTTAATTTATAAAATTTTGTAATTTGGGCAGTTTTTGATGGCATCAAACTCTCGTTGATTCCGTCATATTTGTTCGCAACCCAGTTAATTTGGACAATCCTTGTAGCACGTTGAGCTCGAAGCCCCGCAGTCGTACAACGCGACAAAATCAAAATGGCATCTGCCGGCAGAAGACATATGCAGGCTTTCTGAAAGGCGTGGTCACGATCCACAATTTTGTTGATGCGTAATAAGGTATAAGGCCCAGAGCATTTTTCGGTGTTTAGCTGTGACCACATTGTTAAATCCCCCGCAGGGGCGCCTGCGCGAGTAGGCGTTTGGTGTGTAGCGACACCACGGACCCGAGCTAACGGGGGAGTTTTGACTCCCTCCCACGCCTAGCCGTGCGTGGCCTTGCCGTATCCGGGGAAAAGGGGATCCTGAGGATTTAGCCGACGCTGGGTGATTGGACCTTTAAGGCCCCCCGGCAGAGGCAACACACCCCTTTGGCCCCGGCTTCACGTAGACGGCACCCCTGGGCTGACCCATCCAGAGGAAATCGGCAGTTGCCTTTTCCTATCTCTCTCTTCCTACATCTTCGTCTTTCTTACTTTTTTAGCTTTCCTGTCTACTTTTCTCTTCTGCTTACTTCCAATTTTCTCGGCGGCAAGGGTTAACCCTGTGCAAAGAGCCTACCTTGGCCTAGGCGCATTGGGTTATAGCAGTGTTGTACGGCTGACGTCTGCAAGCTTTCAGCATCCGCAAACTTGCAGCGTCCCCTCGTTGGGCTCCGTGGTGGGTGGCCGCCAACGCTGCTGAATAACATACAATTAGCATGCAGAAAGCATTCCCTTTACTCAGTGATCGTGCCTCCTCAAAGCGGGTACGCACCGAAGATATCAATTTTTTCATCCGGCCAAGACAAATGTTTCCTCATTTCCACGTTATACACTGCGAAAAAACTAACCAGCAAGCCAGAACTGTATCCCCCTTCGTAGTGGCTAGATGCTTGACCGAAACTCTCGGTGCCGAGTACAAGGTTACCAAAATGGCCAGCGGAGATCTACTCCTTGAGGTACGTGACAAAGACCAATTCGATAAACTGAACACCCTCATAACGTTTGGAGACACACCCATCAATATTACGCCACACAGGTCCATGAACTCATCTCGCGGGGTCGTATCGGATGCAGATTTGCTTGACCTGACCGAAGCTGAACTTCTGGAAGGATGGAAGAGCCAGAACGTGACAAACGTACAGCGTATTAAGATAAGAAGAGATCAAAAAGAAATACCAACCAAACACTTAGTACTTACCTTTGCTTCGAGCAATTTGCCGGAAACCATTCAGACTGCTTATACAAAGACATCCGTGAGGCCATATATTCCCAACCCCCGCCGTTGCTTCCAATGTCAGAGATATGGCCACGGCTCTCAAAGCTGTCGTGGCCGGAAAACTTGTGCTCTGTGTGGAGTCGTGGGCCATGCGTCCGACAACTGCGAAGCACCTGCACACTGTGTGAACTGTGGTGGTAATCATGCCGCGTACTCACGTTCCTGTTCTTTCTGAAAAAAAAAAGAAAAAGAGGTCACTTTAAAGATAAAAGAAAACATTACATTTAAAGAAGCAAGAAAAAGAGTCTCGCCATTTTATGGCCCCACATATGCTGATGCGGCGCGCCAGGGGGCAGTGTCGCACCAGCCCTCGCCACTCCTTCGGCCTGCGCAGAGCGAGCCATTGGCTGTGGCGCCTGCCCCTAAGGCGGCAGTAGTTGAGTCTACTCCGCCTACTATTGAACAGAGACCACAGACTCCAGGGTCCTCGGGTCTCAAGGCCTCACCTCGCCAGGCGAAGCCCGAGCTTCGAAAAACCAGCTCGCATGAGCGGGCATCCAGTGCCTCCAAGGAGGCAATGGATACGGCGGCACCCTTGGTGCCAAAAGAACGGCGCAGCTCTCTGGAGCGCGCCAAGAGAACTAAAAAGCTCATAACAGGGCCTGATAATGGCCCTGTTACTTAAGCTCGACCTTTCAGCTTAAACAAGTCACTCCCTTAAGGTACACACAGCACTACTTTACTTCCAATATGGAAACACAAATTATACATTGGAACGTCAGAGGACTGCTTAAGAACCTCGACGACGTCCAAGAGCTTTTATACAAACACTCACCTCAAGTGCTGTGTGTACAGGAAACACACCTAAAATCCTCCAATACAAATTTTTTACGTGCTTACGTCATATACCGAAAGGACCGAGATGATGCTGTGGCGTCATCCGGTGGCGTAGCCATTATTATTAACCAAGGAGTAGCGTGTACACATTTACCACTCCAGACATCTCTTGAGGCGGTGGCTGTTCGAGCGGTACTTTTAAACAAACTCGTCACCATCTGCTCTTTGTATGTA
The DNA here is from genome assembly GCA_013436015.1 of Rhipicephalus annulatus. Classification (NCBI taxonomy): domain Eukaryota; kingdom Metazoa; phylum Arthropoda; class Arachnida; order Ixodida; family Ixodidae; genus Rhipicephalus; species Rhipicephalus annulatus. The sequence goes on from WOVY01009442.1 coordinate 1,028,672, forward strand.
CCTCCCCACCACCGTCTTGAAAGACGGGAATTTCTGTCTTCAATAGACGAACTGCCTGAACCTTATTTGCTTCTTGGGGACCTAAATGCACATAGTGGACTGTGGGGCTGTGATGCGCGAGGTCGTCTCATTGAACAATTTCTCTTCTCTTCCGGTGCCTGTTTGTTGAATAGGAAAGAGCCAACATATTATAACGTTGCCAACAAAACTTACTCGTCTATCGACCTCAGCATCGTATCACCTTCACTCCTACCCCTACTCAAATGGAAAATCATAAATAATCTATGTGGAAGTGACCATTTTCCTGTAGTGTTGAGTTCACAAACAACATATGAATGTCCTCTACACGTTCCCAAATGGCTGATAAACAAAGCAGACTGGGAACAGTTCCATAAGACTTCACGGTTGAGTTGGATAGACATATGTAGGTTAAACATAGATGAAGCTGTGCAGTACTTCACAGCTTTTCTAACTGACGCAGCAGCCAAGTGCATACCGCAAACATCTGGAATGCCCGGCAAACGACACGTCCCATGGTGGAACACAGAGTGTCGTAATGCGCGAAAAGAACAGAACAGGGCATGGAGGTTGCTTCGGGACTCACAAACGGCCGAAAATCTTGACACCTTCAAGAAAATAAAGTCTCAAGGCAGGAGAACCCGTCGGCAGGCCAGAAGAGAAAGCTGGCAGAAGTTTTTGTCATGGATCAATTCATACACACAGGAGGCTAAAGTCTGGAACATGGCCGGTAGGATAGCAGGAAAACAAGTACACACACTTCCACTCGTAAACACTGAGGGTGATACCTTGGAAGACCAGGCAAACTTCCTCGTTGCACACTTTGAACGGGTATCCAGCTCGTCCCACTATACTGACACTTTCTAAAAATACAGAACAAGAATAGAAAAGCAAAAACTAGAACACAAATCCACTAGATATGAGGCATATAACCAAGCTTTCAGTCTAGCTGAGCTCCGAACATCTCTAAACTCCTGCAGTACTTCTGTCCCAGGTTCTGACCGTGTGGTGTATGAAATGTTGAAAAACCTACCAGCCGAAACACGAAAAACCTTACTTTGGTTGTACAATGCTATCTGGTTTTCTGGCACTATCCCTACCTCCTGGAAAGAGGCTATTATTATTCCCATTTTGAAAGAGGGCAAGGACCCTTCTTTAGCTTCAAGTTATAGGCCTATTGCACTTACAAGCTGCTTGTGCAAAGTCTTCGAAAAAATGATAAACTGCAGACTTGTACATTTCCTTGAAACAAACAATTTGCTAGACCCATTTCAGTGTGGGTTTCGTGAAAGTAGATCCACCACAGACCACCTTGTTCGTATCGAAGCACAGATCAGGGACGCCTTCGTCCATAAACAATATTTTCTCTCTGTATTCCTCGATATCGAAAAGGCTTATGATACAACATGGCGCTTCGGAATTCCAAGAGACCTGTGCCACCTTGGCGTGCACGGAAGAATGTTTCACATAATCGAAAGTTACCTGTCAAACCGGACATTCCGTGTCCGAGTGGGCACGGTTCTTTCCCAAACATTTGTCCAGGAAACAGGCGTGCCACAAGGTGGTGTACTTAGCTGCACACTTTTTCTCATCAAGATGAATTCCTTGCACTTGTCCATCCCTCGCAATATGTTTTATTGTACATATGTCGACAACGTCCAGCTTGGCTTTAGATCTTGCAATCTGGTAATGTGTGAGCGACAGGTTCAGTTAGGTTTAAACAAGGTCTCCAAATGGGCAGAGGAAAACGGATTCCGACTGAACCCACAAAAAAAGCACGTGTGTCTTGTTCTCTCGAAAGAGAGGCATGCACTCTGAACCTGACATTCGACTGAACGGGCAACGTCTGTCCGTCAAAGCCGAACATAAATTCTTAGGCTTAATCTTGGACAACAAGCTGACCTTCGTTCCGCACATCAAGAATTTAAAAATAAAATATTTAAAAGCCATGAATGTTATAAAAATGCTGTCACATACTACTTGGGGTAGTGATAGGCAATGCCTCATAAATATGTATCGGAGCCTCATTCGCACCCGCTTAGATTATGGGGCCATTGTTTATCAGTCTGCAACTCAAAGTGCTTTGAAGATGCTGGACCCCATGCACCATTTGGGCATCCGCCTTTCTACAGGTGCTTTTCGCACCAGCCCCGTAGAAAGCCTTTATGTTGAGTCAAATGAGTGATCGCTTCATCTGCAAAGAACTTATATGTCCTTTGTTTATTTCCTTAAGGTGAAAGCAGATAAGAAGCACCCCTCATACTCTACTATTAATGATTTGTCGAGCTCATTTCTGTTTCAAAACAGGCCTTCGATGAGGCAGCCCTTCTCAGTTCGCCTGAAAAGTCTAGCTGAGGAAACTGGAGTCTCACTTGAACACAGTTTAATGGCTCCTGTAGCATATCCGCCACCGTGGCAGTGGCAGACTATAGACTGCGATGTGTCCTTTCTAGAAGTTACAAAACATGCGCCTATTGCCCATATCCGAACATACTTCCTGGAACTTCAACACAAATACACACGTCCTGAGTTCTTTACAGATGCCTCCAAGTCCAACTCCTCTGTGTCCTACGCTGCTGTCGGCCCATCCTTTTCGGATGCTGGCCCTCTACATCCAGGCACAAGTATCTTCACAGCGGAAGCTTGCGCGATACTTGTGGCAGCTAAACACATCAAACAATTACAAATACAAAAAGCAGTAATTTATACACACTCCCTCAGTGTGGTAATGGCTCTGCACAGTCTTAAAAAACAAAAAAACCCGGTCCTTGTCTCACTTTACTCCATTTTGTGCACACTCTACACACTCAAACAACATGTTGTAGTGTGCTGGGTGCCAGAGCACCGTGAGATCCAAGGCAACGTGAGGGCGGATCAGCTCGCTGCATCCGTCCACAAAAGCACTGCCCCTACACCCATATTAATCCCGGCCCTTGATCTTAAGCCGTCTCTCAAACGAAACCTCAGGGACTACTGGCAGAGCAAGTGGGATACACACACACAAAATAAACTACACATTATTAAGCCACACCTTGGTCAATGGCTGCCAGTATGAAAATCACGTCACACAGAGGTAATACTAACGAGACTCAGGATAAAACACACATACACGACACACACATATATTTTGTCCGGTGGCGATCCACCATTGTGTGACAGATGTGGTGAAGCATTAACAGTCCTTCACATGTTAATTCAGTGCAAACACTTAGAAACTCTAAGAAAACGGCATTTTCCATTACCCAACCGACAACATATATACCTTTACACCCTGCAATGTTCGTTGGTAGGGAACCGCTTTTTAGTTATAAATCATTGGTAGCGTTTTTAAAAGAAATTCACAATTTTCATATCATATACCCGGGCATTCCGTAGCATGACCTCACTAGAGAGGTTTTCGCTGCGGTGGCTACACAACAAAGCACTTGCCTCACGGCCCTTGGACGCAAGGGTTTGAACGAGTCAGGCACTTGTGCTAATGCCATACATGTCCACCATCGTTTTTATTATCACCAACTTTTGTCATCTATTCGCACCACACACACCTTTCACGGCATGGTCATGATTTTATTACTTGTATGTTTTACCCGCCTTACCGCGAGGACTTTTATGGCCCTATACAGCCGCTAATCACAATCATTGTCCACATTTCTTGTCCCATGAACTGGCGCTTTTTGGCCATCAAAGAGCCCTTGCGCCAAAAAACACCATATATGATCATCAACGCTGAACCTTGAGCAATATTGGTGGGCGCTGCGGATGGTGTCGGCCGTTTGGTGTATCGTTTGTTCACTTTGGTGCCGTTTAGGGTACCTTTAAGGGTGGACAGACATAAGTACAGCCAGACAGAGATTTTTGCGTCGAAGGTCTCCAAGAAAAACTATTGTCCTTAAAAACTCGATGTGCTGCAAACGCCGGCATTGCCATCGACCATGTTGGTCAGCGGCAATTTCTTTTTTAAAACATTTCTTCATTACTTTCTCTCGTTGAACAAACATTGCAAGCAAACTGAGTACATAGCTGTGCCCTAAACCTTAACCACACCGTGAAAAAATAAAAATCGGTGGAGGGGAAAAATTTCAAAATGTTTATCTAGCACAGAATGCTGCTTAAGTCACTTTTACCGCTGTACTTTGGTGTGCTGCAGAAAAACGTAATAAGACTTAGAAGGGACTGTTGACACAACTCGCGAGACACAGCACATTTTGTTCCTCAATTACTCATGCTTGTGTGTGCCACATAATTGTGAAGACTAGTACAATTGCATACATTTAAAAAAAATTGCTTGCACTCATTTTTATTATGTGTGACATTTCTGTAGTCCTAATAAACTAAAACAAACAAAAAATTGTGTGCTAGTTTTTTTTTTTTGCCAGCCTGAATTCTTCCTGCTTTACCAATTTTATGAAATTCTAGATCACCAGCTTAGCAGATTCACATATGAATTCGCAAAGTCTGTCAAAGGATTTTACAAGTTCTCCAGATGCTGATGTGGACGTTATCATTGTTTGCAGACTGGTTGGTTCAAAGTACTGTTTTTACTTAAATAGCAGTGCTTCTGCTCACTATGCTCAATTTAGGTGATTTGGAGTAGTTTGTACATATTTTTTTTCTAAATGAAATGCATCTTTGCTATATTGCTCGTAATTCGGCATTTCGTTATGAAGTGTAACTTTTGCCGTAACTTATTTGTAATATATTTAGATTTTCGTGCTCCAAAAGTAGGATATACTATACTTCCTCCAGATTATATTTCAGCTGTAGTGACCCGGTAAACTTGAAATTTAAAAAATAATCTTTGAACTTGATTCTCTACTCTGTTAATAATCCTCTGCTGGTGAAATTGATGACATTTGTGTTCTCAGAGTAATTCAAGTGAAGGTAATAGGTATACTTAACCTTGAAGTTTAGCACAGTGGCAATACAAATTTCTTCTGGATGGGTCATTTCATGGCATATCTACCCTACTCTGCAGTGAAACAACCTTTAGGGGGTAGTTACATGCAGTCTATAATGTTTCATTCGTATACATTGAAATTTTCAATAATTCAAATTCACGTATGAACGAATTTGAATACTTGAGTATTTGTTCAAATATTCGGAGCACTCGAATATTCGCCGATACCTATGATAGTGAAATTGGTGAGAATCGCCTATGAAGTGAAGACCATAAAATGGTGTTCCAAATGTGTTTTTATGAAGCTAAAACAAGTGATGTAATTAATTGCATGCCCTGTTGTTGTGCACAGGATAACGATCCTCTACTAGGTGCCTCTCCTCTACGGTCTGGGCTTCAGTCTGTCGACGAAACATCTACCGTAGGAGGGTTCCCTGTAGAGTTTCTAACACTTATGGTAAGTGGGCTCTCTGAAACTCAGAATACTAGGTTCTGTGAGCAAGAAAAGTTTATTAGGACAAATGTTACTGGCAGTTGGTTATACCAATTCATACAAGAAGCACCAGTACAGAAGAAAGTTGTAATGAGGCGTTTGTCACCACCTGTATGTTGCCACGAAATCAGCGTTTTACGATGATACTTCATTGTTGTTAATTTTCATTTCAATGAATGAGCTTGGTTAACAAGGCTACTATGTTTCAAGCTGTACATTATAAACTTAACTGCTTAGCCTTGAGGGCAGACCTTTCAAGTAGAAATATGGTAAAAGGCGCTGTCTCTGAAACTATCTTGCAAGCTTTTCTAGACATTTTAGACTGCATCCTGAAAATGCTTTTTAGCGCAGAGCACTTTAGAAGCTCGTCTTGTCCATCCATGTGTTTTGGGTGGCGTGATCATGCGCACTGTAAAGTACTCAATACAGGCCTTTACAAGCGTGGTGATGCTCAAAACAGTGTCTAAATAGATGAACAAGTTCTAAAATCATTTAGTTAGAAAAGTAAGCAAGATATAAATTACAATAATCAACCTACACTCAGAACACTTTGGGAACTTGTACCTAACTTGTGTGCCGCACGAGAGATTATGCTTGGCCGCTTCATCTGAATGGGGAAACAACCTGACGGAACTCGCTGCTGACAGCATGTCCCTCAGCTGCTGTAACTAACTGGAAGCCAATAAAGTGCACCAAAAAGCATTTTGCATGTTGCACATTGAGTTTACGAATCTCCCCTTCATGATTCAACTCGTGCCAGGGAAACCCTGTGTGCTTACCTCGAACATTGGTGTCAGTGTCGGCATGGTAAATAGAGCAGGGGACACCCTACAAATGGGAATCGCTGCATCACTGTGCTATGCATTTCCTCATGATTCACAGTAGTGGAGCTGCATCTCGTTTTTGTTGTTCTGCTGCTTTTGTTTTCGCTTTTGCTCTATTTAGTTCATAATGGCTTAATATGATGAGTGCTGGGCCACTTTCAACTGAAAAGCAGCATGCCACACATAGTCCGCGAGCCAGACATAGTCCACGAGCAGTGTGCGAGTGTAACTGCTGTTCCGACTGTGCAGTCAGTTTAGCCTGTCACCTGGTGACCAACTGTTTGTGGCAATCTTGAAAACCTGAATGACTTTAATTAATATCAGTGCGGTGTACTGCCAGATTTAGAGCTGATCTAATTGATATTGTCGATATCTGATGTTGTCTGTAGGTGTGAATTATGCACCATCTGCAGATGCGTCAAATTTGCATGGCATGAGTTTCATGCCATGCAAATGTGTTTCAGCAATTCATGTTAATTAGTGTATTAAAATATCAATTTATTCATAATCATTCAGCTTGATTGCATAAAAAGAATTAAATGTCAGCCCCTAAATGCATGCAAAGTTTGTTTTTTGGTTGTATTCACTTAGAACATAAAAAAAAAAGTTCTTCACGTTTGTCCTGGAACGGGGCAGGTCGAGTGATCATTGATCATGACATTGTCTCCAACAAAGTGATCTTCTGCAACAATATGCAGTGCAATGAAGTTAAATGTTCACTAGTTTTCGACTGAGCAAGCCTGCACAAATGTGCACACTGCATTTCAAGTCATTGGTACAAGCATGTGGTGAGTGACAAGTCTCTATACTAGCTGCTGAAGGGGATAGCGTCGTTACCAACTTGCAAAGGTCCTTTGTACTTGAATGGGTTCTTATTGCTTTGTTTTAAGATTTCTAATGCATAACCTTCTATAGGAATATGAGGTGTAATTATGGTTCTTTCATGATACCCACTAGCTTGTTGCAACCCATCTCGGTTCACGATGCCGTAACTTGACTTCAATATATTCACCTCTGCGATGGTGATAAATTCGGAGAAAGTAATGAGAATCATTTTTGTTTTTTTATTACGTGTATTTTGTTCCTGTACTTTGTTCTGTGTAGGTGTTGTTGAGCATACGTGTTTACGCATAGGTATTTATTTTCAGGTTCAGCTGTCCAAGATCCTCACTGTAAAGAGGCAGAAAATTGACAAGTTAAGAGACATGAACACGCAAGCGGAAAGGATGGTAATGTTCTTCTTCTTTCTCTTTTTGTGGTCATATTTTTTTTAACATTCCGTGCATTTCCTCGCGCCACATCAGATAGGGGAAATGGTGCTTGATTGTTGCGGCCAAGCTGCCTCTTTTTTTTTTTTTTAATAAATAGTCTTGTTCGTGAACCAGACGATTGAGTCTACAGTTGTGTGACTCATGAAGTAGATCTACGGTTCGCAGCTGTTTTTGTAGGCTCATATTCATCCATCTTTGAGAAGTTAATGCCACTGCTGTCTAAGACAATGAGCTTAGCCATATCGTGGCAAGACATTAGCGTATTTTGTGCTCTCTCGGGACAGCGCGATGTGAACGGTGCCGGTTTATTGATCCCGAAATGAACTTTATTATTGCGATAGCATTTATATGGACACTCTAGGCTGGATTTTGGCATCTGTGTCACTCAGCATGTATATGAATCTATGTATATGAAAATGCAAGAGAGAGAAAACCCAGAAAAAGTCTTTGGCGCACCGAATTGAACTTGGGTCCTCTGAATTGTGAGTGCGAGGCGTTAACCACTGCACCACTGAGGAGCACGTCCTTCAATGTTCGAACGGCAAGCTTTTTATATTTACCACTCACCGCTGCAGACCGGCATCTCAGGGGGAATTGTGTTTTCAGCATTACCAACAAGATGGCGCAATGAGCCCGCATAGCCACATCGCATGGCGCTGTGTGCTCTAATCTGCCACGCATACTTTGGCCCTTTAGAAGAAGAGAGCCACGCTGCCTCGGGTGTACTTATCTCACAGTGGGGAGGAGAGGAGAATCGTACGTCATGGCTGGCCTCGGGCTTTATCTGGAACGATTCCGTTGCCATTACCGGGTGCACAAAGGTCACTGCAATCATTGCAGTCCCCATTTGCGAAAAGCGCACGCTTTTCAGACATTGCGAAGTAACAACTGAGACGCTTATTTGCGTGCATATGTACCTGCGAGTACGTTTCGTGCGTCATTTGTGCGTGAGAAATGCGGGGCGCATTTTGATCTGCTTTCTATTCTGCGCGTGGCCTTCCGATTTGTTGCTATCATGTTCATTGTTTCACCTTTGCGGCAAAGCTGTGACTTTTGTCCGGCTGAAACGTCCTGACACTCCTTCAGACAGACTGCACGCAGCAACCTGCGGCTGAGGCTGCACATTGCTGATGAGTTTTCTTCCTCTATCTTCTTTTTTTTTTTTTGCCGATTGCGTGTAGAGTTTATTTCTCATTGTGATCGTTGCCTTGTTGGCAGACCTCGTACGGGCAGGTGATCGAGTCAGAGTTCAAGAAGCGGTATGCAGCCCTCATCATGGAGTTCGAGGCACTCAACAAGGATCTGCAGGAGTCCCTGGAAGGCATCATGACCTACTGCGAAAGGGTATTTTTGCTTTTTCTTTTCTTTTTTTTCATTGCTACCTTTTTGTACTTTGAGACACTTGGACTGTCATTACACCATTGTGTTCTGTACTTTCCAGCAGCTTTATCGCGTGCAACACCATGTGGAACTACAGTCGAACCTTGGTATATCGAACTTGCCAAAAAACGTTTATCAGTTCGATATATGACATAATTCGATATAGGCCCAGTATAGGATTTAACACAAAAGCACGTAATCAATTATAAGAAAAGTAGTTTATTAAATATGGCAGCTTACTTGCGACCCCTACTGTGGTACAATATAGTCCCGGATTTTCTTCTGGGCCGACGACTTCGCTGCATGCGACAGCATGCACGCCTCCACGTTGTCCGAGTCGGAGCAGCTGAGGCCGCAACCTTCCACATTCACGCAATAGTGCCGGACCTATGCAAGTGCACTAATCACCTTGTAGGATGTAGGCAATGGGCCATCGTCAATTTCCTTATTCCTGTTGCTTTGGCTCGTGGTCGGCTCAACGTCTGCAATTTAGTTTTCAACTTGCAGCTGACCCTAGATGGCGACATCATCGTCCGCACTGACGAACTCGTCGAATGACGATCCGTCGACAGCACCTGGGAACTCTGCCAGCTCTTTCGAAACTTCGGCGGAAACACCTGCGGTGACTTCAGTGCTGTCGTCGGAATTGGGGTGTCATCACCAGGCGCGGAAGTTGGCATGCCTAAAGCAGTTCTGGATGGTCTCCTTCATGACATCTGCCCACGATCTACTCAACACAAAAATAGCTCCGAGCAAGTCGATCTTCAGCTTCCTGCCGACACAAAGGCGAACGGCTGCCTTTTTGCCCGAGCCATGATGACAGCGCGCCAACATAGTTCACAGAGCAACAGGGAACACCACCAGCACAGACCACATTGGATGAGGACTCGGGGAAAACAGGCAGCTGCAGGCACTCAAGCATAAAGAAAGAAAAAATTGCGCTCACTTCTACCGCCTCCGCGCCTCGGAGAAAGCACGGCGGCCTCTGATTGGCTGTAAGCGCTGCGAGCGGGTCAGGATTATTTCTTGCAGGAGGGTGTTCGCCCGTGCACAACCGGGTCTAACCAACTTTTTCTAGGGTGGCGGCGGCAGTTTTCCCCTCCACCACGAGGGAAAGCCAACTTGCTGGGGCACTTTTGAGGCACATGGAGTTCGATATATCAGTTGTCGTTGCTATTTTCGTTCGATGAAACAGCAACTTTTGCTATATATTCTCAATGTAAGTTTACCTTGTTTAGGAATCGTTCGATATATGACATAACTTGATATAAATGGGTTCGATATAGTCTGGCTCGACTGTACACAAATGTTATCGATGGAGAGAGAGATTGCAGAAAGGAGGGGAGGTTAAGATATTAGTCTATAATGAGCAAAGTATTGCAACTTGTAACATATTTCTCTTGAGCTTGACATGGCATGAGTGGGGCACTTGACTGCAAAACCTGTCACACATTAAATTTAATTTCAGGCGCATAAGCTGCTGTACCAAAATTTAAGAAACATCTTTACGAGGTGACGATGCTAGGCACAGTGCAGCTAAATGTCTGCATTTTAGTGGAGCTTTACGTGGTTGCTAAATGTACTGACTTTCAGGCACACTTCACTGTGACCAGGTCCCGCGCAACAGGTTGGGAGTCCTCCAGGCAGAGTAAGCTTCACCACGGTGCGCCGCGTCACTGCTCCGAAGCCCGCCTGTCCACTATTTATAAACCGGTGGGTGGCCGGTCGGCGCTGAGGATCGAACCACGTGCAATGCCATAGCTACGGTTCAGTCACACTTCAGCAATGACAGCTGCGACACACTTTTTTTTTCCCAATTCTCTTCTACTGGCAGGATGGCTGCAAAAGTACAGTCGAGCCCACATATAACGGCCCCACTTAAAACGAACTTTCGCTTAAAACGAACAATATTCGCGTGACCGTGAAAATATACATTAGTTCAAGGCACAAAATCGCGCGTACAACGAACGTCTCCGAGCCTCACTGCTTGGTTACAGCGAATGGAGTTGGCGATCTGCCGACTTCTTGGGAAACCACTTTACCCCACCGATCAGGCATCGGCGAGGTGCCCATACATTCTTATTGTCAAACGCAGACTCTGCCTCCGCGACCCTCTAGTTGCCGCTATCCTCAACCCATGGAGGTAGGGAAGCTGTTTCCTTCCTCCGTGCCCCTACTGCTTTTTGTTATGCACTCCTCCGTCCTTTGTGCCCCCCCGCTACTCTCAGCACCCCGCATTGCCAGACGAGGCCTTTGTTTTCACAGTGCCACCGATCTTTGCAAGACCGGTCGGCCATCTACCCTGCTTTTGATCGCTGGTACTGTCACTGGCGTCGCCGGCCTGGAGTGACCAGACCATTTGCCAACATCGTCGGCCACCGACTGTATCCGATAGTTTGCGTCTAGTGTACGCGCATACGCTACCCCACCGACTCTAATACTTTGTGATTCGTTTCGTGTTTAGGACTTGTTTTCGCTCACTTCGCACTCAACTCAGCATGCCTTCCGCCCGCGTGTCAAAGCGCGAAAACGGCTTTTAATTTGCGCGAAACGAATTGTGAAATATCGAAGTTGGTGAGTCCACGCGATACCACCGGCGCAACAAAATTATTTTTTGACCACGGCTGCCGATTCTTCAAACACCGCTGCACGCACCGATCTAGGCGGCCGTACTTTGACTTCTGGGCGCGCAGGCACTTTTCAAGTTTTTATACATGCGAGTTTCGCGGACCTTTCAAGCAAGCTACCCAACCTGCCTCCTTCCCGTGTGTTTTGGTTTTCAAGGTCGCCCTCCTGCCGCATCCTCCCCTCTCTTTATCACAACTCCTTGCCATTCTCTCGCAAATCTGCTCTCCTTTCTTGATCACAACCGCCCCGCCGCGGTGGTCTAGTGGCTAAGGTACTCGGCTGCTGACCCGCAGGGCGCGGGTTCGAATCTCGGCTGCGGCGGCTACATTTCCGATGGAGGCGGAAATGTTGTAGGCCCGTGTGCTCAGATTTGGGTGCACGTTAAAGAACCCCAGGTGGTCAAAATTTCCGGAGCCCTCCACTACGGCGTCTCTCATAATCATATCGTGGTTTTGGGACGTTAAACCCCACAAATCAATCAATCAATCTTGATCACAACCCCTTCGCTTGTCTCCACTGCTCTTCGATGCCAGCCACGCTGGCTCGAATTAGTTTCGTTTTATGACTGGAAACGGGCCCAGAGCTGTTGCACGCGTTCTGGCATGTGTGTCGCGTGTGGCCGTCTTGCTCGCTCTTCTTGGTGTGTGTGTGTGGTCAGGATGGTACATGGGAGGACTAGCACGCTTTTTCCTGCCGATCAACAAAACGTCGAAATTGTGACCGCTTGGCTTTAGCGTAATCCACGCGATAGGTACCGCGTTGCGGAGCGCTTGCTCATAGCTGTTGACCACGTGGAAGCAAACTTGCTGCTTCAGGCGTCCAGGTATTCAGCTGTGGAGATGGTGAATATTTCGTGGCGGTGTTGACGGCTACATGCGTGCGAAACTGTTTTCGCGAGGCCGACTTCGTCTTCGTCGGGCCCGATGCCGAGCCTGAAGCTTCCGAACGAACAGGACCACTGCGGCGGCGATTTGTGGCAGTGCGTCGTCGACTCCGACCTGGAAGAGTGGGGGGGGGGGGGGGGGCAACATCTGTTGCAATGGTTTAATTACAGCCAATGATGATGCTGACACTGCGGAACTTTGCACGGATTGGGGCGTTGTGAATGAAGTACGTGGCGAGAGCAATTTGGAGGAATCGGATTGCGAGAACGACGAAACTTTGCAGCCAGTGCTTCATGCAGCTTATGCCACGGGCCTCGGCGAACGAGCACCCTGCCATTTTAAACGAACTCGAGACCGCCCTTATCGCTTCTGGTCTTTGAAACACGTGCATCATGGACTTTTGGGGGTGAAAAAGTTTGTTTTTTCACTCGGAACTTTTTTTTCAAAGCTGTGTTTCATTTACTACGAACTTCGGGATACAGCGAAAGGATGCTGCGTCTCGCTCAGGTTCTTTATAGGCGGGCTCGACTGTACTTTTTTAGCGACATTGCTTTTCATCTTCGATTTGATTTATTTGTGCAATTTTTTAAGCACACACAGTGTTTCTTATTGCAAGAGAATAACCGAGGTACGCACCTTCCGTACACTTCACAAGGCGTAGCACATTGAGACAGTTCGGAATCTTGGTATTCCAAGCGCACTTCATAAGAAACAGTGCTGCTGAGAAAGAGTGTGAAAGGGCGTGCATGAGCAGTCGACGCAAAAACACAGATGAAGGCATGCTGCCCAACGTAAAAGGCGAGGGAGTAAGGATGAGGTGGCAGCATCGTAGCGGAGAGAAGCTTTGCAAAAGAGATTATTGGCAATTGCGATGGAGCTTCTAGAGGCTAGCAGTGCATCTCACGTGCCTGTTGTCAGGTTCGCAGTCTTGCGCGGTTTTTAGTGAGACAGAAGGTGCATAATCTCACATGGAGTGAAATTGGACTGATAACTGATTCGTCGAGAATTCTATCGCCTCCAATCTTGTGAGTGTAGATTCATTATTAGAACAAGCAACTAAGATCAGATTTTGATTTCAAAAACCTTGTGCCTAAACACAAAACTGATTTCAAGACTGCTTTTTTATATATATATATATATATATTCTTGGGCTACACAGGCGATATAAAGGTTCTAAAAACTTGACTTGTTAGGTCTCTGGCTGCCTTTGAGCACCATGTAGTCTATATGTGCTGATAAGCAATTCTGTGAGCCTCGGCAGAGGCCGTTTGAAATATACAACATTGCAGTAAGCTAGCGTTGTAACAGTGTCCTAGCGTATCGGCGTTTTTTCGGTTAAGTAAAGTAATTTCTCTGTGTTTCGCAGAGGTGCAACAGCTGCGCCACTTGCACCATTGTGCACCAAATTTGTTTACCTGCACAACTCTGGGCCAAACCACCCCTGCTGCACGAAACTAGTTTATTATCACCATTATTCAGTCGCAAGGCGGGACTGCTGGGAAGAGTCGTGCCCGAAAACATGGCTGGAACATACCGTATTCTCGGTGGTTTTGGGACGTTAAACCCCCGTATGAATGATTACCATATATTCGGTTTCATTGAAATGGTTATATATAATTTCGGTTTCATCAAGGCTATAATCGCTGGCGCGTGCAAGGCATCAGCGTGAATCGATCGTAAAACCATCTACTAACTGTGCTCTCAATGTGAAGAGACTGTGCGAAAAAAGCATTTTACTCTAGCGCAGCCGTATGTTCTAACACCAGCATTTTGTAGAGTTGCGTCAATTTGGATCCAAGAGACTTATGCCAGCCTTACTTCATATAACCTTACAACTTGTTTCTATCGCATTCATTGCTTCTCTCGTGCGGTGAAACTGATTAGTTTTATAACTTGATAGCAGCGTTCAAAGGGGGAAAAAAAATATATGATTGTAGCGGTGTTCAAAAGAAGGGTGGTGGTGTCCAGTTCTCAGAACAGCCTAGCAAAGGCATGTGTGTATGACTGCTCATGGAGTGCACGAGTGTATGGTTGTTTATTTTGCCGCTGTGCTCAGTCATGGAGTGCTAATAGGCTCGGCGGTTGAGGCTCGTTTATTAAGGTTTGAGAATTGAGTGTAGTTACATACCTAAAAAAATAACAGATTCAATCCAGTGTAGCTCTATAAAACACTGTTATAAAAGAATATGGCCACTTCTCGCGCAGTCTTTTCACACAGTCTATTTGGGATGAGAGTGCAGCACATAGAAGTGTATACAGGCCACCTGCTGTTGGCTGTTGAACTAGCGGGTGAGCCAGCGATCGCTACCGTACCCTAAGGCGCATTCACACTTGGCCTCGAAAGGAGTGAAAGCGGAAACTTACCGGAAATTTACACGCTTCGCCACCCAAGCCACCGAAAAATCACGCTGCGAGGCCAGAACGAAAAAGTCGGTCGGTCCGATACCGATTTTTTTTGCCACACGAAAGAGGATCTTCTTTCCTTCATGGCTTTGGCTGCGCTAGCTCAAACCATGTGATCTAAACAGCCGATGGCACATTCAACATGGTGGCAAAGGCGTTGGTGGTGGCTCGCATCGGCTCAGATTGCAAAATACCTGTGCCGCATAACGGTGCTTGACGGCCTCAAAAGAGAACGCATTCACCAAGAGCCCGGTTTGGATTACGATCACCGAAAACACTAGAAGTAGACGGTGCAGCAGCATTGAGTTGGCATGCCCCAAAGTGTCTCGTTTTTGTGCACAACCTGTCGAATCCACCACCCTCGGTGCTGGTACGTTTGCTTGTGTCATTTCTGTTAGCGTATTTTTAACCCTTTTAGACTTTATGTACACACTTGTGTACACCGCTCGTTTTTGCTATTTGCAGTAAAGAGAGGCTAAGTAAGAGCAAGATCAGTAGGATTGAGAGCTGGGCTAGTTGGTGAGACATCATTTAACCATATGGTGTAGTAGCGCAAATTCACGGGGACGAAGAGGACAAGAAAACACGACACTCGCTACTCTCGCAACTAATTTTTATTTCAGAAGCAGCACTTCATATATAACCCATAACCCTAGCGACACAAAAAAGAACTACGAACACTGAATCATTGCCAACAGAAGCTTTTGCGCAGACTCAAGCGATAGTACACGGCAGTTGTTTGAACACCCGACTTTTAGAACACAAGCGATCATTAGGAACGGACATTCATTCTCACATAAAGAGACACTGTTTCCAGTGTGGCTGCTCACCACTGTACAGTGACACAACCGTAGTCTTCCGTCATGGAAACCAACTAACCAGAGAAATTGTCGAAGCCTTTCACATTAAAAAAAGAAAAGAAGGATGCATTAGTCAGTCATCGGTTTCGTTAAGTAACCGAGAAGCCAGCTACCTCGAAGGACTTAATTGAGATCAGTGTTTGCATGTGTCATACTCTCCTTCTTGTCGTTTCAAAATTTTGTTTCAAACACGTGTGAATTCCCGCAAAAATTTTTTTTTTTTTTATGTTACCCAGGGCTGTTATAGTTATGTCATCAAAAAGTGTCTAAGCTTAACTGCCGTGTACTATCGCTTGAGTCTGCGCAAAAGCTTCTGTTGGCAATGATTCAGTGTTCGTAGTTCTTTTCTGTGTCGCTAGGGTTATGGGTTATATATGAAGTGCTGCTTCTGAAATAAAAATTAGTTGCGAGAGTAGCGAGTGTCGTGTTTTCTTGTCCTCTTCGTCCCCGTGAATTTGCGCTACTACACCATATGGTTAAATAAGAGCAAGATATATTGTGCTTGGGATGATAAATTGTGCATAATAAATTTGGCCTTATTTAACTTCATTTTGCAGTGTACTGATACATATGACTACTTTCCTAAAGGCATTATTATGTTGGACGAGTCGTGTGACGTGCTGTTTCCTGCTAGCATGTGAGCAGAAGACTTTTTTGTGCTCAAAATGGATATGTAGTCGACGTCCGATTTCTTGAACCCCCGAAATTTCGGACATGCCTGATTTCCCGGACTCATCTATGGCCCCGTCAAGTTCCTCATAGAGTCAATGTATTAAAATGTCCAATATTCCAAGCGTGTATAGCTTTTGCCAAACGATTTTCCGAAAATTTTACCACTAACTGCAGATTAGAAATCACTATCAGCGCCGACATTTTGATTGTTTTCATATTCTCGAACTCACCGTGTCGTGGCTGCCGTACCCTCGAAACCGCAAATGCCACAATCCAGCACACACCAATCCGTTGCTAGCCGTAGCTTAGTCAAACCTGTGGCCACAGCCATGCCACAGCCGCATGGCGCTGTGCAGCCTGTGCTCCTGTCTTCCGACAGCGGAAAAGGCTACGCTGTTGATCTATGGTCTGCCGTCAGCATGCTTGCAGACTCGTGGAAGGCGGCCATGCAACAGATCCTACAAAACTGTTTTTGCCACGCGAGCTTCCTACTGGACGCCGAGATGACCGTCTCGCCCGGAGTGGACAACATGGGCCATGAACTTCCACCCGCGGACGTGGTCTTCGACGTTCTGCACGCTGCTAGTGTTTCGATTACAGCCGGGATAACCTTTGAGGGCTTCACTGACGCTGACAAATACCTCGAGGTGTGGACAGAATTGACCGATGACGAAACCATTCAAGTTACTTCCTGCGACTCTGTCACCGAGATAGAAGAGGCAGTGCCTACACAATCAATGAGCTTGGAGCTGACGCGAACACTGACACGGTCCTCGGGTTCATCATCGGTGTACAGTGACAGCAGGACGGTCGCTGAAATTAAGGCAGACATCATCGCGGGCGAGTGGAATGTCGAGCAAAAAAAAAAAAAAGCTACTTTTATATACATCCCCCCCCGCGTAAGTTTTTACAGATGCAGTAGCGCCAGCCTTATCGGAATTTTTTCCTTTCTTTCGTTTTTTTTTTAATATAAACAGCTCTCAGAGCACGTAAACAATGCATTTGTTCAATTGCAATGAGAATCCTGTACTCCTGCCGTGATTCTCTCGGTCAGCAAAAAATACCTATTAAAAAAGTGTGGTTTCGCTTACATTCCTTTTTCTGGACTGCCTGATCTTCCAGACGTTTTCGCGATCCCTTGAGGGTCCGGGAAATCGGACGTCAACTGTAACTGAAAACGAATTTCGCACTATATTTCTAGCCTGAGCTTTCATTCTATATATGCTAAAAGCAGGCGAAAATGACTTCGCATAAAAGGATATTTAAATACAACCTAATTAGGATGAGCCACTATAACACACATAAATTCAACAATTATCTCGTTACTGTTGTTTCAAAAGCATACTGAGTGCCTTAAAGTAATGTTGTAGTGATTTGACACATTTGCAGACAGTTCTTCATAGGTGGCACTAAAAGGGTAAATAAGCTTGATGGATTGATTGAAAACTTTAAAATGGCAATATTCGCATCCAGGTGACTTAACAAGTTACTAGGATTCAGCTGATTTCTCGCTACATTTGCAACAGTGCACCAGTATTCTGTCTCTGTATTGCTTCTTGATGCCCCTCTCCCGTCTCTGCCCTAGCTGGCTCCCGAGCAAGGCCTGCAGTTTGACATGCAGCCCCAGGCGATTCGCAGTAAGTGCCTTAACGAGGCCCGTGAACTGATGCGGGAGTGTGTTGCGCCGGGAAGCAGCATGGCAGCTGCCTTGTCGGCTTCCTCCTCTTCTGCGTCCCCTTCGTCAGACACAGAAGAGAACGTAGCGCATCGAGCGGTTGACCTGATAGCCAAGCTCACTGCACTCATGCTGCAGATCAAGGTATGTGCTGGAAGAAGCTGTATGAACAAGCTTCACCTTTATTCTGTATACATTGATGTTTTAAAATCATTTCAATAAGACCCATAATTTTGCTTTGACTCTGTGCAATACACGCACAGTGTCACAAAAGCGGTGTAAGATGTTGAATACAGTGTAGACCGCTTATAACATAAGTCACGGGAGTTGTAGAATCCGCGATATAAGCGGTACCGCGTTATAACCAAAGCATGCTTTTTTTCGGCCTTTGCCTATGTCAAAAGGGCAACCCACCTTTCAAAAGCAATTTACCGTAATTACTCGAATCTAACGCGCACCTTTTTTCCGGTTAAGCGAGTTTATAAATTGCATGCGTGTTAGAATCGAGTACGAACGAAAAAATTACGGTCAATCTATTGCCATCGGCAAATCCAAAATGGCCGCCCCCTACGTGCGTCGGTATGGCGCGTCATCCATTTCTGCCTATGTGTTTCCCATGTGCGGCACTTCGTACGTGTGCTGAGGAGTTCGTCATCTAGTAGTGCATTAGCATCGACGGCGTGGAAGGGCCGACTCCAAAAACTCGATAGCACCACGATGCCGCTTTTAAAAGAAAAGTCATGGCGTGTGCAGAAACGGACGGAAATCGGGCCGCATTGCGGTCGTTCGGAGTTCCCGAAACGTGCGTGCGGGACAGGCGGAAACAAAAGCAGAAGATTCTCGACAGCAAAGTTTCACGCAAAGGCTTCAGTGGACCACAGCAGGGTCGGTTTCCGCAAATTAAAGAGCTGCTCGGCAAGTATGTGCTTGAGCAGCGAGCGGCACAGCGGCCCGTGACGACAGAACTGCTCCAAGTGCGGGCTATGCAATTAGTCTTGGAAAAATGTCTAATGCAGAGCCAGTTTAAAGCGAGCAGGTGCTGGCTAACTAACTTTATTTAGAGGAAAGGCTTTTCCCTCCGAAGGGGAACATGCATATGCGAAAAGTTTTGCGGAGGAGTACGATGAAAAGCTTCACAGTTTTCAGAGGTTCGTCCTAAACTTGCGGCGCAACAACGACTACCTGCTTGGGCAAATCGGGAATGCCCATCAGACGCCTCTTTACTTCGACATGCCTTTCACCACAACCGTCGAGAAGAAGGGGGCGAAGCAAGTTCGCGTGCTGACATCGGTCCACGGTAAAACTACCGTGACGGAAAGCTCTGTTACACGACAGATGGGCACAAGCTTCGCCCGTACCTCATATTTAAATAGAATACGCTCCCGAAAGGAGTAGTTTTTTCGAGTGGTGTGATCGTGCGGGCCGGCGAGAAAAATGGGTGCGCGTTGCAATTGATGTCTTACGTTTTTTTTTTTTTTTTCGCGGTGGAAATCGGGTGCGCGTTACAATCGAGGGCGCGGTAGAATTGAGTAAATACGGTACTACACTTTTCACTCGCAGACACATTCAACACAATCACAACACCGCACGGAAACAAAGTTCTCAAGTCCGGCATCAGTAGAAGAACGCAGTTATTTTTGTCTGGCGATGCTTGCGAACAGCGCTGCGAACGATTTCGTCCTCCACAAAGCTTAAGCACTGAAGCGATTTCTCGCTCAAACTGTTTTTCGCACAGTACGTTTTCACTTTAGCGAGGTATTTCAATGCGTCTTCGCACGGGAAATCTGGTTCTGGCGTGGGGTCGACATCGTCTTCGCAGTCTGACTCGTCGTCCGTTGCAACCTCCGCACTACCGCGCATTGCTGCGACGATCGCCTCATCTGTGCTCGCTTCCTAGCATACAGAAAGCTCCGACTCCCCGGCATCGACAAATTCTTGGAAAGTGTCTGTGGCAGTTACAAAGTTGTTGTCAACGAGGCAGGACCACACGTCGTCAGTGTTGAGGGTCTCACTGGCGAGCGACGTGTGACTCTGCTCATCGTCTTCCAGAGCCTCTGCATTGCGCACGAAGCCTGCCCTCTTGAAACGCTTATGGTATCGGCCTTTACCTTCAACCATGAAGCGACCACCATGTCAATTGCGCCTCTTAAGATCACTTTAAGAGGCTGCTATTGCTGCATGCTCAGCAAAACTCTCTCGCAAATGCGCGTTTTGTACAGCGCCTTTACGGTTGCAATGACACCCTGGTCGAGAGGTTGACTTTTTGCTGTAGTGTTGGCTGGCAAAAACTTTAGGCTGACTGCAGTCAACTTCGGCTTGACGTTGTAAGCCATGCAGTTGTCGAGGATAAGCACGACCCGCCGCTTCTCTGCCACCATATCCTCATCAAACTTGCAAAGCCAGCTGGCAAACAAATCCTGCGTCATCCACGTCTTTTTATTGGCTTTGTAGGTCACTGGCAGGCACTCTCGCTTTTTAAAGCAATGTGGCCTTGCCAATTTACCTATGACAAAGAGGCGGCGCTTGTCGCTCCCGTCCAAATTGACGCAAAACAATACAGTTATGGGCTCCTTTGAGACCTTGCGGCCGGAGCAGGCTTCGCCTTTCAGCGCAAGCGTGCGGTTGGGCAAAAGGTTATAAAATAAACCAGCTTCATCGGCATTATAAATGTCTCTGTCAGTATAGGTCGACAGCATACTCTCCAAGTTCAAGCGAAGCCAGACTTCGATAGACTCGTCGTCGACAGCGCCGCTTTCTCCGCACACCACTTTGCAGCTGATGCCATGGCGATCTTTGAAACG
The DNA here is from genome assembly GCA_013436015.1 of Rhipicephalus annulatus. Classification (NCBI taxonomy): domain Eukaryota; kingdom Metazoa; phylum Arthropoda; class Arachnida; order Ixodida; family Ixodidae; genus Rhipicephalus; species Rhipicephalus annulatus. Next base: position 1,049,478 of record WOVY01009442.1, read on the forward strand.
CTGAATCCACCCGTTGAGTGGATTGAAGTCGTCGTGGCCTAAAAGAGCTCAGAGACACTTGGCCTTTTGTTGGAGCATGGGGCCACTTACTGGGATGCTCTGAGCCCTAACTTCGCGGAACCACGTGAACAGCGCTGCGTCCACGTCTTCGTATTTTGACGTACGTATTCTCTTCCGTGACAGGGAAGACTAATCTTGCTGCAGTTGCTACCGCAGTTTGTCCTTGTTTTTGTAGATGGTCGACACGGTCCTGTCAGAAACGCCGTATTTTGCCGCCACCGTCGCCTTCTTCAGGCCACTCTCTATGTCCCTTATGCTGCATTCCTTAATCTCCAGTGATAAGGCACGGCGTTTCTTCACACCGCTTGAAGACTCTGCCGACGCCAGGGCGACAGGAGCTACGCAACACACGTGCTCTGGGCTCTCAGACGGCAACGACACGGCGAAGCGCACACAGCAAATCCAGAGGCAAAAGAAGGAGGTTGAGAAAAAAAGCATGCTACCGCTTCTCTCCCCCCCTCCCCTCCGCGCAGCGCGCACCCGGATTGGACGTTGCCACGGTCGCCACGGTGACGAAAACACGCTCCCTCCTTCCAAGGTCTCCCTGACTCCCTCCCTACTGTACCCTCTCTTCTCCGCAATGTTTGACTTTTCGCGGTGGTCTCCACGTGCGCCCTCCCGCTCACACTCCCAACGTTCCGGCGCGCCGGGAAACCGTGCCGACCGTGCTCCGTTCGCCGACTTTATGGTCGCACGCCTAAAAACTCCGCGCTATAACCGGTATTCTCCTTCCCGCGCCTACGCAATAAACGGTCGGCCTATACATTGAGTTCTATGGGCGACATATCGGTGGTAAAAAAAAAAGCCACGTTATAACCGGTCCCGCGCAAAAAGCGATTACGTTATAAGTGGGCTGCACTGTATTGATCCTGCTGCATTTTTCAGTAGAACCTCGTTTATACGTTCCCGCTCAAAGGGGCCCTGAAACATTTTTTCAAGTAACCATGGAATGAATTCACTGCAAGAGCTTATGGCCTCACGAATTCAACACCGCAAAAATTTTAGGAATTCGTCCAGTGCGAGTATGGAGTTACAAAGATTTGTTGCATGCTACAATTGCATTCTCTCCTCTCTTGTCCGGACCGAAGTGCTGGAAGCTAAGCATGGAGGTATAGCAGGGGCAAAGAAAAGCGTGACGTGTGCTTCGTGAGCTCAAGCACTTTTTTTTTTTTTGAATGTGCGGCTTTTTTAGTGTGATGGCTCGCGCACGCCTGAACAATTCGTGGCTTTTCGCGGCGATCACTGTAACGACCAAGCGCACCATGTTCAAATCGGCCAATGGCTGATAGATGGGCTTTTTACAAGTGATTTTTGAATGTCTTCTGCGATTTGTCGAGAGAAGAGAAAGCAATTTTTTTAGCTGACTTTGTTAACTTATTGTGAATTTCAGGCCTTGTGCTGCACTATAGTATTTGGTTCACGGGTTGTCGGGAGTTTCTACTACCGAACAGCAGCGTTTTTCTGACCATGCTCGAAAAGTGCTGCTGGGCCCCTATAACATAATTCAAAACGTACGGAGTGATAAAAAAAAATCACGAAGTGGTCGCAAATCAGTAACTCTCACACTAGCAACCTACTAAAACCTTTAAGAGTGATAACATAATTCAAAACAAAAAGGAAAAAATAACGAAGTGGTCGCAAATCGGTAACTCTCACACTAGCAACTTACTAAAACCTTCAAGAAGTACTAATTGAGACTTACCTTAACAAGAAAACCACAAGTTCAACACAAGGCTAGTCATATTTTATACACAAAAGCTGCAAACAAAGCTTCCGGGCGTAGTGTTACTGTTCGTGCCTCAAAGGGAGCTTGCAAAAAATTAGCGTAAGACATCAACCTTTGGCTGATGGCCATCTCAGATGGAATCGTTCGCAGTTACCTTCTGTCAAAATAAACTTTTGCCATTCACCCTAGCCTTAGGCACACAGAAGGCCCAGCACGTATTGGTGGCTTTTAGCTGCTCATGCTGCTATCTCCAGTAGCGAACACAAAACTCGTCGACTCCAGAGTGCCTATCCGCGGTCCTGTTGCTGTTCGTTAGTGCATGGTCAGTCACTTTCAAACTGAAAGCAGCCATGTAATTTCTGTATTACCCCATAGTGTAACTACAGCATGGACACAAGGTACTAACACGCCACAACGCACACTTATCACTTTGGCTTGGCTTGGCCTGGCTTGGATTGGCATTTTCTTGCTTGCGTGTCACGTGGCGATGACCCCTAGAATTTATCGCTTCCACTTCTCGACGCGATGCGCTACTTGAGCACTTCTTGGAAGAGTGACAAGTCAAAAGGTTAGCAGCTGTTTCAGGAAGGGCAGTTTTTGGTGGCAGCTTGCATCGGAGGACACAGACGCAGCGAAGATGACTCTGTGGTGTGCACGCATGACATCAACAACGACATTGATGTGGAGTTCTTCTCCACAGGCACCGATGCACCGTTCGCCAAGTTCATCTCTATATTGACGACAGTCTTGGGAGCTGCAAAGCGTCGCCGAGATTGTGGCAGATGTGTTGTGGGGCGACGCTTCAAAGGAGGTGGAGGACAAGGCATCGGGAGATAGCAGCGAGAACGAAAGCGCGCGCCGACCGGCTAACTTCGCCTAAGCCCTTGCTAAACTTGAAGCTTTACAATGCTTTGGTTGCACAAAAAACACTGAAAGTGGACAGGGGTCTACAATGTGTGCAGAAACAGCTTTTCTTGTCCAAGGGTGAGAGGCATCAGCAAAAAATTAGTTTTTTTTTTTCAGAGATAGATGTTTTTGCCCCTTACGTCTTTATTTGAACTTGTCAGCCTCAATTTTCGCTGGATTTGGATCATACGTTTTCCCAGATCGTGCGTTTATCTTACGCGATATTTTATTTGGGGGGGGGGGGCATCAATGAGGTTCTACTTATTATTATAGAACTTGTTTGCTAGATCGAAATTGATGAATTATCTTTTGCTGGCTACACACACAGTCGGTGAAAAAATTTTCAGATGTGCATGGTGTCTAAAGCTATGTTCACACTACGGTCGTAACGTGCGTAACAGCTCGTTCGGCGTATCGAACGCAACGGCTATAAAAAGCGTTACCGCAGTTATGCCGATACCTTTGTTCACATTTACAGCTACGTACATTACGATTTTTACGATAGGCCAATCATATTTGTCGCTGTAGAATCGACGTCACTAGCGGTCCAATATGGCTCCCATCAACACGCGAGCGCTGGCCGAGTTGGAAGAAATTCACGCCCAAAATGAGCTTATAGTCGTGTATTCAATCGCCCGAAGACGGCAATTGAATACACGCAGACGGCACTTTTCACTTCCCAGACGGCACTTTTCACTTCCCAGAAATGTCCAACGACTAAACCACACCAAATGAAGACAGTACGGCAGGCAGCGCGGAACAACTTTTTACGCACGTTGCGAGCAAACAAAGCCAACCCAATCGTCACCGCGGAATGGCGAAGTAGCACTTGCCGCGCCGGCAGCTACCGTTATCGCCTCTGCGATGCTGCTGCAGCCGGGAGAACGGAAGTCCCGTCAGGTCTCGTGACCGGTTGTTGAAAACCGAAAGCTGATCGGTCATTGGCTGTGTCGTAACGGTCGTAGTATCGCAGTCGTAAAAGTTGCCTAGCCTTTAACACTCTCACCCACGATTTATGCGTTCGTTGCGAACGTTGGTACCTTTACGTTCACAGTCTGAACTAGACGCATACGCTTGTTGTGCTTCCGCTTACGCGTCTTATGAAAAATCGGCGCCTTACGACCGTAGTGTGAACATAGCTTTAGTGGCAACAGTGGTGGTACCTGACCAGGGAACATTTCATTGTGTGTGTACAATTAACTAAGACATGGTGGTCTTGCGCTGCTATTGCACAGTTAAAGAAGTTGTGGGATTACAAGAATGGCAATTTTGGCACTGCTTATATGCAAAATAAGAACAGCAATTGCATATTCATGCAGAAATAAAGATCTCTTAAAGTGACATTTGCTTATAGTTTTCTTAATGCCCTTGATAATTCGTCATTTGTTGAATTCAGACATTTCCCTTGGTCCTGCAAAATTCGAAGTAATAAGATCTTACTGTGTACACTCAAATTACAGTGAAACCTCATTAATTCGAACTTGATTATTTTAAAATTCCACTTAATTCGAGAGATTTCTGTGGTGGCGTATTTTGCATTGTAAGTTTGACTTTCTAATTTGACGCGGCGGCGGGTACAAGTCTGGTTAATTCGAAAACTGTGGGTGCCATGTGCCAGTTCCGTATCCTGATTTCGCCGCGAATTCGTGGAAATGATGGCCCTTAATAGCCACAAGGCAGCCCAACGTAGCGATACTAATGAGTGGCAGCTGAAGCACCCCAGCCTCGCTACTTCCAGCGCAAAATAAAAAACGGTTTCGTGGTCAACTGAAACGTGCGCCTGCGAAAAACGAGACGTGCTGCACTCCAACACAGCGGTGACGCGCGGACAGCTTATTGCATGTTTCTTGCAACGTCAGCGGGTCATGGTTTACCTATTCTTTCTGAGATTTTAAAGAAATTAATAAAGGACAGTTTGGCAGAAGGCGCGATGTATGCGAACCTTTGATTGCTGGTTGCGCCAGCAATTCGTGTCCTTGCACTGCTGGCGAAGTTTTGACCAGCAACACCTAAGTTCGAAAGTTTCAACGAACATTTTTTCCAGCCAAAACACATTGCGAGTTTTCTTATACTGGCCAATATTAAATTCCTAATTACATCAGAAAGAATGTGTGAACGTTCGCATCATGACGTGCTGACGCAGCGAGGAGCAGGCGACATGCTGCCCACGTGTCACGACTGTGTTGCAGTGAAAATGTCTTGTTTTCCACAGTTGCACATTTCAATCGATCATGATAGATTTTTTTATTTATTTATTTTTCGGTGGCAGCAGCTAGGCCCTCCATTCCTTCATATTGGTGGCAAAATTAAGACCAGGTATTGCTGAAAAACATAACCCTTGGAGCCACAAGCTAGCCAGCACAGCAAACAACGAGCACTGATTACTTTTAATATGTTCAAGTTCCTTGCATCTGACTTCTTGTATGTTTGTTAATTCGAAAACCCGCTTAATTCGAAGATTTCTCACGGCCCCAGTGACTTCGAATTAACGAGGTTTTACTGTACTGTGTACTGCCTGTAGAGAGCACAATGTAACACTGCTGTGTTAGAGCATTGTACCATTACATTGTGCTTCATACAGGCCTTTTTTCTCCCTTCATATGCAGAACGATGGAATTTTAATGGGGACCAGTCCTTCCGACAAGCAAGAAAGCTTGTGAATGCATTCTCAGGTGTTCTGAGTCAAGTCGAAACTTGGTTAGACAGCTTTAGTGTACATTTGAACCCCGCTACAACGAAACTGACAGGGCGCGGAAAAAATTTCGTTGTAGTGCAACCGAAAAAATATAGCTGATCTGAGCCAGCCAAATAAGGGAACATTTATTCTCAAAATTCAAAAAGTGTCCACAGCTTCCTATTCTTTCCCAGCAGCGGCACGACGCAATTCTCACCCATGCATAGCGAGGCCATGGTGAAAAGCACGCTGAAACAACGCCTACAATTGCTTTCATGAGCGAGCCAAACAGCTGCATTAACACATTAACACCAGCAGCTGTTCCCCGTCAAAGTTTATCCGACAACACCAAGATGGAGATGGAGCATAGATGGAGGCAGGTTATCGTAGAGCGATGACTTTTGCCTTATTTTATGTCATTCTTATCATCCACCACTGGCGGCTAGCCAATTTTGTTGATAATACAGATCAACAGCCGCTCTGATTAGGTACCACAATGGCCAAGCGCTAACGAAATCATACTCATTGGCATCAAAAAAGGCATCGGGAAGCACAGCTGCGCGAAAGAAAACCACGGGTGTGTTCCAATATAGAGCACTGCATGGGCCGGTCCGGGTAAAGTATTGTTGGATCGGGCCCGGGCCGAGTTCAGGCCCAAAAGCTTCGAGGTTGGGCCCGGGCCTGAGTCGGGCCCGCATTAGGCCCGGGTCTCATATACAGGGTGTTTCAAGAAACGGGTCGAAAAACTACATAAAGGAGGCATCTGCGTTCTACGTGCGGTGTTCCCTTTACTTTGACAGAAGGCATCTTTATGCTCGTCAAGCCTTTCTCCGCTTGTGTACTGCGCGACTCGTGAGTCATGAATAACTCAGGAGCGGTCGTTGGCGCACTTTATCTGCAAGATGCGAAGTGACCGGTGCACCAATCAATGGAAATGTTCCCAATTTTTGTGCTAGCGAGGCAGTTGCGAATATTTAGCACTTGGCAATTACCCAAAAATGTTAAGAATTCAACTGGAATGTCCATCATATAGAACAAGCTCTTGCTTATATTTAAAGACATCGTGTTTTCCGTAATTCGACAGTAATTCATAAGCGTCCTCGTATTTCGAAGCGCAAGTGCTCTCATGGCACTCAAAAACGTGCAAGCACTTTCTCGGAGGAAGTAAGAGTTTTACTTAAGGAAGTTCATGATTATAATTTTGATTTGCTGCTGTACATCTTGAAACAAGGGGGTCGGAGTGTATAGGTACGGGTGCAATGGGCACCTTTTACTGGATAAATGTGCGATGGCTCCTGTGGGACCCGGAGCTGAGAAATTTTGCATCCCTTCAGACTTCTTCCCCCAATTTCTGCCGTTTTTTTTTTTATATGAACGGATAAGTAAGACGCATCAAAACTGGAAACATGAGCCCCTACTCTTGTAAAAAATTTAATATATACAGGTAGCACGCGCTTAGTTTATCTTTCTTTGGTTGTCTGCAGAGGATTGACTTGCTTGTATCGCACAGTTTCGCAAGCTGCATATTTTCAAGGAAGCTATGTGCGCAGTCATAACAAACGAGAATTGAGTCAAACACGTGTCGTACTCGTGATTGTTGATATGTAGTTTTCTCATTGACTCAGGTATTCTGGGTTCAATGTTTGCTCATTATGTCCTTATGTCAATTGTAAATTAAAGCTGCTTTTATAGATCGACACTTTTGCAGTAAGTGTGTTTTTTTATACAAACGGGCAATAAAAAAAGTTCATTTTATTTGTGTCGAACGAGTTTTGTCTTATTGAGAAATCAGTCAGCTTAACTTTCGCTTCTTCAAAAAAAAAAAACGAATAAACTTTTAAAAAACTATTAACAAAACTTTATGTCCACATTGGCCAAGCATCCAGCCAACCTTAAAAAAGGCACAAGCGCATTGCTCATGCATGCGAAGTGGGAAAGGAGACCTTCTTTGGCAACCCTCCTCATCTCAATATTTCATCCTTTCCTCTATTGGGGGCCTCACCAGTAACGTCATGAAAGAAGTTTTCTGTTCATTTATTTCTAGTAGGCTGTCCGGCAACCGCCACTGGTAAAAGCAGCTCTGCTGTTGCTAAGAGTGAATACGTGGAAGGTATAGGGAGTTTCCGCCTCCTGGTAGTCCTCTCAGAATTATCTAAAGGCTGTTTTTTTATTAAATGCATGGCTTAATAAATGATGTTCACAGGAGACTTGTTACATTTACTCGACAAACTTGGCTTGCATGCAAACTATGTAGACTCAAATTATAAATCGTCTGCCTTTTTTTACAATTTATGGGTGTAGTATATTTTGTAGTCATTCTCTGAAATTAAAAAAGAACAAGATTTTGTAGTTGGCACTGCGTGCATGATACAGTGCAATCATAGTTTAATTACTCTGCAATTACTTCCTGGAAGTGTTAGGGGCATAATTATTTGAAAGTACACAGAACCCAAAACACTTATTTGGTAGTAAAAAATGTGTTATTATTTCACTTTCACTTTCACTTTATTTCCTTAAAGACCCCACAGGGGGGTGTTACATAAGGGGTGGGTTGTACAACAAAGATACAAAAGCCACAGGTTAACATTGCAGATGCATTGACACACTTTGAATAAAACGTGATGGACAGGTGATTGAAACAACATCGTGGGGAAGGTCATTCCATTCTTTGGCGGCGCGGCAGAGGAATGATGCAGAAAATGTTGAGGTGCCAGATCGGGGTCGGAAGACTTGAAGTGGGTGGCCAGTGCGAGGAGAAATGCGTGCGGCGGGAGCGATGTAAGGTGGTTGGTGGAGTGAGCTGTGATACAACTTGTGGTACAGTGACAACGTAGCAATTCTGCGGCGAAGGGAAAGACTTAATAGACCGGATTCATTTTTAAGGGATGAAACACTGACATCGTAAGAATAAGAAGAATGAATGAAGCGAGCGGCACGATTTTGAACTGCTTCGACAGCGTTGATCAGATAAACTTGGTGAGGGCTCCAGATGGGTGATGCGTATTCTAGTTTGGACCGGATTAGCGACTGATAGGCCACAAGACGAACGTGATACGGTGAGTGACGTAGGTGACGTTTTAGAAATCCTAATGATCAGTTGGCTGATGAAATCATGTTAGTGATATGCGTTCGCCAGGAAAGATCAGGGGTTAATGTTACACCAAGATACTTATAGGATACGGCTGTTTCGACTGGCATGTTAGCAATTTCATAGGAAAATTGGAGTGGGTTTTTGTGGCGATGGAAGGAAACTAATTTGCATTTGTTAGAATTAAGGGTCATAAGCCAATGGTCACACCAGTTTAATACTTCATTAAGGTCATTCTGTAGTGCTGCTTGATCAAAAGTGTTGGTTATTTTGCGGTAGATGACACAATCATCAGCAAACATACGAAGGTTGCAGGATAAATTGTTAGGTAAGTCGTTAATGTAGATTAGGAACAAAAGCGGGCCAAGGACAGATCCCTGTGGCACTCCAGACCTAACAGGAAGCGAGTTAGATTTGACGTTGTTAACGAAAACAAACTAAGAGCGGTTAGTCAGAAATTGAGCAATCCAATTAAGAAGTTCAGCTGGTAGATTTATTTGAGAAAGTTCTTTTAGTAGGCGCTGGTGAGGAACTTTGTCGAAAGCTTTAGTGAAGTCAAGAAAAATAGCATCAGTTTGGAGGTTACTATCGAGGTTAGCATGTAGGTCGTGAAGGAAAAGGGCTAGTTGGGTTTCGCATGAGCGGCCTTTTCGAAATCCGTGTTGAGAGGAATGAAAAAAATTGTTAGAATCAAGAAAATGCATGACATGAGTGTATATGACATGTTCCATGAGTTTGCAACACACGCTGGTCAAAGATATGGGACGATAATTTAACGGGCAGTCTCTTTTACCTGTCTTGTGGACCGGAATGACCTTCCCACACTTCCAGTCGAGAGGCAAAATACCTGAGGAAAGTGACTGGGAAAACAGCAAAAACAAAAACTCCGCTGATATGTGCTTTGTGTTCTTTAACAGCTTGGATGTAATTTCGTCGGTACCCGCCGAGGATGACAGTTTCATTTTTTCTATTAAAGACAGGATACCATTGAAACCTATGTTAAAAGGTGGCATTTCAGGCAGATTAACAGAGACTAATTCTGTTTCAACGGGGTCAGATTCATTCGTAAACACAGACGAAAAGGCGGCATTGAATATATTGGCGCATTCTGAACAACTTAATTCTTGACCAGTATCATTAGTAGGGGTAATTGGGGGCGTGTTAGGAGGGTTTATTATTTGCCAGAAACGCTTCGGTGAATCAGCTAGAATTTTCGGAAGTTCCATATGAAAAAATGAGTACTTGGCGTTGCGCACTTCACTTGAATATGCTTTCTCGGCAACCTTGTATTTTTCCCATGCAGAATCAGTGTTTTTATTCTTCGCGGCCCGAAAGAGGCGTTTCTTCTTATTTTCAAGCCTTTTTAATGCTTTAGTATACCAAGGTTTTTGGCGGGTGGGACGAAAGCTTATTTTAGGGATAAATTGGTCAGCTAGCTGGTTTAACTTGTTTTTGAAGATTAACCAGTTATCGTTAATGGGTCGCTGCCAGAAACCATCACGGAACGTCGGAAGAAAAACTTCAAGTTCTCGAGTGATGGCCGCGTAGTTACACTTGTCATATAACCTAATAGTTTTAGTGCAGGCTTGGCGCATTTGAGGAACGAAGGTAAAATTAGCGTGAATGACTTTATGGTCACTTATTTCATCAAGATATGTTATAGAAGAAAGGCTCTCAGGATCAGTTGTTAAGATTAGGTCAAGAATGTTAGCAGTATCTCGAGTAGCACGTGTAGGTTGTGTTATCAACTGAGTGAGATTAAAGTTGAGGCAAACATCAAGGAAATCGTTGGCCTCCTTTGCATTGGGTGCAGATGAAGTTAGATTACACCAATCAATGTTAGGAAAATTGAAGTCCCCTAGGAGGAGGACGTGAGCATTTGGGTATTTGGTCGTAAGTTCGGCTAAAATACCATTAAGCTGGCGCGCGAAATCCGGGCTACTTTTGGGAGGCCTATAACAAACACCTAGTAGTACGGACTGTGGTACGGAACGAAAAAGCAACCACAATATTTCTAGGTCGGAATCAATGTTTATAAGGGAGCATGAAAGTTGTTCGTTAGTAGCAATCAGGACGCCGCCGCCCCGGGTGCCGGGACGATCTTTTCGAAAAAGATTAAAGTGAGGCAAGTCGGTCAAAATTTCGCTGTCGGTGACGTCAGAGGTCAACCACGTTTCAGTTAGTATAAGTAGGCTGCTGTTAGATGAAGATACAAGGTCGGACACGTGGTCGCGTTTGGAAAGATAGCTACATATGTTAGTGAAAATGACCGAAAAAGAAAGATTGGCTTTGTGACCAAAGACGGGACAATTAGAAGGTCTGGGGCGTGAAGGCAACTGCTACGAGCTTTCTTCTACATTTTCAGTTGCCTCGTTAAATACGTATCGTTTGGAGCCCATAAAAAGGGTCTTATACCGTAAAAGGAAGGGACCTGATTTTACTTTAGCAAAAGCCAGTAGGTGCTTCCGTGCGTTCCGGACCCGATGCGAGAAATCCTCCCCGATGCTAAAATCTGTATGTTTAAGCTGGGGGCCCTTAGCAAGGACGGCTTCCTTGGTTTTGAAGGATGTAAACTGCACTAGAATAGGCCGACACCGGCCTTGCGAGTGGCGGCCAAGACGGTGGGCACGCTCGACATCCTTGGATTCGACAGTTATTTTTAGGTGGTCCCTACAAAACCCAGTAATACGCTCCTCAGACTGCGCATACGTTTCGAATGGCTTGTCGTCCGCTAGGCCGTAAAACAACAAGTTGTTTCGTCTGGTGCGATTCTCCGCATCGTCCAGTCGAGCCTCCAGTACAGAGACCTGGGTAGCTGTCTGGGAGGTGGCGGTGGCCATGGCGTCAAGATCGGATCGGAGTGTATCGACACTACTGTAGTGGGATTCTAGACTGTCGATTCTCTTGCCAAGTTCAGAAATGGCTTTATCAGTGGTAGAGAACTGGCTTTTTAGGATTTGTACTTCGCTAATGAGCTTGATTGGCCGGAAGACAAGCTTTTCAGTTCAGTCATTATTTGCTCTAGGGTGGTCGGACCAGGGTTAGTTTCAATATCTCCACCCAACAGCAACAGCAGAGAAAACACAATGTTCATACAATCAGAAATAATGCAAACACAGCACTGGGGGCTCGGTAGCTGAACAAGGCATCGGTTGCTTGTTTTTTTTAGCAAAAATACAGTGATGATTACTGACCTGCATCACGAACAGAAGTGGATTAGACTGCGTCGTGGCACAGCCACCGAGCCCACAGAGCGCGGCCGGCTGGTGGGGGGGATTTATACGCCGTGCGCTTGTTGTAGTCGATGACGGTGAAGCTGTGAGAGCTCTTTCGAGCGTCCAGTTTCCGGACTGCAGCGTCGATAGGGCAGTGGTGGCCAATGCTGGAAGTAGGCGCCAGTCATCTGCGTTGACGGACCTTGACGGGAAAGGGTTGCTCCCATCGATGCATGATACCGGGCCCAGAAGAACGGGTACGAGCACGCAGCTGATAGCGCGTACGAAATCCTGCATCACGAACAGAAGTGGATTAGACTGCGTCGTGGCACAGCCACGGAGCCCACAGAGCGCGGCCGGCTGGTGGGGGGGATTTATACGCCGTGCGCTTGTTGTAGTCGATGACGGTGAAGCTGTGAGAGCTCTTTCGAGCGTCCAGTTTCCGGACTGCAGCGTCGATAGGGCAGTGGTGACCAATGCTGGAAGTAGGCGCCAGTCATCTGCGTTGACGGACCTTGACGGGAAAGGGTTGCTCCCATCGATGCATGATACCGGGCCCAGAAGAACGGGTACAAGCACGCAGCTGATAGCGCGTACGAAATCCTGCATCACGAACAGAAGTGGATTAGACTGCGTCGTGGCACAGCCACCGAGCCCACAGAGCGCGGCCGGCTGGTGGGGGGGATTTATACGCCGTGTGCTTGTTGTAGTCGATGACGGTGAAGCTGTGAGAGCTCTTTCGAGCGTCCAGTTTCCGGACTGCAGCGTCGATAGGGCAGTGGTGGCCAATGCTGGAAGTAGGCGCCAGTCATCTGCGTTGACGGACCTTGACGGGTAAGGGTTGCTCCCATCGATGCATGATACCGGGCCCAGAAGAACGGGTACGAGCACGCAGCTGATAGCGCGTACGAAATCCTGCATCACGAACAGAAGTGGATTAGACTGCGTCGTGGCACAGCTACCGAGCCCACTCGCCGAGAGTGTTCAATTATATGAACACTCTCGGCGAGTTTTTGTCTTCGCCTCCATGTTCTGTCACAAGTCTAAATTGATAACATGCGTCGTAACTTTACGAGTGGGTAAAAGAGCATGAGCACTGTTGAAGCAGAAATAAACTGAGTCACCTTCTCTATCGCCTGGAGGGTGCACACGGTAACATCACCCCTAGTGGTAGAACTGCCGCGAAAGGCTTAAACACGAAGGAAACCTGTATCGAACGAGCATGAGGAAATGCGGTGGGCGGGGGGAAGGGGGGGTCATTTGAGTAGGATCGGTGAACTTTGATTTTAAGGGCGTAGTCGCTGGGGCGCGTGCTATATCTGCAAGAATCAGTGCCCTTTCAACGCCATACCTGCCAAGTTTCCCGGATTACCCGGGAGACTCTTGGATTTTGAACGTTTCTCCCAGTTGTACGGGTCATAAGAAAATCTTCGGAAATCCAGTTATGCCCCGCGCATCCACTGCCTTGTCTGGCCACTTGAGCAAAGTTATCTGGCCACGTAGTAAAAAGGATTCTCTTTTTTTTTTAGCGATGGTGGCAAGGTTCAACTCTGTTCAATGTACGTTTTCGAGGGGCGGAAATAGTGCCAGAACATGCGGCCCGCCGAGTAGGAGCAGAGAAATTGCACATGGCTGTGCAGTTTTTGAAGGTCACGCACATTAACTAAAAAGAAATAGAAAACTCCATTGTAGTAGATGGAGGGCAGTGACCCCGTGGTACAGTTAATGCTTTTGCTGGCTCTTGAATGTGCCAGCATTCCCACATGAGAGAGAAAAAAAGGAGAGCAAAAAAGAAGCCCCTCCAACAGGAGCGCTTGCTTGATGTGGCCAGCGCTCCTGGAATGCACAGCGCTCTTGGCTGTTCTATTGCAGCCCGGCTGCTGACCCGCAGGGCGCGGGTTCGAATCCCGGCTGCGGCGGCTGCATTTCCGATGGAGGCGGAAATGTTGTAGGCCCGTGTGCGCAGATTTGGGTGCACGTTAAAGAACCCCAGGTAGTCTAAATTTCCGGAGCCCTCCACTACGGCGTCTCTCATAATCATATAGTGGTTTTGGGACGTTAAACCCCACATATCTATCTATCTATCTATCTATTGCAGCCAGCGGTGGGTGTGCTGCAGTTAACCTTTGGAGTTTGGGGGGGGGGGGGGAGCGCATAGTCAGCCCTTTACATTGGCATAATAGGAAGTGGCACGGTGACTCTGGCGACAAAGAGGGGCGGGGGGCTGACGTTGCGGCGGACCTTCACTCTCGTCCACCTGTACCCAGAAGGGGAACTGAGCATGCTTATACCCACACCTCACCAGGTACTTTCTGTACATTTCCTTTATGCGACCCCTTTCCCCTCTCCCTCAAGGAGCTAAGCTGAATCCTGCTTCGGCAAAGGTTACTCGAACCTAATCGCAGGGCTTTTTTAAACCGCCCGCCACGATTAACCAGCAGCTTCTCCCTTTCGCAAGTCGGAACTTTTTAAATTTGTTTTCTTTTTATATTCGGACCGTTTTCTCCTCACTGTCTCTTTTATTCCCAACCCTTTTATTGAGGGCTCCTCCCCGATATCCTTACCTTTTTCCTCCAATCAACCGCAAGGGTTGCCAAAAAGAGTGCCTGACACTGCTTGTTTTCTTGGGCTATGAGCGGAGAAGGTTGAGCTAGGGGAAGACGGTTGGTCGGCAGGACTGTACCATGGTCCTTTGCCCGACAAAGTAACTTGTAAGGAAGTGACGACAGGCCTCGCACACGGAGCGATGTTATCGCATGTGGCCTTCGCGTGACGGTGACCGCCGTGTCGTTTCATCTCTGCTTCAACCGGGTTGGTCCCCAGCGCTAGGGCGCCTTTACTTGTAAAACAGATGATGTGTGAGCGATGTTATCGGTTTGGACTCTGTACAGATCAGCGGCGACCACCAGTTTCTGCTGACAGTGTTCATATAATTGCTATCGCACTACCCCCCCCCCCTGCAGTCAACCTTTTGAAACGAATGGCAGGGTTCAGAGGTTGTCAATGCTGCACCGCTGAAACGAATGACAATGTTAAGCACTTCGTGAACTTCTTCACGTGGTGCAGGCGAATCGAATGGACCTTATATTCCCACAAACTCGTGGTGCTATACGGAAACACGTGAAGAGTCAAACTCTGAAGATCCTTCATTGTCACCGTGGTGTCTCAGAGTTTCCTTCAACGCCTAATCTGACGTCCCCTTTGCGGTGATGACACGGTTGTCCACATTAAAGAAAAAAGAGGGAAGAAAAAAGGCAAAGCTAAACGTCATTGGCGCCCACACCATGCCCGCAAAGTGATACCATGCATGCACACACAGCGTCAAAAACAAAGAGCGAAGGACACGGCTACCGCAGTCCTGCATATGTGACGCTAACTAAAGTGTGGCACTCCCAATGCAAAAGCCCCCCTTTTTTTTTTGGTTCGGAGGAAGAGGGATGGATGCACATACGCGCATGTGCCCGGGGCGGTAAAAGCGGCGGCAATGCCAGCTCGTGGGAAGCAGGCCCTGCTTGCCTCACGCCCACGCCTGGGAGTCGCCGAGGCCGAGAGCACGCCGTCCATGTCGCTTCGTGCTTCGTCGGCAGCGGGGCAACCGCGGAAGGTGCATGCTCTTGCCAATATGACAAAACATATGAACAAATATGAAACATATGACAAATATGAACTGTCCAAACGGGACAGATTGTTCGTGGCAGTTAGTATGAGGTACCAATTACCAGCATGTTAGGTGTAGCGCAAATAATGCGGCTGATGTAGAGCGCGTAGCCCGTTTCCGACCCGTCAACTAACGAAGTTGATTGGTTCCGCCAGAGTCCTTCAATGCTTTTCTTGTCACGAAACTCCGGCCGAAGTTTTATTCAGGGACAAAAGCTGCCGCTAGGATCGCCCCTGTTAGCGTGAAGGCTTCGCCGGCGGCCGGCGACGCTTGCGGGCCGGCTGTTTCTCCGTCGGCAATGCGCCTAATTTCATCTGCTCTTCATTTCCACCTGTAAAAACGCGACCTGTAAAAACGCGAGCGAAGTGTGCGTGTTTTTGATTCAGTTGACGCTTAGCTTAGCTGTGAAATAGAGGCAAGGCCACGCGTGTTACTGAGTCGTATATGTTGCAGCGTTCGTTCGTTGCGGTAGTCACGGCCGCTACGTTCTCGCTTTGAGAAGGAGGACATCTGGCGTTTTCGATTTTTGAGTAGTCTTTGCAGTTTCCTGCATTTGAGTTAACTAGCACCAGATTTAAATCAGTATATACAGCCCTGGCCGACATGCTGCGCTTAGCAAATAGGTGTGCAAACGTACAGCACATTGGGTTAGCGCTGTGTCTGCGCGATTTTATAGCGCGCTAATAATGTACAAAAATAACCTAGGTTTGGAAAGTGAGCATCAACATGATGAAGAAAAACGCTCACGAAATGGAAGCAGCATAATGAGCGCGCGTAGGAGTAAATTCTACACACTTGAGCGACTTTCCCGGCTGTCAACATAGGTATAGGGTGTCAACAGAAAAACTCGTATGGTCAGTGTCTGACACACTCGTCCCACCAAAACGACAAGTTAATTGATTACTTGGTTATGAGGTTTAACGTGCTGACGCTATGCAGGCAATCGGGCACGCGCCGTAGTGTAGCTCTCCGGAATAATTTTAACCACCCAGGTATCTTTAACATGCGCGGGAATCTCTAAAACACAGGCATTTTCTCTTTTCGCCTCCATCAGAAAAGCGGCTGGGAACCCGTGTCCTTGGGCTCATCATCATCAGCACAGCGCCCTAGCCCCTGAGCCACCGCGGCGGGGACACTAAAAAAAATTAAAAAAAGAAATACAGGCAAAGCTAGCCATGCTCCGCTTTGCAAATTCAAAATACCTGATTGGATAATCAAAATGTCGCCGCCGTGGATTTTGGTTCCGCCACACAGATGACAGTAACCTGACTGGCCACTTGCTGATCGTCGCAGGCAGCTGCCAAGCGCATGCAAATGACTAGAAAACGCGCCGCGGCTGTGGTGCAAGTGTTTATTCATACAAGTTTACGGCAATAGCATGGCGGATAAAGGAAATAAACAACGTCACACAAGCAACTAGGAACACAAATGTGCAAGTGTTTTTTGTCACTAGCAAACACAAAACACAACAGTTGGGCTTTACATAGCATGACAAACAGAACATCTGCTACCCATGGGGCTTGTTGCCACCATTTGCTGGGCAGTTTGCTCGCCGCGTCGCACGTGTCAGCTTGTTTTTTTCCCTGGTGTAAAAGTGCAGGCGGCACCTCAAGAAAAAATGAACAACCTCTGCTGTGGTACCCACATAGTGCAACCTACAGCCCACACCAGCAGAAGCAATGCGGCTGTCGAGCAAAACTTGGTCAACAATGTTCGCATACACATCGGCACATGCAACTGTGTCCACAGTCAGTTCTTCAACATGTCCTTCCACATTGCGCAACAGGCTGAGAAGCTGGGATGAGGGCACTTGCAGGAATCCTCTTGACTTCTTCTGGATTAGGTCAGTTGGCTCTCGTGTCTGGCTCTTGAGTGTTCCCACGCAGTCAGTGCAGCTTATCGTTGAAAACTTCTTTACCACGTAACCGGCAAGATAATCAAGAATGCACTCTTTGGTGGAGAGCGTAACGTCAGGCACGGATGCATTGTTCACTGCCTCTCCCGGCTCCTCAAGAACGTCATCAAAGAGGACCGCCAACATGTCAATCTGCAAAATACATTCCAAGTTTCAAATCTTTCAATGTATAAGTTGAGATTCGTAAATGCAAAAACTATTATGTTTCATTTGGTTATTTAGTCATTTGTGTAGTGAAACTGCTCCTGAAAAAAAAGAAACTAGAGCTAATAAATAAAAACAAGGGGCACGTTACCTGACTGGAGGCAGGTTTTCCCTTGTCAAAGAGGCCCTGGAGCTTGAGCAACAGCTGGGGTCCATCTCCCTCGACCGAGGCCCGTTTTGGCGGCCGAACTAGGTTGTTTACAGAGAGCGTCCGATAGATGAACAAAAAATGTTGCACAGTCGGCTGCCCTCCGTCACCAGCAACATGCCTGACGATGCCGAAAAACCTCTAGAAGGAAAAAATCAATTTATCGCAACAATGAGAAATTCATAGCACATTTATACACATAAAAGTCATCATGTTTACCTCTAGAGGATCTTGTCCGAAGTTCCCAACGAGAACGTAACGAAACCCAGACAACAGCAAGCTCTCGATGAGTGCAACTGAGCTATGCAGTGTCAGTCTGAGGGCTCCACATGTCTGCTTACTCAGAAAGCAGACTTGCCTCTGGGTCGGTAATGTCTTGATGTATTTCTCCCAGTTGTCCAGCCATGCAATGCTGTCCTTCAACACCTGGAATAAAATTATGCTTCATCTATAGTACACAAAAAACACTTCATAACACATGTAATAATCTCACAGCAATGTGTTGTGCTTCGTTGAATCGAACATGGTCTGGCCTCCGAGAGTTCAGGCAGTCGAACAGCTTGTTCAATGTTCTTGTGAATTGCGATGTTGCAGCCGACCCATGGAGCTTCTTGCAGTCTTCCTGCTCGCTATAAAACTCCATGGCCGAAGCAGTACTCTCACTGAACAGCTGTAAAATGTGTGGAAAAAAAGGATTTTAAGTTTACTTCCCAAAACGTGTGAGCAGATGTTTTTGAAATACACTTTGCACTGAACATAGCTGCGTGCATGACTTGCCTGGACAGCCAACTTCACGCTCATCTTTTGGAACGCATTGGGGAAAATATGGGCTTTCGTTAACTTCGGTACAGCCCGGAGTCCAGCCTGTTCTTCTTCATAGTCCAGTAAGTCCTTGTAGTGACAGTGGAACACCTCCTGTCCTTGAGGGAGCTGCAACATAAGGACAAGTGACAATTTTTTTTTTTATCTGAATAGTTTATGCACAGGTCAAGGCATTCACATGCAACTTTTTTTTTTACTTACCAAAAACTTGCCCACTTTGAGCAAGTTGTTTCTGATGCACTTAAATATGTGGGGTGGATCGATTACAACGTGGACTTGCTTTGAGGGCTCACACGGGTGTTCAAAACACGTTTGAAGCTTGTGCATGTCCCCGTTGACACCTTGAGAGAAAAACAGTTTAATAGTACACTTGTTTTTCTACTACATCACTAACCACAGCTAAATAAAATTTGAAAAGACGTACCCAGAGATCTCAAGGCTGATTGGTTTGATGTGGAGTTGTCGCAGGTCACTGCGTCAACAACAACACCAGCGTTTGTAAGGTGAACAATGCACTGCAAAAGGAGCTTTGCCACGATTGATCCTGGGGCAGCACCAGAAGCACAAAATGTGCCCACAGTTTGTGACCACCCTCCCAGAAAAGGCCGAAACAGAAAGACCAGCACGTGGTCGCCGTCTTTGCCATGGTCACCTGGTCGTGTGTGTTCGGCGAAATCCACCTTGCCCAGCAGTGCCCTGTCCGACTCGCGAATGTTGACGCTTTTTCTGACGCTTATTTCATCGAACATGAGCACTCTTGGAAAGTTTTGGGTAGGTTAACATCTTGCCTCAATTGCGCTGCTGAATATAATACAATTATAAAAATGAGTACTGCTTCTTACCTCGACGCTCTCTTTCTGGAACTGCTTCTAGCTTTTCACACAGAACCGTGGACAAAGTGCTGTCGAAGCCAAAATCAGCTTTCAGATTTCTGAGGTAGCCATAGAGGGTGCGGGGATTTGGAAGGGGCAAAAATTCATTTTCATGAAGAAAAGTGTAGACTGCTGTGGACTTTATCTTTAGCAGCAAGCAGTCATAAATCCACTCTTTTTTGTACCTGGAGAGAATGAATTGCAAACTTGTTTTCCACAATGAGCGTGTTGGAAACTATTCATGCAAAGCAAAAAATAATGAGAATGGTGTTATAAAAACTGAAGAAAGTATATTTGCCCAAACAAACCTGCAATTTTTCCCGAAATTAGAAATAACACTACACAAAACGGCCAAACCAATGTTTGCCTCAATAGCATACTGTTTTGCAGTACAACAGATACGAATACATGATGAATAAATGAAGGCTACACCTTGAGATAACATTTTCAAACGCAAAAAGGGCAATCCAATAGCAATGTTACGTGTGTGATGGGGTATTTGGAACTTACCGCGCAGCTGTTGCAGACTTCGCGTTGGCTTTCATGAGCCAGTGGTCAAAAATGAGCTTCTCGCGAGCCGAAAGCTTCTGAACGTCTTGGTGCGATCTTCTGCTCCTATTCGCTTGCACTGTCAATTTCGCAATCTTCACTTGGCACAAACGAAGTTGCTGCTTAGTGCTTCGAAGCTGGTCTTTAACTGCGTGGAGCTCTGAGATGGAGCAGACATTTCCCTCTGTCTGGCATGCCATCTCTGTGCAGCTTCCAGTGCTTATCACTCCACCTGTCAAACGAAGAAATATGGATCAATATAATGCGACATCACGCAGCACACAGGCAATACAGGCTCTCAACATAGTGAAACAAGAAAACAAGGCAACGCGAATGGAGGCTTACCATCATCTCCGGCTGCTTCAGGATCGCAGGGCTCTGTGCTGGAGCTCACAGAAGCTGCAGTGCCATCGTTGTTCGGCGACGAAACGCGACGACGTTTTGCAGGCGGATTTTCTCGCTCTGAGCGCGACCGTGGCTTGGGCTTCGTAAGATACGCCGGCAGGTTTTCAAATATCCGGGGTATGACACCGACGCGGAGCTTAGGCTCCTCGCGCTGCAGAAGCACAGATTGTCCACTTATTCTGAACTCATCGGCTCGAATAATGTCCGTGGTGTCGAAATGTTTCTCGCACACACGAACGGCCTTCGACTCGAAGTTGAAAGCGCCCGTCTCCTGTCGTGGAATGGCTCGCTTCCACCTGTCGCGTTGTTCGCGGTCGCTTGGGAGGCAGAACAGCGAAGCTTTTTCTGTACAACTCCGATAGCCAGAGCGACAACCAGGTACGCAGCACGTCAGAGGCATGGTAGTTCACATAGTTTGCCGTCCGTGATGAGTGTAGACAGCTATACCACACAACAAACAAACCAGTAAGCTCGCGCTCCAACGCACTGCAAACGCTGCAAATGCGGCCGCCGCCGTCCAAGCCGCCTTCACCAGACTCGTAGCGCCACCGCGCGGGAGCTTTGATCCCCATATGAAGCTCTCCCATAGCGTTACGGAGAAGTTTCGTGACCAGAAAAGTATTGAAGGACTCTGGTTCCGCGAAGGCGAACGCGGAAGACCCGAGCGCGGAAAAGAAAGGAAACTTCTTCGTTCTCACGGTTCACAAGCAGAGCAGTCAAGGTCGCCCCCATACGGGATTAGAAGGGGAAAGCTTACTCGGAAGAGCGTCTGGCAAGAAGCAGGTCAGGCGCCAGGGTCTGAGTTTAAGCCATTGTGGGCATGCACACGTGCTATTGAGAATGAGGCAGGGGCGCGACCACTTGGCTGACCGAGACATAGTGGCGGCCGGGAGACGAGTACAACCTCCCCCGCTGTACGTCATTACTGAGTGCTGTTAGGATGTCGGGGGGCCTCGCTGTCGCATGCACACCTGGTAAGCGCACAGAGCGCAACCGTGTACTCACCGCTCTTAAGGACGCTTCTACGAAGCAACATTTAATGAGAGAGCTGACGAGGCTCGATCGTGAGAACGGCCGCTGACGGAAGTCGGCCGATGGAGGCAGCACTAGTAGTGTTGGGCAGCATGGCCTGGCATGGGAGAGATTGTCACACGCGGAGAACCTATCCCTTTGCGTGTTTTATTTGGTGACGAGGTTTTTACAAATGTAGGGCCTTTTATGAAAGTGTTTCTGTGAGTGGTTGTGATGATGCGAGTCCCAACATGCGATTGGTTTTTGTGAAGACTCTTTGTTCGACCAAGGGTGGTTGAAAAGAGGATGTTTGAATTTTAAATGAGAGCGGAGGTTCGGGCTTGGACTCGGGCAGTAGCCTGAGGCAGCAATAAAGCGTCTCTTCACCGGACTACGGCTCTTCCTTCGTGCTGCCACCGTGCACTCGAGTCATCGAGGAGACCCATTCCGAACCTCGAACATCTTCCCTCCTAAGCTAGTGTTGAAGCTAGTCAAGGAGGAGGAAATTAACTGTGGCGAAAATTGATTATATCAAGGATCTCCCCTGATTGATCGATATGTGGGGTTTAACGCCCCAAAACCACCATATGATTATGAAAGACGCTGTAGTGGAGGGCTCCAGAAATTTCGACCACCTGGGGTTCTTTAACGTGCACCCAAATTTGAGCACACGGGCCTACAACATTTCCGCCTCCATCGGAAATGCAGCCGCCGCAGCCGGGATTCGAACCCGCGACCTGCGGGTCAGCAGCCCAGTACCTTAGCCACTAGACCACCGCGGCGGGGCAAGGATCTTTCCTGCTGTTACTTTGTTACATAGAGGTTGAAAATACGTGTGCTTCTATGGAGTAGCGGTGGGGAATAGAAAAACTTCGTTATATCGAGGAGATCGTTATTTGGAGATTCGTAATAAGCAGGTTTAACTGTATTTTAGTATTGCCGTTCACTACCGGTGCTGTGGTGAAAATAAGCTTCGTCTTTGAGATACATTCTCCATTAGGGGCCCTAATGCGAGAGTCTTCTTATATTTTGCTGTAGCTTCTATGCCACTCTTTGTATTCGGTTAGGATTCACTGGTGTCATTAAGTATGACCAAGTCCGTTGAGGTGTGCTGCGTTTGCTGAGGCTAAACAACGTAAAGTGTGTTCATATAAATTTAGCTTGTCTTTACTAAGCACTCTTACATCTACATGGCACCACGCATTTGCAGTCCAGAGCCTTCCGCTGCTCTGAAATGCTAGCGTATGCTGTTTACTGTAGGTTATCTTACTGTTAGCGTTAAGTTGCAAGCTAATGCTAGCATAAATGTTATATACTACACAAAAACCCACTGCTGTCTGTCCGCCTGATTTTAATTGAATACAGATGACAGAACTGTGCTTCTTAAATATTGCTTGAAGTATCAAACATGCGCCATTGCAAGTGTTGGTGGGCTTGCCTTGCAAGGAGAAAACAAAAATAGAACAGGATTATTTTCTACTAATGTTTTCGACATCTTTCTATGCATGTTATGTTTCCATATATGTTATGAACAAGCTGTATTTGTGTGACCATCATAGACTTGATTGCAGTTGTTCAAGCTCTTCTTACAGAACCTTTCCGAGGGCGACCTGAACTCGTTTGAGCTGCAATCACTTAGTGAAGCCATGGTGGACATCCAAAACAGCGTGATGCAAAAAAATGTCGGGTGAGTTTCAATACATTTTCTCATTTATCTATGCATTCTAGAAATTATCTGTTCCTTCCTTTCAACGCCACTTTACAGTCCTGGCGAAAATGGTTCGCATAATACAGAATACAGTCGCCGACCAATTTTCTGGGCCTGGTAGGGACCACGAAATAATCTGAAAAATCGAACAGTCCAAAAAGAATGGTCAAGCCCTGAAAATGAAGTTTATTTGGCTTAGAAAAGCCTGAAGAAATCCTCAATAGTGTGATGCTTTGTGCTGCTCTTGGGGATGAGGGATTCTGTTTTTTGGGGAGGGGGGGGGGGGGGCTGTGGCAACATTGTTGGCAAACGCTGCCACCGACTGTTGCGGGTGACAAAGTTAGAAGCTTCATATAACCAAGCAAACAAAACTTGATGCCAGTCGCAAAAAGATGCATGCAACGTCTCGCCTGTTTCATAGGATATAACAACACGGTCTGGGCTTTTACCTGCACCAACACCGCTGAGTAGGACCCACCCGCATTTCGCCACCATCAAAATGCTACCGTCACGACCGCTATCGAGCCCGCTTGTTACAGGTCAGTCGTTGAGCACCTGACCACGGAGTGCTACTGAAAAATCACGAACAGCAACGAGCATGCGACGCACATGACGGCTCAAACACACTTGACACACCGCCACAGTGAGCTAAAATATACTCTAGTGGCTCGGTGCCGCCGCTGCTGTCTCAGCGGCACAAAAGACACGGACGGCCAATAAGATTTCTCACCGCACCACTGCGCCGTTTCATGTGCGTGAGCACGTGCCGGCAGAGTGTTCTCCGGTTAGCGCGGAAGTCACTCAGTGCATGTGCATGAGTATATGCATGAGTTGGGCATGTTGAGCTAACGCTACCTAAACAAACTTCTTCAAGGCCTGGAAGCGCCACCGCATTTGTCAACAGGGCAATGACGCTGGTTGCGTTGTGCACTGTGGTGGTGCACAATGCTACCGACGCCAGCATTTGCTGGCTCGTTCACATCGGCGTTTCAGTCCCGGCAGCATAACTGTGCTTCGACGCTGTACTTCTATCGGACTCTTCATCAGCTAGCGGGCATCCCTGGGAGAGTTTGCTGTTGTAAGCAACGTAAGAAAAAAGAATGTTGCCACATTCTCTGTGTGCCATCTGGCTTTTTGGAGTTGTGATGTGTGCTACTTTTCTTTGTGCTCGTGTTGAGTTTACTCACCACGTGCTGTTGTACAGTAAGTGGATGGGACAGGTGAAAAAAGCTGTATAAAACCAGCTTGACAAAGCCCCATATTGCCATGGTAACTGTGTTCGTTGGTGAGGGACCAGATTGTGAGCAGTTGCGATGCCAAGACAGTGTAGTGCCCACATTTTTGTGGAAACCATGAATTTGGGCCGCGAGTGTACATATTTCCATTTCCGGCTGACCAAGGTGGGTGGAAGGCATGGATACAGGCTATCCCAAGAGATAGTGTCAGCCCAACAAAACATGAAAAAGTAAGAACTGTCTTTTTTTTTTTCATTTCGTGTGTTGTGTTACATCTAGTACTGTGTTATTCCGTGTAACTTTTGCCTATGCGCTCGTTTCGAAGTTCGTTGAGGCCCATACCAGAAACGGGAAGCATAATGCTGTCCCTTTTTTGTCAATCGCAGGAGTTTGAAAAATTATTTAGTTCAGGTGATATAGACGAGAAAGCCAGCGACGACCAGAGGTCCTAGCGTACACGAGATGCGCTTTTCTGTTCCCTTGGTCACTGCGCATGCTTCCCAACAAGTGTTCTTGCGCGGCATGTACCGCACTTTTGTGGGCCGCATAAAAGAGTCAATCCAATGAACGTCTTTTGCAGGCCGGATTATTGCGTTGCCAGTTCTAACAAGCTACTCTACTGCACATGTACTGGTTCACTCGTTTGCATTCTCTCGCAAGGACCAGATTGTAGTCTGTATTTTGTGAAATATCCCGCCCTAACAAACATGTAGCTCATGACATGTGGAAACAGAGAACGGATCCTCATTGCTTTGCTCTGGGTTGCTGAAAGTGTCGTTGTTTGCATCTCCCAAGGACGATGATCTCCGCAGAAATAGGGAGCGCAACCTCCAAGGAGGAGACGCCTCTGACCTAAACCTCAGCAGTGTGTGAACATCATTTCGACCCGAGATATATCCGGCGCGATTATGTGCATGTTATAAATGGCAGTGAAGTGCGCAATTACCCGAGGAAAACCATCTCTGGTTCTTGATGCCATGCCAACACTTTTTCCAGGTGGTCTATGTAGCAACTAATCTGGTAATTTTACATTTGCATGAACCAGAAAGCAAACACGCGTTAGAATAACCACATCTGCAGCTCAGCAAGAGTCTGCAACGGCCCGACATCACAGCCAAAGCTCGCATGAAAAGTAGCAGCGGCGTCACCTGGCAGCATCCGCATGAAAAGTGACAACGGAGCCTGGTCGTTCGCACCACAAAAGAATATTCTAGTTGACGATACACAACGCTAACACCAACACTTGCGCAATGACGACCACAAAAACAAACGGCCAGGAGACACAAAGTCAGTTTCGCCGCATGGGCGAAGCAACGAATGCGATAGCAACAACTTGGAATGTAAAGCGAAAAACGGCAAGCAGATCGAAACGTGCAGCAGGCTGCTCAAGCACAAATGACGCACAAAAACGACATGCTCAGGACGAGAGCAAACTAACAATGCTTACCGCTCAATACTTAACGTGCTGTTTAAACAAAAACGACACACGAAAAATGATCACAAGTAAAAATGAGTGCAAACTAACAAGTGTCCCAGTTGTTATACTTCGCTGTGTATGAAAAGCGCACTCTTTTTTTGCAAACGGGGCCTGTGCAGCGAGCGAAGTGACCTTTGTGTGCCCGGCGACTAACACAATCGTTTCGGTGAGGTGCATTATTTTACCCACCGAAAGATAAGCGCGTGTGCTCAAGCATCTACCCTCCCTCCCCCCATTCGCCGAACAAAATACACCTGGGAGATAAGCACGTGTCGGCGCATTGTAACGAGCGAGCGCTGAGCGCGCGTGATTTTATTTCTTTTTTGAATTTTCATATATACATATACAGTAAGTACGTATACATATACGGTGAATGACAGCGGTCGTGGCAAAAAAGCCAGCTGAGACTGCCCATATAATTGCTATCGCAATGAAGCTTCCTACTGGCGTATTAGTGATGATGATAAGGCTGACTGAAAAAGTCGCAGTTTTGCCGCAAAGGCGAAGCAATGAACATGATAGCAACCGATTGAAAGGTCACACGCAGAATGGCAAGCAGATCGAAACATGCCCCGAGTTTCTCACACACAAATGATGCATGAAACTGTATATTAACTCTATGGTTGTTTCGCTGTGTCTGAATGCGCACCATTTTCGCATACGGAGGCTGTGCAACGATTGCAGTGACCTTTGCGCACCCCGTAACTACAACAGAATCGTTCCAGTGCAAACCCAACGCCAGCTAGGACGTATGATCCTCCCCACCGAGAGATAAGGACACACGAGAGAGATCGTCCACCCCCCTCTCCGCTTGCCAAAGTACGCGTGAGATATGAGAACTGCTGCGTGCTCGTTGCGCCATCCTGCTGATAATGCTGAAAACATGATAGTTGCCCCCGAGATGCCCCCCAATAGCGGTAAGTGGTAGATATAAAGAGCTTGCCAATGAAAGCTTTGGAATGAAAGCTTGCCAATGAAAGCAAGCCAATGAGCTTGCTTTAGACAATGAAAGAGGTGTCCCTCGGTGTCTCAGTGGTTAATGCCCCGCATTCATGACACAGAGGTTCCACGTTCAATTCTGCGTGCTGGAGTTTTTTTTTCTGGATTTTTTTTCTTTCTTGCGTTTTCATATAGATACCTATAGATATACGGTGCATGACATTGACGCCGACGGGGAAATCCCACCGAGAGTGTCCATACGATTGCTATCACAGTAAAAGAAGTTATGCCATTTCGCTAGGCAAATAAAATCAGACATGGCCTCCGAAACTGGAAGTTAGTGCGCGCTTCCAATCTTGGAGGCCACACAACTAGCCACTGCAAGCTAAACTTGACCGAGCCAGTGTAAAATCTAACGTGGTGGCTCGCAAAATCGAACAGCCTAGCTCAAAACAAACAGTTTAGTCCGGAAAATCAAACTTTGGCTTGCCGCGGTGGTCTAGTGGCTAAGGTACTCGGTTGCTGACCCGCAGGTCGCGGGATCGAATCCCGGCTGCGGCGGCTGCATTTACGATGGAGGCGGAAATGTTGTAGGCCCATATGATCAGATTTGGGTGCACGTTAAAGAACCCCAGGTGGTCAAAATTTTCGAAGCCCTCCACTACGGCATCTCTCATAATCATATGCTGGTTTTGGGACGCCACTTACTTGGTGGCGTCCCAAAATCACACAGAACCCCACAAATCAAAATCGAACTTTGGAACACAGTTCCGAAAAATTGGTTGCAAAAATGCATTAGTGCATTAGGAACTTTGATGCTGCATTTGTGACGTCTGAAATATCCAATATGTTCGAACTTTCGGAGCCCGCAAAAATTCGTCGGCGACTGTAGACCGCTTATAACATAAGTCGCGGGAGTCGCGAATATCCACACTAAAAGCAGCACCGCACTATAAAAAAACAACCTTTTTCGAGGGCCGCGATTTCACAAGACATGGTGCTTACAATCTTTTAAATATCTGAAGGTTAAAAGAAATAATTTGAACACAGTGCGTACATGAGCACCTTGTGGCGAAAACACATGCACACAGATATCAGTACACACCATCAAAATTGGGCACTCTACGTGACAGTCGCATGCTTCTAACGCAGCTAATATACCACTTGTATGTTAGCTTACCATCACTGTGGTACTGGCTAGAATTTAGAAAAAAGCGAAGGTATTGTTCAGAAAACTGCAATATATGAGCCAAACTATCCATGCACAAGTTTGCAGCGCAGTTTCGAGCATATGTCGCTATTGCAGCAAAGTGTGGCACCCGTGTGGCTTCTTTCCTTTTCTTTTCCTTTTTTTTTTGGCAGTAGCACATTGACTCATTGCATGCTTTTTGCCCACTGTGAAGGGGGATACTGACTGCATCAACACAAGGCTGCACTCAAAACAGTGAAATTCAAGAACTTCTGATGCTTCCACACGATGCCCGTGCATAGTGCGGACCGTGCCGATACGCAGCCAAAAGCGAGCGCCGTTGCTGATGTTGCTCATCAATTTTAATATATACAATTTAACGTATCATTTTTTTCATCACTTCACTACTGTGAAATTAAGCACTGGCATGCACCTTATACGTATCAGTCTAGTTTCCGATGCGGGTGAAGGTGCCTGGTCGGGACTCGCTTTCCTGTGCCACGTCATTGGCACTGACATCGTCTTTGATCGTCGCGCTTACCTTGGCAACCGGCTGGAACGTGTGCAGGTGTACAGCGAACTCGTTACGACTTCAACAGTTCCCCATACTAACGGCAACTACCCAGTTTTAACAGATAAACCCGGCATTGCCTGTTGGCGAGCCTAGTCAGCTGTGCTCACCATCCAGCACATGATGTCGTGAAGCTTCGACCAATCAAGGGCGGTGGCAAGACTCACGGGCAGTGGCCCCTGGTGCTTGGTTTCGGCAACATCGAGTTATTTGCTTTGATTCATGCAAATTTACGACTTGTTTTTCGAGTTTGCTGCATATAGGTAATTATGTATCATAACACCATAAGCTCGTTTTCTTTTTTTTAAATGTTTCAGGGTCTCTTTAGAAACAAATCTGGCAGGCACTTCCCAGTAAATGTTGTTCACGCCAGCTGTCAAACTCGGTCACCTCTGATTTACCCACTGTAATTGGCCCATTGGGTGGTTGCAGTGTCTCTTCCTAGACTGAAAACATGATAGTGATGACATTGGCAGTGTGTCAAAGTTTGTCTGTGTGAAAAGAGGAGTCAAGGAATTCTCCCTTCTCCCACTAATACAAAGGGATGATGCCACCTCGGGTTCTGCCTTTGATGGAAGGAGTATTGCCGCCGCATTTGCATACAGACATGCAATATCTTTATTTTTGTGCCATACTGCAAAATGTGCCTTGCATGTCCTGGCACACCTGGCCAAAACACAAACTTTGTCCTAATGCAAATGAAGTGTCATGCACACCATGGAGTTTCTTAAAATTAACTAGAGGGGACTGTAGCACTGCGATCGTTAAGCCACCATGGGAATGATGATTAGTTCACAAATTTGCCTAGTCTTGATGCTTATGGGCTTTGAACACACTTGTGGCTTTGTTTATATCTGTGTTTTGGTTTTGTTTCGAATAAAAGAACAGACAGTTTGGAACTTGGTGACCCAATATGAATTGGTGGGCGTAAAAACTTGAGGTGGGGAAGTGCAACTGCTTAACCCTTGTTGATTGTCATCTCGTGACAAAGTAGTTCCAAGCCATGCAAAGCCGAACGAGCTTAAAGTATGAATGAATGAAATGAACTTTATTTGGACCAGGCTCTTGTAGTTCAGCACTAAGGGGGGTTGGCCTCCTCAGTCCAGGTAGTCATGGCTCGCTGCTGCCGCTCGAGCCCGCTTCACCAATCGTAGCTAGTTGTCAGGGTCTTGCGTCACCAGCAAAGCCTCCAACTGGTCTTCGAATACTTCCTCCGGAACTATTTCTTCCTCTCCGTTCTCACCTGGTGGTGAGGACGGTGAGGAACAGGACAGAATACGCTGAGAGATGTGCATGTCATTCTCAATGCGATAACATAAATCTTGGAGTAGGGCTTTACCCATATTCGTCAGCTGCAGTCTCTCCAGCTAGTTGACATGGTGTGCTTCCATGAGCTCTTCCCATGTTGATCATTCTCATTTTGAGCAACTTTTCCGTGGATGCGGAAGGTGACAGGCCCATGGCAATCTTGTGGACTTTTCTGATAAAAGTGTTAATTTTAATCCTCTGGCTATTCTTCATATCTACATACGGTGTCCCTTATGTGAATTTGCTTGTGACTTGTCTGTATCACTTTCCTGCAGTCTTCTTCTTTTAGTCCGTGGCTTTTGCTTGTTACCCTTTTTATCGGGTGACCGACCTGTTGAAGCATGAAGATTTCACACTTTTGTGTACTACCCATCATTTCCGTACTGGCTGAAGACACCATGCCTTGCAACTCTCATAGACATTAGCGCCAGTTTCCTCTTTTGTATTTGTAGGAACCTCTGTTGCACACAATGGTAATTTTAGTTTTCAAAACGTCGGACGTGCTGTTCTTTTTTTAAGTCACCTTCACAGCAGTACAGCTGTGCTGTGCCGTGAAGTCTACTATGGGTGGTACTGGGTCATAGTTGTTGCAGCACCCAGCCGATTTTGTCTATTACACACAAGTGCACATGATGTGTAATTACAAGCATTTGTATAAGAACAAACGTCTTAAAGCTTCACTGCCAGTTATTCAGAGCAGGTTTTGACATGCATTGCTGTGATTGTCTAAAGGTAAACAAGCATAGGCAAAGCTTTGTGAATAGCTTTCATGTGTGTCCCTGAAAGGACCTGTGCTCAGGACCAACCCCCCCCCCACAGTCAAGTCCACGATAGTCTCGCAATCTGTAAAGTTCCCAGGTTGGAAGTTGTGGAAGCAATACTCGTTCAAAGGGAATGCAAGTGTCATCAGGGCACATGACTACAATGCGATTTAATCAGGTGAAGGCTGGCTGGCAGTACAGCCAGCCTCCACCTGATCGAATTGCAGACAGCACAACCTTCATGGCGTCAGCACAAACCAGCACTCCAGCTTGTCTACCCAAAAACAGCCTACAGAAAGTGAAGTTTCTTGCGATGATACACAAGAAAAAGACACCGCTGCAAAAGGCATTTTATGCACATAAAGTTTGCAATATATACATATTTCTTGCGTCATAAAGAAAAGAAATCGACACATGGTATCACCACATCATTGATAACAGACTAAAAAAAAAGCTGGGAAACCCATAAGCTTTGCCTCTGAGAGTTGGATGCAGTAGCAATACCCACGCACATTATCGCCTTCCCAATCACCAGCCTGCCTTCGCTTCTTTTTGAAGACATAAACTATGCTGCAAGGAAAGCCAAAGTGCAAATTCCCTCTGGCTCCTATCTTCATTTGCATCTATTGACGTCAACCGTTTACTCAGACTTGACGGGAACTGCCAAAAAGTCCAAATAATTGAGAGTTCAAAAAAAAAAAATTCACTTTAAATAATAGCACTTTTGTTGACCCACTGGCCGGAAAAACTTGTCAGTGTACGACTCTGCACAAGTACGATCACAGACAGTCAAGTTGGGTGGCATTTCAGCCATTGTTTGGCCATCACTGCAGGTTGTCAATAGTGCTGTTATGGGCTGTGCTAAATCCGCATATGATAACAGTGGTGTAGGCAGCCCTTCATTGGAGTCGCTGTCCACCTGTGCTGGTTAGAGGACCTAACAGGCAATCTTATATTCTAACTTGGCGGAAATTCCCGACCAACATCGGACTGAGGTTGGCCGCCTTCGACCTGGCGAACAGTCGCGGCGTTTTTCGCCACGGTCGATGTCTTGTAGTTTCAGCGTTTATCTATTAATACCGACAATGCAGATTGAATTAGTGGTGTCAGAGCCATTTCAGCCGATCGGGTATCGCACATCAAGCAACAAACAAGAAAGCAAGATACAGATCAGACCTAGCCGCAGAAAAACAAGTAACAACAAAAACTCTGAAATGTCAAAAGGCAATGATGGCAGGCTAGTTCATGCTGCAGTGTGCATGTTTCAGTACTTAGCCGTTTTGTGTGTGTGGTCATCCCAATAATTCTCGAATGTCACCCCAAGCCCACTCTGAGCGTTGCTTGGCTTGGCTCGCGATTTGGCCGCCGTAGCCATTGAGTCAACAGTAGGCTGACTAAGGCTGTCTAGCAGCCATTACATGTAACCAAAAAGCATCCTTCGAGATCAGCAATTGAAACTTCCTTGTTTTTATGCGGGCACAGCCTCCAATCTCAGCCAGTACAACCTTTGAGTGCTAGCAACCGAGTAAAAATATTGTAAACACCGTACTGAGGTCATGGCATCTGATGTCGCATTCGATCAGCCAGCCTAAGTCCAAAAAATCAAATAGTGCACTGTGGGGCATCAGAAATTTCGGCCTTGAGTTATTGCTTCGGTGGGACAAGTTTCAGTGCTGCGAGGGTGTCTGAATAAACGAGCATCTCAGAATTTTTAGCATCTAAATGAACGGTTGGCGGCTGCACATCGTATTTTCGCTCACAGCAAAGACGCCCAGCGGAATTTCTCTGCAAAACGATCTCTTTAACAATGTCACATTAAAGTTTTGAGCTACACAAGCAACAAGTGCCACACTTATGATACTCGTCTCATGCAAAAAAAAAAAGAAAACAATTTAGGCATCATACAACTACATGAAAAATAACAAAGCAGTAATATTATCTTACAGTAGCAAAAAATGACAAACTTTCCGTACTGTTGCAAAAAATTTTTAACACATTTCTCTGTCTTTTGTGCAATACTGTTTAGGGGTGATTAGTTATTTTTTTCAAGAGGGTTTTTTCTAGGTCAGTGTCTGACTCCGCTGTATTTTTCATTTCATTTGCTAAGTGTATTGATCAGTATTGCATTGCTTGTTTTCCATGATATGTCCTTGTTCTTGGTAAACATCTTAAACTTCTGCTTACATAATAACATTAGGGATTTTCGTATATGTAGCCTTTTTTAAATTTATACAGCTTATTTTCTTGCATATTTCTTGTGGCTGTTTAATATATTACATTTTGCTTGCCCTCAATATTTCATGTCGGTAAAGAAACATTACAGTGTGCAAACAAGCAATGCTGCCATGGTAGAATTTGTAACTATGAAATGTTTTATTTTTCACTTCAGTAGGCTTGCGAAATTTCTTTCATTGTTGTCCCCAACACTGGTACACCATAATATAAACTCTTGAGTAGAAGACGTACGTCTTAAACTTTTAGAGCGCAGCATAGGGGCCTGTTCCTGCATTGAGTGACGCCGGCATAACTGATAGAGTAAACAAAGACGAAACTGAGTGAGGCAGAGGATGAAAAATGGCAGGGGTGAGGACAGTGTCAGGGCAAGGGAACAGCCATGGCGAGACGACAGGTTCCACAGCACCACAATAGTGCGCGCAATCGTGCAGTCTCTGATGACCTCATCACTAAGGTGTGTGGCGGGGAGGCCACCGATACCATATTTGTGTATAAATAACTTCTAAAACGAAGGCCTCTCTGCAGTGGCTGTTGTGGTACATTCCCACCCTTTTGTGGTCTCCTTGTTAGCGAGGCAGTCACGCCACGCTCAGTTTACGGCGTTTGATGTGAAATGGGCTGCACCAAATCAGTCGTCCACACAAGTCGCGCTACTCACAGTGTTCTCTTTTCAACATGTACCGTGTACCTGTGTGCAAAATAGTTGGAGTCAGTTCTTTCCTAATATTGAGCAACACAACTTGTGAAAGTGCGTTGCCTGCTGCTGCTGCTAAACAAGCTGTCCGAGCAGACGTTGCTAATGCCAGAACCTAGAGGTGCATACCACTGAAGAAGCATTTGTCTCAGCTAATTTAAAATCAATATGCCTATACTGATGCACTTAGAATTCACATTAGGCAGTAATCATTGTTTAGCCATTGAAAAAAAAAAGGGGGGGGAACTAATTCTGTACTGGCATCCTACAGTCAGTGCTAGCTACTCAACTAAAGGATTTCTGTGGATCTTGCATGTTAATAAATCATCCATATTCTAAGAAAATTTTTGTTTCTTACCCTAAGTTTTCCCATCTGAGCTTATCTTAAAGGGGTACGAGTACGACACAAAATTGTGCCGCCAAGATAGCCTACGGGATTGATTCCCATGAAGCTGTGTAATAGCTGCAAAATATCGACAGTAAATATATCTTGGAAGGTATTTTACATGAAAATTAAAGTTCCTTTGCGTGATCGAGGATCTTGGCTCATTGACCATCTCATAAAAGACCCTACAGTGACTCCCCTACTTGCCTTCGCTCATCATGTTGCAGTCAACACAAGTTATAATGACTTCATAGCCGTCGTTTTTCTTGTGCCGCGTTCGCTACAGCAGATTACTTCTTGGCAGCTGCTCGCCAGTCACTTGCTGTGATGCACACGTTGAAAGTTCCGTGTTTGGCGACACTACTTTCCCATTTCCTGTTCGAAAAGACTTCTTGATGCAAATTGTGCAGAAAAAAACATATTACAGTTCTGTGGGCTGGTGTGGCCAAGCATTGCACATACCACGCATGGTTTTTTAGTGCTTGCGGCTTCACAAGAGATAAAATGTTTGTGTTATTGTTCAATGGCACTTAACTTTTGGCGAAAAGAATCGCGTGCCTTTGATTTTACCCGAACGATTTCGTTTATTTGCAAGGTGCACAATGCTCACTTTGCTCGATAGACAGGGGCCATTTGCGAAAAGAGTGCGCTTTTCAAATACAGCCAAGTAACAACTGGGGTATCTGTTAGTTCGCATTTATAACTGTACCTGTGATTTCGTTTCATGCGTCATTTTTTGTTTTTGCTTGCGCAGCGCGCTGCATGCTTCGGTCTGCTTGCCGTTACCAGCATTACATTCCAAGTTGTCATTGCTTCGCCCTTGCGGTGAAACTGTGACTTTACTTAATTTCGGAAAATTGTGTCGTTACCACCAAGGGGTTGTCACATTAGGCGCTGATGGAAACTTGCCGAGACCACAGTGACGACGGATCTTCAAAGATCGACTGGTCATGCGCTTCTGTGTTTCGCCGTGCCGCGAGTTCGCAGGATGGGAGCTTTCACGATTAGTCGATAAAATCTGGCAACACGGCAGCGCGTTGAATACAATACTATGAACGTGATAGGAAAAAAAAATATGTTATAAGAAATAAGGCTGGCAGCCAACTTTTTTGGATCTAGTATCGCGGAACTCCTAGAAAAGCTGGTGTAAGAAAATACGGCCGCTCCAAGGTGAAGTGCTCTTTTCACACCATCCCTTCGCGTAGAAACCGCACTGGTACTTGCCGAGATAGCAAGCGCGCCAGCGATCGCGACCACCCTTAAAATCTAAGTTCATTATTGCTACTTGAGTGATCCCCCCTCCCCCTCCCCGCTTTGTTTCACGCTTGTTCAAGACGGGTGGTTGACTTTGAGCATTCGACTACAGTTTTAACACACGGGAGATGTTAGCTTATGCACTTTCTAGGCGATATGGATGGGCCGACTCATTTGTTCTCTGCGAGCGCTCTTGCACTTTTATCCTTTCGTGAAAGTTACCATCGCGGGGGCACGTTATCAATCTGTACTTGTTCAGGAACATGGCGGAGACGGCAAAAACCCGCTCAGAATGTCTATATAGTTGCTATCACAATAATAACGCAGTTTTTTTTGTGCGAAGTAAGTGTTTTGGGTTAGCGCTGCCTTCGTCCCCCTTTTGTTTCATTTGCACGTTTATTTTCTGAATTTTCGTACCAAACCTGCATATATAACGAAATCCTCTCGATAACGAATTTTTCTGGGATTCTATCAATTTCGTTATATCCAGGTTTAACTGTAGTACAGAAATCTTGGCACAAAGGACGGAGAGGCATCACAGGCACAAGCGCTTGTCTTGTCTCGCTATCCTTTGCGCAAAAAGTTCCACACTATACTGCCTCTAAATTTCTTGACTACGGCCTGTTAAGTGGTGATAGTAGCACTCTGCGGCTTGTCGTACTTCGAGCTCCCTCAAACCAGAACTAAGACTGGTTGGTAATGAGGAGCTTGTAATTGATTATCTGTCGCATGCTGCAGTAAACGGTATGTCGTGTCAAAACTAACAGAACCCCAGCAATTCACTGCAGGGCCACAATTTTTGTGTCAGTACCATTTTTATGTCATGCTTGACATGTTTATTTACTAAATAGAATATTATGTATGTTGCCTTCTTAGTGTTTAGGTATAACTTGTTTTGTATAAGCCACTTTGAGGGTGCTGTCACAAACCAGAATTGACCATAGTCTGCGAATTCCTCTTAAGTCACTTGAATTACTCTAGATTCACTTCAATTTATTTGCCTCAGTCGGAAGTTATAGATTTGTTTTTGATACACACTTAGGCCAGTTGATTTCATTTTAATTGGAACTTGATGCACTTTTGATTCATTTGTAATGTGTATTAATTCATGCCTAAAAGTTACTTCATGCTTCCTTGATTCATATTTGATTTGCTGATCACTTCACTGTACATTGATTAACTTTGACCTCACTACAATTTGCATGCTTAATCATTTGGCATCTTTACATCTTTAACAAAACGAGGTACCATTTGCTGATTGCACAAAGTTATGCAAGATTTTCAGATGAGCAAGCCAATATAAGGCTTTAACCATTAAAAAAAAACATAATTACATTCCGGCAGTTTTTGAAGTGATGGCCAGGAGTGGCAGGTTTGACAATTGCTCAGCTGATTAATTACTAAATTGTCACATTACCGGGTAAGTACAGTAAGACCTAGCATTAACTCGTCACTCAACTCCCAGAAGTAAAGCTGGTCACCACGAAATTGGGTGATGGCATGCTTGGGGATAAGGGCACCAAGCTTGGCTGCATCGCTTCAACTGTGGGCACATTCGGGTGAAAATCATGTAGTTTTGTGATGGCCCTTTTCTTGTCAAAGCAGCGATCAGCTTCGTAAACACCTCTGTTCTTTGATTGCTTTGAGTGTTCTTTGAGCCATCGTGCCTTGACACAGTTTCCACCGACTTTCTCGCAGTATTTTTCAGAACAAAGTTCAAATACACGTCAACCACATCCAGAACGGCCTGAGCCAGCTGGGGAACCTGCACGCGTTTACGTCGTCGTCCTAGAACATCCCCGTCTAATCGTGTCGCCCCGGATGTACTCTTTGCCTCGCCTGCTTCTGCTTGAGTGACTGCACTGCATAGATTCATCTTCTTTACGCACTCGTAGCAATCGGAGAACTTCTTATCGGTTTTTATTTTTGCTTCAAGCAAAGGCCGCCGCGCCCCTCTTGGGCTCCAGACACTTTGAGAGCTGTGTATTGAGGAAGCCCAGAGACTCTGCACAGCCCACAAAGTTATCACAACTGGTGGGGCTCAGCACGTGATTGGGGAATGGGTAGAATTTGCGTATTGTGTGTATTGTAATTAGGTGAGAAATGTTCACCTGTTTTTATTCTGTTCACCCCCCTCCCGCCCTCTGCGTCGATTTTGTTTGCCACTTCCCTGCGGACTTTGGACGCCTAGTGTAATTATAATCATGCTGTCAATGAAGTATACAATATATGCGAGACTAGACAATTGATCGTTGAGACATGTGAATGACCCTTGCAATCCGTTGCTTTCCTTGTTTTTTTTATTTTTTTAAAGGTTATGCTAGCATCATCTGAGCAGTGAGAACTGCTTTGCTAGCTCATATCGTGGTGAAGTAATTTGCAGGTGTACTATACATCAGCTGTCGATGCTTATAATGTTGTAAGATTGCGCTTCCTTCAAACATGTTTTGCCTTGTAAATAAATATAAATACTATACAGCATTCTTGAGGCAAATATGAAGCTAATGTCAGTAATCCGTGTTGCAAGTTTTTTTGTCGCCTTGTCAACGTCACAGCAGACATAGGCAGCCATGCTCTTGTTGCCACTTCTTTGAATGCGGTTGCTGTTAATACATCCCTAGCGAGTGGTGTTTATCTGAAGAGAGTGGCAGGAAAGAGGGCTGCCGAGAGAGTTTGTATTGTTCAGTCAATGTTCTCACGTGGGAAATCGTGAGAACTCTTGTACAGCCACGATACACTTCCTAGAGCTTTCGCGTCCTGCATAAGCAATGGAGATTAGTACTCGGGTGGACACCATCTCCTCGAAGCTCCATTACTTGGAGACTCCAACAACTCTACGAGAGTTTTTGGCATAAAGGCATCAAAGTTTTGCTAGGTGGTTACTGTATCTTAGTGGTGGCGCGCAGACGCGAGTTCAATTCGAGCGCAGCAGGCTTGCTCGTTATCAGTTTTTTTTAATAAGACAATTATACTTCCCACAATTCATCTTTAATATAGAGAGTGTTCAAACAGAACGCCGTCACTCACAAAGTAGTGTGCATTTTATAAGAAATTATTGGGGAGTATTAGACAAAAAGGTGTCGGGATCATTAGACAAAGACAAGCAAGGGTTAGCTAGTGGAATCGTTAGTGTTAAAGCACGACTGGGTACTGCCTAGTTGTTAGGACGTGGCATGGTATTCTGCACTGCTGTCAGTAAGCACGTGGTTGGGAACACTGTTAGCTTTGGTTTTACGGGCGCTAGGAAGACATCCATATTTCTTTTTGTAATTAATGCAAAGTGCATAATTTGCTGAAATTTACTGTTATTTAGTATACAAGTCTGCTTCATTAACTGATGCCCTTTAAATTAAGGCTGTCAAACTAAAAAAAAAAACTTTTTCATCGCATTCTTTCATTTCTAGGTACTACACATTTCTACAAATTTTGTGATCTCACTAGACGACTGCTTATCTACATGCACTGAAAAATGTGTAGCGAAATGAAAAATGAGCAATTTACTTTGAGAAATTGCAGGAATATTAACATGTCTTGTGAACGGGCCTCGCTTATTTAGTGAATAAAATGGAGCCACTGAGTTTTGTATGGTTTTTTATTGCAATGGAGTCAGTTTTGACGTGCACCCCCGAGACTATAGAGGTAGGGTTGCTGACGCGGAATATTTGAATGAATTTTTCAGCAGGCCTCATTGATAGAGGCATTTTTTGGTAATGTTTTATTATGTGCAAATGTTTTGTTTGTTGCAATAAATCTTTTATTTATCTGTGAAAAAAAAAAAGATCCTTTTGCAAAACCAGCTGCCGCAATCACATGAGTCAGCAGCGAGTCTTGCATCACCTATCCTGAGCCCCCTTTTTTGCGTCTGTGTTTGTTTGAGTGTTGTCTCGAGTATGTATATTTAGCAGTTTTATTTAGTGGTGTGTCGTACTAATGGATGCTTGTAAGAAGGGTCAGACTGTAGTAGTTGTTTTTTCCCTTTATGCGTGAAAATTAAAAATAAAATGGATTAAGCATTCGGCGTTACAGTCGTGACAGGCGATGGAATCACAGACAGGTATGTCGCAGCAGTGGGTGTTGAATGCGTTGCTGCAGTTGCCATATTTAAGTACACTTCTCTCCAGATTTTTTTTAAAGCCGCAGGTACGAATCTATGGAAGGACGCCCCTTAAATAAAATAAGGATAAATGGGGTCTACTCTTGATATGTGCCTTCTGTGCAAAACCTCAATGCAACTGAGCCTTTCGTTTGATGACATACCTTTGGTTTTGTCATCCAAATTCAGATTTTTTCGGTTTCCTTTCCTTCATATCTGGTTGTATTCTTGCATTGCGCTCAACTTGTATTAAGATTACCTGATGAAGGACTGTCGTCTCGTCGCCTTTTGCGAATAAGAAGGTTGCTTATTTTGCTGTTGCTCTTTTCAACCAACAGTATAGCTCTGTAGTTGCCTTCACTGCGACATCGTAGCAAGAATTGTGAGCGTAGATTTAGTGAGTGGTGCTTATGCACGCAGTAGTTTACTCAAGTTGTCTGTTTTGTCGTAAGAGCAACGTTATCCTTGTTTGTGTGCGTCTTGTGTTTTTCGTAATTGAATAGGCCTTTAGATTCCATGACACTTTCGTGAGCACACTTATCGCGAAATTTTTTAGCTCTGTTGTTTCTCCAGCATCACGAACTTGACATTCTGTAAATGTACGGTGTCGTCTTACTCATCAGCAGCTCTGAAAAAAAGAAAAAAGCTAGTGCTGTCATATTGAAATGCATGTACATAATCTTACTTTTAAGTGGGACTGTTTTCTTTTCTTGGCCATCTAAGTAGGGTAATGGTAGCATGCTAGGGTAAGCAGCGATAAACGTTTTTCAAGCAATCCCCCCCCCCCCCCCACACCAGGTGCAGGGAGCACAAAAGGGAAAAGTTGGTGCGTCAAGTGAACTGGCTCTTACACCGCCTCGTTAGCACCGTGTGAGCACAAGATAAACAGAACATGCCGCTGCTTGTTGAATATGGTCCGAATTTACCTTCCTGTATATGTATGCATGAAATGTGAAAGGAATAATGCAGTCAGTGTAGGTATCACAGGGTGAATGTACAGCGAAAATAGAAGATGAGCGGCATGCGAGTTGTCGCGTACCAATACATGTGGTCAAAACATGCTATCGTGAGGAATATGAGCGGGAACACTGAATTCATAGTTATTCAGCAATGTACTGTTCATAAAATGCTGTGGCTTTTAATACTATCACGGTTTGATTGGGCCATTAAAACAAGATCGCAGAGAAGTGTTACAGCTATAGAATTTTTAAAATTTTTATGGACAAGTCGGGCGCTGAAAATTGGGAAAGTAAACACAATCTAAATGTGTTGAAAGACGAAGAGATGGAACTGATAACTTGCGGTTTTTTACAAGATGCTTAAGTGTCTCTGCTGAGCATATTTGCTAGCAGTATATTCTGCATTGACTGATATCACTATTGAATTTCGCGTCTGTGCATATAAATATAGTAAAATAAGGAATAATTATGTACTTACGCCAGCAAAGAAAAAAATGAACTTGGCCACATTACCTGAGCAATAGTTTCCAGCTGCGATGAGGCGGGGTGTGCATTGGTTTGTGAACAGCTCATTTTCACTGCAAAGAAAGATTAATTCAGATGACCTTCACCCAAGAAAAAAAGTAGGAATATTGCAGTTATTCTATGCATACGTTCTGCACAGTGTGAAAAAAAAAAAATTGGGAAGCGATATGAGGTGAGGGTTGTGTTTTCCGCATCATAAGCTTAGTAACATTCCTTCCGTAGAGCGCAAAAGGTCACGGAGTGTGCAGTGGGCAGAGAAAAGTACTAATATGAGAGGCATGTCCGTTGTTCTTTCAATTGTGCTAAAGTTGCTAACCGAATTCCTTCTGTGTTCACATATTATACATCGGTCAGGCTGATGTATCAACACGTGCCTCAGAGAGCATCAAAATTCATTGAATGAAGCCATCTCATCGCACCTCGCGCTTTCAGTCATGCAAATGCAATTTCATTGTTGAAGGCCGGCTAATCTTGCACAGCCACCCTAACCAGACCACGCGAGAAATCTCGGAGGCATATCGTAAGGAACACCACACCTTGTCTAAGTCAATTAACCTATCATTAAAACACATGAAACTTAACTTTATTAATCAGCTGTAAACACGCGTCTTATTTCTTTGCCTTTGTGTGCCTCTTCTTGACATGCGCGATCTACCCCCATTTTCTTGCATGTTTTTCAGCACATGCGATAACCTTTCAGCGTATTTCTTTCCTGGTCCTACTTCTTTCTTTTCACCTTGTAAGTTTTTAGTCCAACCTGTAGTTACAGTGCGAAGGGATGTTGGTACGTGCATATCGTGCAAGCGACACGCACACAGTTTTGTGTATGTATATTATTTTACAAAATACCGATTATTTTTAAAGCACTCTTCAAATATACCAGAACCAAACAATTCACTCATAAATAGTGTCAAATGACATTGTTTTCCAGAGCATCCGTGAATTTATGGACAGTGCTTGCACCTTTTAGGCAACCAAGTTGTACTGGTTTTTACTTATGATGAAGGTGGACTGGCGCTAAAGGATTATAATAATTAACTGACACTTCTAAGCCACTAAACTGGTTGAACAGGGGATAAGTACAAGTCATAGACAGGCCATCGCAACTAAACACTGAAGTTTGTGAGTGAATCACACCTAATATGTTACACCTTACCAAGTTCACTTGAAAATTGAAGCGTGAGGCCTGCATGCTCATTGCGAAGTACCAACTTTTCTTATAAGCGTTGGCATGCCTGTTGGCGGCGCTAGCGTGCTGGAAAAAGGTCTTTTGGTTTTTCATGTGCGTCTTGAGATATCCATACATCGCGATGCAAAAATAAATGTAGCTTTAATTGCTTTTACAGCGTGGTCATCACAGCACTATTAGGTTCAAGGCTCTTTTGTTTCTTTCTTTTTTGTTTACACCCTCTGTCAGTGTCGAAAGCATGAACTCTGCATTATACTAGAAAGAAGCCTAATGTTCTTGACTATTTATGGCTGCAGGTATGGAATGCAACAATGCTATTTTGTTTACACAATCTACTGCCATGTTGGCATACCGATATCGCATACAGAGGGCTATGAAATGTCAGAAGGCTATACTTTTTTTTCTATTCTGGTGGTTCAAGGGCGATAGGAGATTCCCATAGATAAGCATCCTTTGGTATGGCATTAGCCACTATTGCGCACCACCACCATTACAAAGCTCTTGCTTTTGGTGCACCGTCAAATGTTCTTCGAATGTGTATTTTCCTGCTTGCATTCTTGTTTGTATGTCTATCTCCGCTGGGCCAGAGCGTTTTGCTGAAATGTGTGACGGCACTGTCCTGATTCTGTTCCCACATGAACATGTTCGTGGCAAGCTGAAGCTGAATTAACAGTTGTCAGCCGAATGCGAGTTCGTTTTTGTTGTAGGGTCACTGTTTCTCATAATGCATATTGCTTTGATCGGATTCTAATTCAGTTTTGAAAGCATTCCTCTTGGCTTAAATATCGTGCGCTTATATTGTGGTTCCTTTTTCTGACTGGGGAGGGGCATCAAATAGCTGCTTATTCGTTGCTGTTTCTGTTGCCACTAAAGTTGACTTTTCCCCAAATAAATGCACACTCTCTTAGACTGTTCTTGGCAGCAAAGCAAATGCTGATAAATAATGTGAGCAAAAATAGCGGCGCAGCCTATCTAGAAACAGGGCAGAATTGACAGGACGGTAGCTTGCAGTCAAGATAGTAGAGAAGGCTGGCAAAGCTGGCAGCTATCCCATCTGATTTGTCTGTGATTTTGTTGATTTAGCCCAGTTTTACTTTAGTCTTGCATGCGTTACCAACTGTATCAACATCTTACCATTCTGGAATCGTAACGTAACCTGTGTCAGCAGAATGCCAGCGTTGCCTATGCTAGAGACGTCCAGTTAGTGCACTAGTGCTGCGTTTGTATCCACAAAATGTCACCTGCAGCAATTACTGTGCTCATAATCTGCATGTCGAGCATCAGTAAAATGAAGCCAACACGTTCTGCTTGCATACGGTGTGTCTTAGGACCTTTCAGCAAAGTACTTGTGGCCCAGAGAGATTAATTGGATTTGTACATTCATAAAGGGATGAGTAGGTGTCTGCTAACTGAGTTTTAAGTATGTGAAGCTTGCATTGAAGAGGTATGTGCATATGTCGTAGTGTGACAAAGGGTTTAAGGTACACTGCTTGTGTTGTCTTACCTCATGGATGTGAGGTCTGCACTGGAAAAAAGTAAAAAAAAAGTACTAGGAATATTTTGTGAAAAATAAAGTTTATTTACATGTACTTTGTGTTTTGGTGTTTGCTATATAAAGACTTCCTACATCTGTTTTCATCTGCTTTGTGGCAGTTCTTTTCTTGTCTTTATGTGTCAGTACATTTTGGGGAGAAGCTCGTTGAGGTCGACGCTTGTCACTTGGCGTTATGCGCCATAGGCACTGCTGACCATCATGATGAGCAAGTGCGTTCCAGGGCACACATTCTCTTTCTACCAACACTGCACAACACATGTAAGGTGCCCACTATATATACGCCACGACGATGATCATGACAAACATCATCATCATCCACTCCTAATTATTCACTTAGTGGATATGCTTGACGGTTATCACTCGGTGTGCTGCAATGCTACTACTGCAATACTGCTATGAACAACAAAGAAGACTAGGCGGGGGCGTAGCAGAGGGCTCGCAAAGCTGCTGCAGCAGCTTTGCAGCAGCAGTGTCCAGCGTTGCAGCAGCAACGCTGGACACTGCACAGCAAGGCTGGACACTGCTGGACCCAGTGCAGGGCTGTTCTGCTTCACAGGTCCCAACGTTTCTTGTTCCATCCTCAGGGTTGCGATCAAGTAGCCGGCGGTTACTTTTATTTTGTTCGATCTACCTCTTGTTCCACAACTGTTTTAGTGCATTGATAAGTGTAACTTCTTCTTATTTCATGTCTGTTTCTTTTCCGGGCCAGAGGCCTGCCCTCTGGTCAGCCTCTGTTCCCCCTCAAGATCTTCCCCTGGAGTTGTTTCTCTGCAATGGAACCCGTAACGTTCCTGTCCCTTTGGTGCCGACCACCGGTGGTTTTATCCGCATGAAAAATCCCAAGACAATCCAAACAGAACTTCGTGCGATCACACCCCACTCTCTACTGATAACAGAGGTTCGTCAGTTTGGACGCGGGGGGATACTATGCTGCTCACCAGACAAGGCTTGCATCCAAGACCTTCTGATGTGCACTACTTTTGCATCACATCCTCATCTAGCTTGCTGCAAAGGATTGGCTGTTTGTGCGAGGCAAATCATGCTGCAGACGATCCTAACTGTCCTGCAAGATCAAAGGAACTTCATGTGATTGAAATCATTGAAAGCAGACGATGCTCTCGTAGAGAAGCAATTGCAGAAATTCAAAGCAGGAATCAGGGTTATATTGGCATAGCAGCTCGTCCACCTCTTTCTATGGATGCATCACTTTCTCAGTCCATTTCTGCTATGGTAGAAAAGGCCGTAGAAAAAGTATTAAAAAAAATTTTTACTCAATCTGTCCGACTCGCTCAAATATATTATGGATTCACAGATGTCGGGCGC
The DNA here is from genome assembly GCA_013436015.1 of Rhipicephalus annulatus. Classification (NCBI taxonomy): domain Eukaryota; kingdom Metazoa; phylum Arthropoda; class Arachnida; order Ixodida; family Ixodidae; genus Rhipicephalus; species Rhipicephalus annulatus. Next base: position 1,094,131 of record WOVY01009442.1, read on the forward strand.
ATCTGATCGAATAACTAAGCGCATCCAACCTCCTAGTGCCTCAATCAATAAACCTGCCGAACATCAGTCAGATGCCTCTATCGGTTATGAGGCAATGCCTTCCAGATCTAACACAACTGAGCAGGAAGGTATATCTGATTCAGAATCAATAAGTAATCGGGATGTAGATATGGATGCTCACCTTTTGAAACGCACCAGATCACCCACTAGCAAACTTAATAATTCTCATCCAAAAACAAAAAAGAGTGTAAAGGAACCTAGGACTAAAGCGGACTTCTTAAAAGACAGTATCTTAGATCAAGCAGTTCCTACTGCTTGCTTATCATCATAGAGTGCCTTAGAGTACATCAGGGAACTGCCGTTCAGTTCTCTCTGCAACTACAGACTTATTATACCTAATTTCTCAACAATCTCCAGACGTCATAATGTTAAAAGAAACTTGGCTGTCTGCTGATCAAAACTTCTATCTAAAAAATTATCAGTGCTTTCGACTGGACAGAGACTCACGTGGTGGAGGATTAATGTTTTTCATTTCATCCAAAATTTGTCATAAAGCACACTTAGTTTACGAACAAATATCACACGATTATGAAGTATTGGTTCTGGAAATTCACTTTCCCGGATGTGCGCCACTATCTATAGTCAACAACTACTTTCCGGCTGGAATACAAGATGAAAGAGCCCTTGACGTGACTGTGAGTTTTTGCAGAAACAGTATACTATTTGCAGGAGACTTTAATTCCCATCACGTGTCATGGGGATTCCGCACTGATTCATCTGGAAAACGGTTGTGTGACTGGACTAATCGGAATAACCTTATTTGTTGGAATTCCAGAGTTCTGACATTCGTTTGATGTAATTCGAGGTCCGTCTTAGATTTGACCTTTGCTAGCTCAAGTGTGACAATATCGTCTTGGACTGTTCTTGATACCGCTGCAAGCAGTGATCACTGCCCTTGGTATTTGAAGTCAGCAATTCTTTAGTGACGGTAGATCGCCAGGTGCAAAGTTTTGTAAACTACTCTAAATTTTAAAAAAATTTACAGTCAACACTGTCTTCCTTGCCCAATATGGAAGCAAATATGAAAGCTATGAGCCTTTGTTCCACCCTAAAGTGTACAATTAAAAAATCACAGTTCACTATATCTTCAACAAAGGGAAAATTCATATCTGCCTGGTGGAATGTGGATTGTGCCAGAGATTATAGAAGCCGCAACGCTGCATGGAAAAAACTTCTTGCCAACCAATGTCCGACTAATTGGAGAAATTATTTATTTGCTAAAGCTACCTTTAAGAGAACAGTTTCATTAGCGACGAATATGAAGAAAAACGGCATAGCTATCTATCCAAGAGCAGCAACAAGAAACCTCTATTCAGATTTCTCCGTAATTGTAAAGCTATTACAGCACATCTAAATATTGACTCAGTTATTTTTTCTCCAACTGAGTTAGAAGATACATTAACGGAAATTGCATTAGGATTGGAGAAGAGATTTACATCACAAATCAAAATAAAGTGTGCAAAACCGTCATTAGGAAATGATTTTATTGAAGTAAGTAAGGATGAACTTGCACATGTCATTCGTATTCTGCCAAACACAGGTCCTGGACCAGATGGCGTCACTTCAGAAGTGTTAAAAATATTATTCGACATCTCTCCTGAAGACCACCTTAACGTCGTCAACTCTTCACTTGAAAATAGTTGGATACCTCCTGACTGGAGACTTGCAAAAATAATTCCGCTTCTTAAAAAACACGGACTAGGAATGCAGATAGATAACATTAGGCCAATCGCTTTAACATCACATGTAGTTAAGTTAATAGAAAGAATACTTTACGTTAGAGTTACGAAGTTCATAACAGATGACATGACATGACAAACAACTTTATTTGGTCCTGAGAGGCAAGGCAGCGGGCCAACTATGTAGGTCCCCACCCAGCCGTTGGCTAGTCCCATGTCGGAACAGAGAGGCCATGCCTCTCCGCTCGTTCACGGGCCCTCTGGACAGCCTGAAGCTGGACGTCTTGTTTGGGGTCTGTGATTGCCTTCGTCCAGTCTTCTTCTGTTTTAAAATCCTGTAACGCAGGGCACTGCCAGAGCATGTGACTCAAAGAGCAAAATTCACCACAATGTGGGCAAAGTGGATCAATATCCGGATGAAGCACGCTCAGAAAGCCCCTAGAGGGGTAAGACCCCGTCTGGAGCATGCGGAGCGTGCTTGCTTGTGATATGTGTAGCTTATGATGGGGAAAGGGAAAAGTCTGTCGCTCTCCTCTGTAATGAGATGTTATCTCGTGAAAAGTAACGTGAGGATCACTGTGGACGAGCTCTCCCGAACTCACCCGAGAGACCACCCCATCGCGGCTTGTGAAACCTCGCGCACAGTCGTGGGCTATCTCGTTTGGGTTCAGGTGACCCGGCAGTACGTCTGGTCCCATGTGAGCGGGAAACCAGACTATGTGATGAATAACGTCTGAGGGGGGTTTGCTGTGGAGAATTCTGGCTGCCGCTGTGGCTATCAATCCCGATGCGAACGCTCTAACGGCCGCTCGGGAATCGGTGTACACTGTGGTGCGTTTCGTGTCCAGTAATGCCAGCGCTACAGCAGCCTGTTCTGCTACATCGACCAAGGAGGTCTTCACTGAAGCTGCCGAGACAAGTTCTCCCCTGTCATTGATGACTGCCACGGAAAACTTGCTGCCGCCGGCGTGGCGCGCCGCGTCCACAAATGTCTCTGTTCCGGAGAGGTTCTTTATGAAAGCCCTAGCCCTCGCCAACCTACGACCTTTATTGTGTTGGGGATGGATGTTTCGTGGAAGAGGGTCAACAATAAAGGAATTCCTTGTTTGATAATCAAGCTGCGTAGTTTCTCCCTGATTGAAGATGGGACGGAGGCCTGCCGCATCGAGCAGTTTTCTTCCTGTTTTGAAACTCGATAGCCGAATTATTTGTGCTGACCTTTGCGCTTCAATTAATTCCGAAGTGGTGTTGTGCACTCCCAACTTCATGAGTTTTTCTGTGCTAGTCGTGATTGGGACGCCGAGCACCTTTTTGACACTTTTGCGCATGAGCGTGTCCAATTTATCCCTTTCCGTTTTGGTCCAATTGAGAGCCGCCACTATGTATATGATATGGCTCATGAGGAAAGCGTGGTGGGCCCTAAGGAGGATATCCTCGCCTATGCCGCCCCTCTTGTTGGACACCCGCATAATTAATCTCAGAATGTTCTCTGTTTTTGTGGTGAGATGGGCTATAGTCTTTGCGTTGCATCCCTTAGAGTCTAATAAAAGCCCCAGAATTTTCATAGAATTGACTCTAGGAATTGTGCGACCATCCTTGGTGCAAACGCTAATGGGCACCTGATCGAGAGGGGTGAGTCCCCTAACACCTCGTCTAGCCTGTCTGTACAGCAGGAGTTCCGACTTTTCCGGCGAAAGCGCCAGTCCCGTACCTTCCAGGAAAGACTCTGTAACGTCCAGAGCCTCCTGTAGAGCTTGTTCAACCGCTGCCTCCGATCCTCCGGGACACCAGATTGTAATGTCGTCAGCATATAAAGCGTGTCCGACATTAGGAACTTTAGAAAGGCTTGCCGACAGCTTGCGCATGGCTATGTTGAATAGAAGGGGGGAGATAACTGCCCCTTGGGGAGTACCCCTTCGTCCGAGTTTGAAAGGCTCCGAGACTGATTGTCCCAATTTTATTGCCGCCGTCCGACTCTCGAGGAAAGATTCAACGAAGGAGAAGAATTTAACTCCCAGGTTCAAAGCCGATATCTCCTTAAGAATATAGTCGTGTTTGACAGTATCGAATGCTTTAGTGAGGTCCAGTGCGAGGACCCCTTTTACATCTTTGCTTGGAAAGTCAATTATGTGTGTTTTGAGGAGGAGCATGACATCTTGCGTGGAAAGTGAGGGCCTGAAACCTACCATATTATATGGAAATAGGTCATTCCTCTCGATGTAGCGCGATATCCTGTTGTGTACTGCATGTTCTGCTACTTTGCTAAGGCAAGAAGTAAGGGAGATCGGGCGGAGGTGATCTAAGCTGGGTGATTTACCTGGCTTGGGGATTAAGACCACTGTGGCTCTCTTCCAAGTTTCTGGTACGACGCCCTCCTCCCATACCCTGTTTATCTCCTTCACTAAGGCCTGAATGGCTTTATCATCCAAATTTCTTAAGAGCCGATTCGTAACTCCATCGGGACCTGGGGCAGACCTTCCGTTTAGGCTATGGAGCACTTCCCTGATCTCAGCTTCCGAGAAGGGAGCGTCCAACTCTGGGGAAGGCACACCCTCATACCGGTGGGGACAGAAGTTGAGCTCTGGCTAAGCGGGAGCTACTTGTTGACAAGTATCTGAAATTGGGAAGCTTCTGAGATGCCTGCCATTTTCTCCTTATTAATAAGTCGGTCTATGGCTAGTTTCTGATTGCCTTTGGATTGTCCATCATCTAGGAGGTGTTTGAAGAGGGTCCATTTGCCTCCTTTGCGCATTTTCCGTCCGCAGCCGAGCAGGCGTCCCTCCATTGTTGTTTATGGAGTTCGGAGCAGTGCTCCTCAATATGCCGATTGAGCTCCGCAATCTTTTTCCGTAGCCTACGATTTAGCCTTTGTTTTTTCCATCTCGCGATGAGAGAGCGTTTGGCGTCCAGGAGGTGCGCTAACCTTGCATCCATCCCCGGAGCATCAAATTCTGTTACTATTTCTTTGGTGGCCTTCTCGACATCCTTCTGGATTTGTACAGGAAGTTCACTGAAGGTGTCATATACTGACTCATCTTCACCTCTGATTTGCCTAAAAAGGTCCCAGTCTGTATATTTATAGGTTCTTGGGGGTGGTGCTCTTATTTCCATCCGGAGTTCTATGATGCTGTGGTCGCTTCCCAAGTTCTCCTGTAAGTTGGACCACTCGACCACCGCATTTCTAGTGAAGCTGAGATCAGGCATCGTGTCTCTGGCGACCGAGTTTCCCAGCCTCGTGGGAAAACGCGGGTCGGAGATAAGCGTTAGGTTTAAGTCTATACTGGCTGCAACTAGATTGGCCCCTTTCTTTGTCCTCGTAACATAGCCCCAAGACGGATGGGGAGCGTTGAAATCCCCAGCTACTATTAAAGGGTGCGATCTGGCGGCAGTTGCGACCCTATGAAGGAGTGAGCGGATATTATGTTTATAAGCCGAAGGAGGGCTATACAGGTTAAAAACGAATATGTTGCTTCGGATTTTGCCGTTGGGAATGATTTCAATTAATTGTGCCTCGAGACCGGATCTCTTATCCGAGTCGCAAATTTTGACTTCGTGCTGCTCAAAGGAGGTATCTTTCCTGACCAACGTGGCGATACCTCTGCCATTTGCGCCTTTTTGGCTAATCGAACGGTAGCCCGAGAGAACTACCTTCTCGCTAAGGGTTTCCTGCAAGAGCAGGACGTGCGGCATTGACGCCTGTGCTTTGATGAGCTGCAGTAGAGCAGCTTTACGCCTTAAGAAACTTGCGCAATTCCACTGCCAGATAATTATGTTTCCGGTTTGGCCCGCCATTTTGAATATTATTGAAGGAACATAGCCTGCGGCGAACTCGTAGCGTCCGAATCCCGCTGCACTATCTTGGCTTTTGCAATCGTACCAGTGTTGGTCGTCTTGAGTTTGCTAGAGTCAATCATTTTCATTTTAGATTCGAGGATTCCTACTCGACGTGTCAGGTGGGAGACGCTCCCGTCCATACGTTCGATTGTGCTAGATTGAAAGGCTAAGGCCTCTCTCACCTGCTTGAGCGATTCCTCAATGGCCGTTAAAGACGCGAGTACATTTTTCTCAGGGACCTGAGCGGGGGACTCGTCACTTTGCATTGCCACGCTTTCCGCGATCGCGGGGGGCGAAACGGCCTTGCGCTTATTCGACCCTCCTGCTTGAACCGGTATGGGTGTGGCTACTTCACGGGGTTCACGCGAGTTGCGGAAGAGCTCGAACTCGGCCCTCAGCGTTCGTAGTGCTTCTTTAAGTTCTGCATTTTCTTTTTAAGCATTAAAATCTCTGATTGTTCTCTTTTTTGCTCTGGTAAAATGCCCTGCGTTACCTCTTGGCCGCTTGGGATGTTCATCCTGGCCTTGTCCGCCCAAGACATTTGCTTCTGAACGCGGCCCTTGGAACCCGATCGTCCTCTCGAACGGGAGCGACTGCTGCCCTTGTCACGCCCTCTGGAGCGAGAGCGCAATTTGCTGCCAGAGCGTCCTCTGAAGCGGGAGCGTCCTCTAGATGCCGATCTGCTGCGATGAGCGCTGGAGAATGATTCTTCTTCCGCCAGTCCTTCTTCGCCTCCAGCTGTGTCGGAGCCACGCCGCGCGCGCCTACGGCGGCGCCGCCGTCTTTGGCGCACGATGTAGGGCACCTGGAAGCGCTTTCTGCACTTGCGGTCCGCCGTTGGGTGCGCTCCGCCACAGATGGCACACGTGGGATCACACTGATGATCCGGTGATGGTGACTGCATGCCGCATCCGCGGCATTTCTTCTGTTCATCGCCCTTGGGGCAAACATCGGACCTGTGGCCCAAATCACCACATGCATAGCACACGTCCACTTGCCTGCGATACAAGGAACAAGGGTATCGAACACCATCAAACACGACGTGCTGGGGGACCTTTTGTCCGTCAAACAACACGATCACTGTTGGTGTCTTCTTGATTCTTCGAACCCCCAGAGCGTCAGGGTTCCTCCGGTTGACGATCATCTCCGTCAGTTCTGCGTCACTGAGATCCACATTGATTCCACGGATCACTCCTTTACATGTGTCGTCAGACGCAGCCACGTAAGCCGCCAAGCCTATGACAGTCGAGCCCATACTTATCTCTTGGACCCTGGCGTAGGCGCGCGCATTCGCCTCGAACGGCGTGGCAACGACGAAAATGTTCTGGAAGGGGTTCGTGCACAGCGTGTCGTCGAACACCTGCTCTGCTGTTAGGGAAGCCGCCTTTGCGAGCGAGCGCTTGAAGATAAGAAGGTCTGTCTTCTTGACATCCATCCTTCCACGTGGCCGTATAATGGTCTTAAAGTGATCCCTGGGAAGGTTTGGGATCCTGGAAGCTTTCACAACACGCCTCAACACGTTCTGTGAGGCGGCAGTTCGGGAGCCGCCTTTACCGCTTCCTGTCGCTGACGTGGGCGCATTACCAGCGTTACAATCCGCCCGCTCGGCAAGTTTCTTCTTCTTGCTGGCTACTTCAATCCATCCCGCGCACTCCGCTTCTTCCGGATTGATGTCCATGCCTTCTACAACCGACACATTGGGGTTGGAGGCCATTCTTCAGCTCGACGACGCGTTAGGCGTCGTCGCGACGCTGTTGCAGCGCCCGAGAAACGCGTCGACGCGCGAGGCGTCTGCGTGGCGTGGGTAAAAGTCCTGGGGATGTCCAAAAATTTCACCCACCGGTAAGATGTTGGTATCTGCTGGTTCACTACAACAAACGGCGTCTAATGATGCACAGTTCTTGCTAGTTGAGGCAAAAAATCCGTGCCAGAACGCTTGAACAAACGGGAGCCGACGTGTTCGCACATCCGCACTGGACGAGCGCCCCCTGTCTCCTCCTCATAACAGATAATGCAATACTCAGTGCGTGCCAGATTGGATTTAGACCAGGTTACTCTATATGATGGGCGCATGTTGATTTAGAGGCTCGTATAAAGCTTGCTCGCCACAGACGACAATATGCGGCCCTAGTAACCCTTGATTTAGCCAAGGCATATGACAGTGTTGAACATCCTATTCTTATCAATGCCCTAAAAGAGCTTACGTTCCCGTAGTACATAACAAAAATGGATATACGAATTTTTAAAAGACAGAAAATTTTATTGCTTCCAACGAGGTGTTTCCACACCGAAGTATAGCCAAACAAGAGGTGTTCCTCAAGACTCTGTTCTATCGCCTGTGCTATTTAACATTTTGTTAAGTTCCATACCACTGAGTGATAAGGTACAAGTATATGTATATGCAGATGATATCGCGTTCTTTGCATCTGACAGCGATATTTATTTACTACGTTCGACTTTACAGTGTTATTTGGCAACATTGGAAACCTGGTTTCAGAAAACTCATATGAACCTGAACGTAACTAAATGTGCTGGACGTTCCATTGGACGTACCAGTTACTATTTCTCTTCAGTACCATCAAGTAATAATTCCCCAGGTTAACTGTACTAAATATCTGGGTGTACTGTACGATCAAAAACTGAGCTGGCGTGACCACGTTGAATGTATTAAAATTAAGGCTACACGCGCTGTTGGGATGATAGGTAGGCTTGGCCGCCTCCATTCCGGTCTTCGCAGAGATACGCTGATCATGATTTATCGCATGTACGTTCGTCCGATTCTTGAATTCGGATGTGTACTATTCTCTGGTGGACCAGCATACAAAATGAACCCCCTGATTCTCTTAGAGCGGGAAGCTCTTCGTAGTGGTTTAGGTGTGCCAAAATTCACAGCTAACAATGTTTTGTATCAAGAAGCTCGGATACCCACCCTTGCTTGCAGATTCCGTATTTTAACAGTCAAAACCTATTTAAAGTTTTGCTATTTGTTCAAACACTTCTAGATGCTTTATATGTTAATATATTCCAGATTACACCATCTGTCAAACCAATCGGCCAAGTGCAAATAGAATTTGACGATATCTTCCCCATGAACGCTAAACACTTGCCCTCTAAATATTTCATTGGTTTATTAGAACAACACCTGTCTCAATTAGGTACTAATATAGTAATAGCAACGGATGCATCTATGAGTGGCGAGAAGGCAGGTGTGGGTATTTTTTCTCTCTCATTATTCTGGTCATTTTCATTACGCCTCCCAGATTATACACCAATATTTGAAGCGGAATTAATGGCAGTTATACTAGCTATTCGTAAACTTCCTGCGATTCATTTGACAGCTGTGATAGTGACTGACTCGTATTTCGTGTGTTCATTTTTATCATCGTAGTCGACATCACCAGTACTAGAAACTTTTAAATCATTAATCCCAGCAAATATTCGTCTAGTTCAAATGATATGGGTGCCAGGCCATCGTAGTATATTTATAAATGAGATGGCTGACACACTTGCGCGAACATCTCTTGATCGTCCGATTGTGCCAATCATGTCTCCTACAGCTTATGTAACAGCAGCGAGGTTTAGAAAACTTTCTCTTCTTGAAGACTCATCAAAAATCACGATACAGAATCCAGATTTCTCGCACCTGCACTTCACATGGAATAATAAATGGTGTCCCACGCGTAAATCGGAAGTCTTGATAACAAAATTACGTTGCCGTGTACCACCTCTTAATTTCTACTTAAACTGGTCTGGTCTGGTGCCCTCCCCTCTGTGCTCAAGCTGTAACGAACTTGAACATATCGACCATTTTCTTATCACATGCCACCGTTTCAAAAATCAAAGAAAAATTGCTTCGAAATTTTATTTTGAAAACTAGGAATATTACTTAATACTCCCAATATTTTGTCTTTTGGGGCCGCTTCATTGGGACACAGCGACAGGAACATCTGCGGGGCTCTTTGCGAATTCCTATATAGCACAAGAAGATTACTTTGCTGAGTCAGTGATCAGCTCTCGAATTTTACTAGCCACACTACTACTTATTATTTAGCTGATACACTGCAATGATTCAACTTTCAGAAGAATTTCATATAACGATTACACCTCAGATATTCAACAAATTCTATTACTTCTCTCCTCCCCCCCCCCTTTTTTTCTTTTTTTTTAACATTGCGCCAAATTAATTTCACAGTCAAAACACAGTAATCATATTCCCCTAGTCAAGATAACCTAAAAGTATTGACTTGCATTAACCACCGGCTTCTTGGCCAATCCCCCTTAGTGGGCAAGAACCACAAAAGAAAGGAACAAGCAAGCAAGCAAGCTGCTGCAGCGTAGGCTCGCCGCCAAGACCCAGAGATCGGAGCTCGTGAAGCTGAGGTGAGACGCCATCACTGCCAGCACACCCTGATCCAGAGGCAGTGAGCGTGCAGCGGAGGAGGCATGGGTACTGGCTAGTTCAACACTGCCTCATTATGCTCTCCCGTGCATTTCATATGGCTACAAAAGTCCCACCACCATCAGGGAAACTTGTATCGACATTGCCTTCTCGAACTACAGACTACATCCAATTGAACAGCCCTTGGCTTTCTACTTTAAGGGGAACAAGGCCGCTATACTCAAAAGAGCCTAAAGTCATATATGACTAAACAGAAATGGTGGCACCCCCCCCCCTTGTGGTCCGTAAAACAAAAGAGCTCTTGAACGAACATCATCACCCATATATAAATAATAAAATGTGGTATAATATGTATCTACTGTACTGTACACCATCACCATGTCTGTGCTGCGTCATTCTATTATCGAGTGCGCAAATCCTTCAGAGGATTCACGGTATGCCAGGTTTATGTCCGGAGCTTTGCCCGCTCATCATTATTAACTTTGTAGATGTGACAGAATTTTTTTTTTTAATAAAACAGCATGAACAGAAAGATGAATGAAAATGAGACTAACGAATGCAATGTCTTGTCGGCCTTGCATCTTCCTGTTTGTGTCGTCCTATTCAGTTTAAATTGCTATTACGTCCTTTACTATAGTATGGGCCAAAGCATTGAACATACGTAGCAGCGGCTGATTTTAAAGACGATAGTCTTTCTCGGGATACTTCAATGCAGAAATTTTGGTTTGCCTGTTGGTGTCTGCCCAACAATTCAGCCACCCGGCGAAAGTGTAACCCCGTGTTCAAAACCCACCCATCTTGGTCTGGTGGCTGTGTTCATGCGTGTAAACATTGTCAATCAAAGGGCAAATATTACGCATATTTCAGGGGTGACATAATACGTGTTAGGCAGTGCGTCTCTTTATTAAGAAGATGCATAGGTACGCAATTCTAAAGACTGATATGTTTATTATGCTGCACTGACAATGCGACACAATGAATGAAAAGTTAAACCAACTCCCACTAAAGAGAACAATGAGCAGCATGCGAAGCACATAAGCTAGAAGTCGCAATTACTAGGCTGCGCTGTAGGTCGCCCAAACTAAATTTCAACCAACACAGGTCTGGTCAGGCTCTTTCTCCAATGTGCGCTTTCTGTGGTGAGCCAGAAACTGTGGATCATTACTTTTTGACATGTAAACGATTTACTACAGCTTGTGGATCCAAGTTATAAAATCCTTTATGTGCTATCGGAAAAAATTTATCCATGCCCGTGATTCTGTCCTTTGGAGCCTATATTTCTGGGTTTGCCAGTGCGAAAGTTTGCGAGGCAGTGCGGAATTATCTGAATGAAACGAAAGAACTAACAAACTAATATTATTATTCTGTGTCGACATACGCATAACTTCTCCCTTTTATTTCTTTTTTAAAGCTAGGTTCTGATCTAGGTTATTATCTATTACTATTACAAAAACTTTATAGTAAGTGCAGATCAGTGATCATGAAAATTTCATACTAAAAGTTGTAACGTTTTCAATTTGTAAGTTCCTTTACTCTAAAATAGAATAATGCTTTATAGGACCACTCAATTATTGGCCGATTCCCCACAGTGGGTATGAGCCACAAGTAAAGGGCAACAAGAACAGTGCATGGGTCGACACCGCCACCGCCTGATGTTAATGCGTCCCTGCAAGTGGAACACGCCGTGAATTCACAGTACTTTCTCGTCCCGAACTCTCGGAACACGGCGTGCGGGTTCATCGCCACGCTACGCGAGAGCGTGTGGGTTTATCGCGCGTGGCCAGAATCTTGTTTACTGACGGCTTCACGTGATTGCTGAGTGTAAGGGGAAGAGGACGCAGCCACTTAGGCTGGAGTTGAAGCTCCCGCAATGCCTTGCCAGCAGAAGTGAAGCCAGCTTTTGCCACTGCCAAGATGGCGGAAACATGCTCTATTCTAGGGGTGCCCACTTGGAGATCAAGCGGCTTTGATATGTTAGTGTAAATGCTTCGTAAGTTCTATATTAAAAGATAGTTGTTCCCGACGAAATGACACAGTAACGAGTATGGGTGACTGAATCTCCAGAGAACTTTGCCTTTAATTAGAAACTTACCAATGAAAATTAGTAACAGACGTACTCGGAGCACTATGTGACCCGAAAAAGTTTCCACGTTAAAATCGTTGGGCGTGTGAGCGAAACGCTCAGTTCTTAATCGCTAAACGGTGATTCTTTGTCATGCCCCTAGTAAAATGGCCGCCGCAGCCGCCATATAGCCATAGGCACAGCTTCACTCCTGGGCAATTATTTCTACTCTAGCAATTTTTTAAACCCTCCTTGGTCCGAACGCCCTAGCGCGTGCGAACTAGAATACAACGCGTTGGTTCATTGCACGTCTGCAAAATCTCGTTCCCAGATCCCATCACATAATTTCTTAGAGTGTTTGAGGGAGAGGTCACAGCCTCTTACACAGGCTGGAATGCGCTAGCGCGTTCTAGCATTGATTGACTCAGCTGTCGTGCATGCGTAGTAAGGGTGGTCATACCGCACACTGTATTGAACTCCGCCATTAGCTGATTCGCATCTAAAAGCGCGTGTTTCCTAAGCTTCGCTAAAAAATTCAGGGGCTTTAACTAAAACGACCCGGTGCTGTCAGCTACCAGTAACCCTTGCTCTAAAAAAACAAAAAAAACACTCGTTTATTCACGTTACTGCCAGATGGCGCCGTATCTCATGCAGTGGCTCCAGATACAAGACTATCGTCTTTCGACGCCTTTTGCAGAGAAGCATAGATACGCGGTCATTTATTTCTTTACAGTTGGATGTGCTTGGCTGCTTATTTTGGAATGTAATTACAGTATTTCCACGATATTGCCACAACTCGCAGTAACTCTGTCAGTATAATAAATCAAGTCACTAGTGCGAACTCTCATATTTGCGCTCTCGTAACTACCACATGAAACATAGGTACTGCTAACATTTTATCTTGCCTTGTATCTTGTGCTCATACCATGCAGGCAACTTGGCAGTTTTTGCATTTGCTTATTGTAGGTTTGAGCTTGCCCTCAAAAGTGAAAATTAGTCGACGTATTCAACAGGATAGACATGCATTCCCACCGTGACGACAAGAAACGGTGACAACGCGAGCCCCTAAGATGATGCGCATTTAAAACAGTAATTCATTATGCACCATCTCCCCGAAGGGATCCCTGATAAAATGCGAAGCAGCAGTGGTACGCACGGCGTTGACCCAGATGAAATGAGCGTCGACGTGGGTGAAGCGAATGTTTTGAAGCGAAATGAGATGTAGTGTTTACTCCAGTGAAAGTTTCTTTGAAACGCAAAGACACGGTAGGCGTGTTGGGTTTCCTTTAAGTTTTTTTGCAGAAAGACTGTTCGCTCGATGTGCGCTGGAACGTTGCGAGTGGTGGAGAGGGTGCACCGAGGGAGAGAGTGACGTCATGCTGGGGAGAGAGTGACTTTAACGCGCGCGCACTGAGAGAAGGCGTGGCCTACTTGGCACTGTGCCAAGACCTACGGCCAGGGGAGCGCGGTGCGGATGTAGGGACAGAAGGGACAGCGTTACACAGGCTAGTCAAAGAGCTGCTTCGTATCTAAAAAAGCACAGAAATGACTCGCTACCGAAACTACAAAGACGAAATAAGGAGCGTGGTATCTTAGGATAATTCAAGGTGAAGCGTCCTACTCTTTAGAGCGAGGTCGGGTTGTTTGAGAACGCACAGTTATAAAGAGATTTTCAGCGAAGAAGAAATGGTTACACGCTGTTGACAAGCTAACAAAATTACGAAGTATGTTTTAATTGAGCGGGTAGGTATGCATATAGATGCATGTTGGGATACTGGCATAAGAAGCCTTCGGTTTCAGAGACCACTATGGCAAAAAAAAAAGGCAGATCCCACGTACAGTGGGAATCAATGATATGCGAAGCACAAATGAGGAAGGTTGATATCACACTTTAAAATCAGCACAACGTTACGAGGCGGGCCTAAATTATGCCGTAGATGACTTCTATGGGATGATTACCATGTTTACAGGTATCATTTACCTTCGTCGTCTATTCACGTCCCGTGATACCAAATTTAGTATATGAGGAGTTAGCCAAGGGGTCGCGAGCGTGCTATGAGCGTAGCATGTAGTCATGTTTTACATGACACGTGTGTCATGAGTATCACGTTTGGACTTATCATTTACCTTCGTCATCCATTCCCATCGCGTGATACCAAATATTGTATATGTGGAGCTAGCGAAACGGCCGCGAGCACATCTTGAGCATGGCATGTTGTCACGTTTTACATGATACGTATGTCATGATTATCATGCTTGGACTTGTCATTTGCTTTCGTCTTCCGTTCACGCCATGTAATACCGAATATGGTATATGTGGAGCTAGCGCTATGCGCTTAGCATGTAGTCATGTTTTACAGGGCACGCATGTCATGATTACTATGTTGGGACGTGTCATTTGCCTTTGTCGTCCCTTGGCGTCACGTAATGCCAAACTTGATATATATCCAGCTAGCGAAACGACCGCGAGCGCATCATGAGTGTGGCATGTAGTTATGTTCTTACGTGACACGCATGCCACACCGCGTTGGTCTAGTGGCTAAGGTACCCGGTTGCTGACCCGCAGGTCGCAGAATCAAACCCCGGCTGCGGCTGCTGCATATTCGATGGAGGCGAAAATACTATAGGCCCGTGTGCTCAGATTTGGGTGCAGGTTAAAGAACTCAAGGTGGTCGAAATTTCCGGAGCCCTCCACTATACGGCGTCTCTCAAGATCTTATAGTGGTTTTGGGCAATGAAACCCACATAACAATTACATGACACGCATCTCGTGATTATCATGTTTGTACCGGTCAAATACCTTCGTCATCTATTCACGTCCCGTAATGTCAAATTTGGTATAAGTGAAGCTAGCGAAACCGCCAGCGCATCATGAGCGTGGCATGTAGTCATGTTGTTACATAACCCGCGTGTCATAATTTTCATGTTAGGGTCGGTTGCTTGTGTTTGCCATGCAATCATGTCATACCATACTAGTTTTGCAACATGCCATGTGAACGAAACCACCACGAGAGCTGCAGTGCCATGAAATGTAAATCATGACATTTATGACACGCGTCATGATTTTCATGTTATCACTAGTCAAATATGTTCTTCATACCGTTATGTTATGGCATAACAATTTTGGTATTGATACCATTAACGAAACGGCCAGGAAAGATAAGAGTCGTAGGCGGATAGATAGATAGATAGATAGATAGATAGATAGATAGATAGATAGATAGATAGATAGATAGATAGATAGATAGATAGATAGATAGATAGATAGATAGATAGATAGATAGATACGCTCAAAGTCGCAGACGTTTGCTATGAAATGGTTCGCATTGAAGAAAAAACACGCCATCGATAGAAAACGGGGTAAAAGCTGGTTACAGTATTGGCGGCGGAAAAGTAGAAAGGAAGCTGAAGAATAAATAGTGGAAAGGAAGAGGTTATACTGCATAGGGCAGGAAAATGAATGGTGGATTTATGTACTTTTTGTTGTTGTTGTTGTTGTTGTTGTTGTTGTTGTTGTTGTTGTTGTTGTTGTTGGATATAGAAACATCGACTTCACTGAAAAGGACAAACCGTTAGGCCGAGTTAGTATACACATAGGTGTTCTTTTTTTTCGTGCTTCCTGACGCACATGTCGTCACTCTTCTATAAAAAGAGGATGCTCATAGCATCTATCCATTCATGAGCTCGCGTACGCCGTGTGAGCCAAGGAGGTTTAAACCTCGATCCCTGGTGTGCGCGCTTTGATAGTACGCTTTAGCTTTGATCTCGTGGTTCGTTCCATACGCATCATGTGTCGTCGCAAAGTCGCCCAAAGAGCTTAAGCGAAACGCTAGCCGCGCTGAAGAAAAAGTGCGCTCGCATGCATGCAGTTGCACGTGAGACGTAGTTACAACTCAACGGCGAGGGCTTGTCGACAGGATGCCGCAGTTCGGCCGCACAAAGCTTCGGCTTCCTGAACCCGTAACTGCGACATCTGCGCGCTCTTTTTGTGAGATGTTGCAAAGGCCAGAGGTTCAGGCCCGTAGTGAGGATTTTTTTTTTCGGAAGTGCAAAAGTGTGTGGGGCATTAGCAGAACAATTGGACTATTTAAGAAAAAAACATGTATTTTAATTACTTTCTGTAATACACTCCCCACCCTCTGGCTACAGACATGGAGCGATACCGACAGTTCTTGTGGGTAAAACGCTTGCTGCGTCACAAACTTCATGTTCGGCTGAGTAATGCATTTGCTATATACCTTTTCAACGTGGGCGCTGCCGTATTGCCTAGCGCGTGGTGCCGTTCCTGGTCTGGCGACCCACTAGAGCGGGCGAAGCTTCGCGTTTCTAGGGGCGGTGTTCGTGCCGTTGCAGTTGCAGTCGTTTTTAAGACGAAAGTGTTTTATGCCGGGGGCGCCATAGCGCCGTGACGTATTTCCGTCACGGATATGACGTAAAATATTTACCAACAAATTGCAAAGAACGAGAAGGAATTAGAGTTCCACGGCGGCGTGTCGAACCAGCACCTCGCTCTTCTCAGCGCGCGATTCTAACAACTTTACACTTCTCCAAACATGCAAACGGGGAGTCATTTGTATACACCACGTGCCGTTGGTGGTCCTCGGAGCTTAGAAGCTTCAGCGCGTTTTAGTAATCAGTAGAGAGATAGCACGACGGGCGCGCACACTAAAGGACGTCGTGCCACGCCACCCGTGCGTTGCTATGCGCGCGCGCCTCCATACGGCGTGGTCAAAGTGCGTATAGATGTTCTCCAGCGTGGTGGCTCACTTGCGAGTGCGCTATCTTGGGAGTCGGGTGCTTTGCACCTCTTGCGATTGCACCGCAAGTGCGCTTCTAAGTTATAGCAGTTAACGGAGCACGAACGTCAATTTCTCGCGGACGCTGCCTCGTTTATGAAAAGAGCGCGCTGCTCACACGAAAGAAGAATTAAGACAGTTTATTTTTTTGTTCGCGCTCGTTTTCCGAATGTTCATCTTGTACTTGGTTTCTACTTGAAGAGTACACTGCAAGTTTCGAGCTACTTGCCGTCTTTCACGTGACATAACCAGTGTTCCTTGTAAAATGTTAGAACATACAATTTACTCCAACCTTGTCTCATTCCTAGAATCAAATTCTTTCTTTACTCCCTACCAGCACGGATTCCGAAAAAGTTACTCATGTGAAACCCAACTTCTTTATTTTACTAATGACATAGCATCGGCTTTAGATCGCGGCTCACTTGTGCATTGCATTTTTCTTGACTTTCAAAAAGCTTTCGATAAAGTACCTCACCAATTACTCCTCCTGAAAATTAGTGCCTTAAACATTGACCCGAACATTCTTAAATGGATTGAATGCTTTCTGACTAATCGCACTCAGTTTGTAACAACTAATGACTATAACTCACCTCTTTCTAAAGTAACATCCGGCGTACCCCAAGGTTCCGTATTAGGCCCTTTACTTTTCCTTATATATATTAATGATCTCCCCGACAGCATTAACTCCGCTATAAGGTTATTTGCAGATGATTGTGTAATTTACCGCGAAATAAACAATGAATCTGATAACCAATTTCTACAGTCAGACCTTGACACTGTCTCAACCTGGTGCAATAAATGGCTTATGACTCTCAACTCTAACAAATCTAAATGCATGTCAATAACCCGGCGATCTATTTCTCCCCCCTGTACCTACAGAATTAACGCCGTTCCCCTCCAGCATGTCTCTTCATATAAGTACCTCGGAGTTTACATTACCAACAATCTATCTTGGAACACGCATGTTACCTACATCTGTAATAACGCTAACCGAACGCTAGGATACTTACGCCGCAACTTTTCTCGCGCTCCGCTGTCTCTCAAAATTCTATTATACCGATCACTAATTCGCCCAAAGCTTGAGTACGCGTCCGCTATATGGGATCCCGTGCAGCAAAATTTAATCAACGCGTTAGAATCTATTCAGAACCGCTCAGTTCGGTTCATTTGTTCTAATTATTACCGTACTGCTAGCATATCAGAAATGAAATCTAACCTTGACCTGCCCAATTTAACTGTCCGGAGGAAACTGGCGCGACTGCATTTTTTTCATAAGATATTTTTTCACAATCCATCAATGAAGCGAGACCTCATTTCACAACCGTCATACCACTCATCGCGCATTGATCACCAGCATAAGGTTGCCATTCCGTTTTGCCGCACCAAATTCTATTCAGCAGCCTTATTACCGAAAACAGCCGCCGATTGGAACCACCTTCCCTCTTCCGTTGTAACAATAACAGACCCTTTGTTATTCAAGACTGCAATTTCTCAGCAATGCTTGTAACTATACGCAGTTTCCATTATCTATCTTTGTCTTGTATGTGCTTGAATTCTTACTTATACAATTTTAGTTGACTTATGTTGCCTTCCTCATTTGCGCATCTGACACTTGTTTCTTTATTTTGTCTTTTTTTTCTTGTGTGTTATAAATGTTGTACCCACCCCCTCTGTAATGCCCTACGGGCCCTGAGGGTATTCTAATAAATAAATAAATAAATAACAATTTGTTACTGCAGCATTCATTTCTCCGCCCTTGTGGCGAAAGAATGCACTGTGAATACACAACTGCCTCTGCAAGGTTTCACTTTCGTGTTATGCCGATTCCTAAAAAGAGGGATCAACCGCGTTTTTTTTTCTTTTTTGTTCCGGCGCTCTGATTTTCGTCTAAAATGATGCAGCATAGGTGGAAAATAGTCTGTGGGACATACTGAAACGTTTTGATTCCTTGGTGTCAAAAATATGATAATGCGCGATGGTTCGAACGTGTAGCAAGTGGTCGGTGTTGTATGTTTTCGGCACTCTCTGTTGGAAAAACGTAAGAAAATTTCGACTCGTTCCAGCGTGGCAAGCAAGTGCTGACACCCTTTGAGGATACAATGAATTTGTTT
Organism: Rhipicephalus annulatus; assembly: GCA_013436015.1. Lineage (NCBI taxonomy): Eukaryota > Metazoa > Arthropoda > Arachnida > Ixodida > Ixodidae > Rhipicephalus > Rhipicephalus annulatus. Next base: position 1,113,072 of record WOVY01009442.1, read on the forward strand.
TTTCTGGACTATAATATTTAAGTTTCGCCCCGCCGTGGTGGTCTAGTGGCTAAGGTACTCGGCTGCTGACCCGCAGGTTGCGGGTTCGAATCCCGGCTGCGGCGGCTGCATTTCCGATGGAGGCGGAAATGTTGTAGGCCCGTGTGCTCAGATTTGGGTGCACGTTAAAGAACCCCAGGTGGTAGAAATTTCCGGAGCCCTCCACTACGGCGTCTCTCATAATCAAATGGTGGCTTTGGGACGTTAAACCCCACATATCAATCAAATCAATCAATCAATAGTTAAGTTTCTTCTTTCACTCGAGGTTTGTTCATGGTGTCGCACCGACTACCACCCGTGCATGTGATCGTGCGTGAGCGCACAGTTGCGATTTCTTGGCGATGACGGCATTCGTTTCTTGCTCAGAAACTGCTGTCTGCATTTTGATCGACCTTTAATTTCACCATATTGCTCGATCGTTCAATGTCCCTTTTGTGCGTATAAAATTAGGACTGTTTACAGGCGCACGAAAAGTGATGCTGATGTTTTCATGCAAGCAGCTTCTCTTTCTTTTTTTTCTTTTTAGAATCGCGGCATTTGATTGGATCGTGGTGGCGCTATAGTGAAAACAGTTAGTTTTTTCTGCAGATGAGGTATACCAAGTACGCCCACGTTAAAAAGGTATATAGCAAATGCATTACTCGGCTGAACGTGAAGAAATTTGTGACGCAGCAAGCGTTTTACTCGCAGAACTATTGGTCTTACTTCATGCCTGTAGCCAGAGGGCGGGGAGTCTATGATTGGCATAAGAGCCATTTTTGTGTTTCGTCCTTCAAAAAAAAAAATGTCTTCCAGTTGTCCGGTTTTTGCGAAATCTTGACTGTCGTTTTCAAAGCTAAGCGAATTCGGCAGTTATGGAAACAATAGAAAATTAACCGCAATAACGTGGTTCAACTTTGCTTTGTTCTTAGAAGAAAATCAGCTATGTTGTATATATTATTGAGTGACTTGTCAGACGTGGTTCTTTTCGACGCGAAAAACTGTCTACCAGGGGTAATTATTCTAAGCACAAAGAGACAGCACCCCCCCACCCCTTTCTTTTTCAGTGTTCAACTTTCATATTGCACATCATTGTGCATGATCCGTCCCACCGTCTTACGAAGGTTGTACACTCACGACGAATATTCCACCACGTCATTTTCCTGCAAAATTGATTCAATGTCCGGTTTTCACAAGGCAGCTGCGCAGCACAAATTAAACTTACGTGTCATGCCGGCTAACCCACTGCGGAGTGAGGGGTTTCTCGTACGTGTTAGTAAAGCCACGTCAACTGCATTGGTCACCGTGTCGAGCCGAGCTACGAGGCTAATTGTTTTGACCAAACCCAACAAACTAAAATTTAATAATAATAATACGAAGCGAAAAGAATGTAGATGGCTATACGAGTGTTGCTCGGACGTTTTGCACATGAACGGTCAGGTCCGTATTTGACCGCTTATGCTCGGTCGTAAATCTAACAATACACGATTGTCATTTTGCCGACTGGAACACCGGGTATTCCGGGTATATTGCGGCACTCGTCGATGTAGAACTTGTCACGTAACACAAACGATGTACCTTGAAGCAAACGCTGCGCGTTCGGTGAAGTGTGCCGCATACTTATTCAGACGGCAGTTTCCTTTTTTTTTCTGCGGTCTTTAGAACAACCAAAAATGGCACAGTGGCTTCCCGTTGACCTTTCGCTGGCTGACATCGCAATAAAGCAGATTGAAATCTGCAGTTCGACCTAAAACATGCTAAAGTTGCTCAAAACGCCACTCATCCAAGCATCAAGCTGTACACTAGGCGCCATTGGCACGCTCCAGAAAGGAAATCTCTGGTGGCAAAACCCGCTCCTCCTCGCCCGATAAGAAACTGTATGAAAGGTAAGAAAACTGAGAAGCTGGCTTC